>CM040123.1:276786450-277209602 GCA_022559845.1 Amorphophallus konjac | reverse complement strand
GGATAAAATTTGCACAAGACTAGAGGGTTGGCAGTCAAAGTTTCTCTCTCAAGCAGGCAGACGATGTTTGATAAACTCTGTTCTGCATTCAATTCTAGTCTACACTGCAAGTGTTTCAAGCTTACCAGCATCTATCATTCGAAACATCAACAAAATGTGTGCTAATTTTTTCTGGAATGGCAAAGATGGAAACAAACGGCACTGGGTGTCATGGTCTAATATCTCAAAATCGATTGAAGAAGGGGGCATTGGTATTAGAAGTCTTCAACATTTACAGATTTCTCTGGTGGCTAAATAGATCTGGAGAGTTATCTATGGCCCCACTCTCTGGTCTCAATATGCCTCTTCCAAATACATCAAGGGACACCTCAGCCTCATTGATAGACCTTTTCCTGCTGGTGTCAAGAAGGAGGTCTTTAGGGAGGCTAAACAAATTATTATATCCAACACTCAATGGATTCCGATGGATGGAAACCAGATTGATTTTTTGAAGGATAATTGGTGTGGCTCTCCCTTAGCTCTTTATGCTAATCTCCCCAAGATAACCTTGAGGGAGGCGGTGTCCAACTGGAACCACCCTGTCTGGGACCACATCCCTGAACATTTAGCTATCCAAATTAGAGGTATGCAGCTGCAACAGAAAAATGACAAATGTGTGTGGGCTTTAAACATGGATGGTTCTTTTTCAGTCAAATCAGCTTATAACTGTATACGCCCAAAAGGTTTTAGTAGACAACCTTTGAGGAAAATTTGGGGAGCCCATATTCCCCCTAGGGCATCTCTTTTCTGTTGGAAGTTACTGCACCTTGCTGTCCCGGCTGACTACATCATCAAAAACAGTGGGGTTAATCTGCCTTCAAAGTGTGTCTGCTGCGTCAAGGATAATCAGGAAGAAAACCTCAATCACCTTTTCCTGGAAAGTCAACTGGCAAAACCACTTTGGAGATATTTCAGATCCTTATTTGACTCTCGATGTTGCCCCTCCAATTCTATCACTAGTTTCTGTTGGGCAGTGATCTGCTCTGCTGATATCGATTCCCCATATGGTTTTTCTGCACTAAGCACTATGCTTCTTATATTGTGGGAAATCTGGAAGGCTCGCTGCAAGCTCAAGTTTGAGGGCAAGGGTGTTTCAAGTTCAATTCTGCAACAGCATATATTGTGGCAGGTTGAGAACTCTTTAAGATAGATTAGTTTTAAGAAGTCCCCCACTGTCTCTGAAAGGGATGTTTTAACTCACTACCAGCTCACATTCAGCTGTAAGGTGTAATCACCTAAGATCGTTAGATGGACTTGCCCTGTCTCAGGATTTGTTTTACATGTGGACGGGGCTGCCAAGGGAAACCGCGGCCATGCTGGTGGTGGAGGGTGCATTAGGGGCAGCAGTGGGGAAATCATCCATGCCTTTTTTTACTACTATGAAGTGGGAAATAACATGGTGGCAGAGGCAAGAGCCCTCCTAGATGGTATGAGAATTCTTGAAAGGAGTGGCCTCCCTGTTGAAGCCGTATACTCTGATTCCAAGGCTCTTGTTCTTTTAATTAATCAAGGCAATCATCATCCTTGGAGGATAAGTAAATGGTGGGATGAAATTCTGGACATCATCAAGAGAAATGGATGGAAGCTACAACATACTTACAGGGAGGGAAATACTGTAGCGGATGCCCTCGCATCCCTAGCTTGCCACACTTGGAGAAACCAAGATTTCTACTGCTGGAGAGACCTTCCTACGAAGGCCCGTGGGTGTGCTACCATCGATGCAGCTGGTTTACCAAGTTGGAGAATGTGAGCCTTCCGGTTGCCGGCGTTGACGGCTTTTTTCCTTTTTGGTTTTCTGTGCAGGTCCTACACATTTGTATATCCTTTTCCAATTTTTTGGGTCTTCTGCAGGGGTATGCCCCGAAATTCATGTATTATTTCAAGGTATTAATAAAATTTAGGGCCACAGAATCACTCTGGGGGAGTGAGACCATGTCTTCCTGCTGGGGAGATGTGCGCACTTGACCAGCCTTTGATTCCGAGGGTCGTTGTTTATTAAAAAAAAAGGTTAGTGTGCATTATTGATTCCAGATTCCTAATCTTTAGTTGATTCTATGAAGGGAGAGCTGGATATAAGAGCATAAATTTTACAAACTCTTGTTAGTCCTAAATTTTAATTTATTTGCATTGCTATGGGACTAGCAATGAGTAAGTTGGGAGGTGTGATAAGCGTCCATTTTCTATGATAATTCATCCCATGCACACCATTTTATGTGCATATAATTAGACAATTATGCATGATCCATCGTTAATCTAAACTTCGCATCTAGATTGGACCTTTCATGTAAATTAATTAATTTGGTGGTTTTATTTAATAGAATAGAGTTGAGAGTCATGAACATTAATTCTCCATTACATAATTATGAGCAATTGTGATTCATGTGCACATTATGGTAATTTGAATGGACTAAATCGTAATTATATGTGTGCAGGAAACCGAAGGTAATTGCAAAAGAAGCTGGGGGAAAAACTGTCATCACCACTTTGACTAAGTCAAAAGCACATATTTTGGTTAGAGGGAAAAGAAATTTCAAAAGTTTGAAATTCAGGAAAAGAAGGACATATTTTGGTTGGTGGGAAAATTGAATTCAAAGTTTGAAATAAAGGAGTGATATGATGAGCCTTGGGAAAGAGGGTGCCCACCTCCTTTTCTTTTTCCTTATACATCATCTTCTATTTAAATCGTAGCCATCCATCTCCTTTTTATACAATCTCCACCCTCCATCGGCCCAACTTTCCCTATAAATAGCCATGACATGGAGGAGAAGGGGAGCTTCATTTGGGCATTCTTTCTCACTCTTTCCCTCTTTCTCTCCCACCTTCACCTTAGGCCACCGGTTTCTCCCCCTTCTGCTCCTATTCTCCTAATATGTTCTTCATGAAAGTTCTTTATTTTGAAATTCTCTACAATGTCTTCTTCTTCATCATCTTCTAATTCCTTCTAGTTTTCAAGTTATTTCTTATTTGTCACTATGCTATCATGTTCATCTGCGAATCAGTGTTCCTCTCTGTTCTTCCCATTATTTCTTCATCTTCCTTCCATTTTCTCCTCCTGCTATCTTCATTAAAATTCCTTAGTTTTAAATGTTCTAAAACTTCTTCTTGTGCCTTAGCTTCTAATTCTTTCAAGGTTTTAAGTTATTCCCCATTTTTCACATTGATGTCCTGTGAGTTTACTGTTCATCCGCAGTGCTAGAATCTGTTATTCCTTCGTTTTGAGACCTTTCTTCTCTTCTTTTCTCTCTGCGTTCTTCATAAATGTTCTTCCTCTCTTCCTCCTCTTCAACTTATTCCTCTTGGGCATCCCCTAATTCATCTTCGTTTCAAAGTTATTCACCCTCCAAAGGTGGCTTCAACGACGAAGGTGACTTCCTCCCGGCGTAGATGATATCTTCTGCAAGGTGGTTCGTGATCCAAGGTCAAGAGAGGATGGCGTCGTCATCACCATTGCTGCTACCATCTTCACATCTCAGGATCCTTTTGTTGTTATTGCTTTTGTGTTATTTTACTTCATTGTAATCTTGTCACCTCTTTGTTGTAAGCTTGTCTTGCACTTCATGTACTCTTTCTTTTAAGTTGATGAAGAGAGTTATTCTTTTGATCAAGTTCTTGATCATCTTCCCTCTCTACCCCCTTCTTCTATCTCTTCTTTTCACTTCATGCAATTAATTTGTATAGCAGAGGCGCATAATCATAAGTGTTTTTAATTAAGTGTTTGGTTTGTTCTTCATTTCACTATTTTCTTTAAGCAAAGTAAAATCACAAGTGTTTTCTAAAAGACTCCAAAGTTTTTAAGTCTAAAAATCTCTTCTTCTCTATGTATTCGACCCTTCTCGTCACCATATTATGTCTTACTTTCATCTAGTGCGAGTTAGAAATTTTAAGATTGATATGCGTGCAATAACGACATACATTTCTACGTTATAAACCGCCACTTGCTGGCCCTGGAAATTTAATTTTTTTTCAAAATTGCGTGAAAGTGATCATTGACCGATCGCTACCATCAGGTAGCGGTCCTCTCCTGACCACAATCAGCACTCGGCTTACTACTAGAACGTTGTGCTTTTCTCTCTGCTTTATCCTGTATAGACAGCATGTCCTATGGCTAGAAATGCATGTGATAATTCGGGCTTGATAAAATAACATTAAAATCTTAAGTTATTCACTTCATGGTCTCTTGACTATCATTATTTTCCTCATGATCATACCATGCAAACTAGTAGATTAAACACAGCTTTATCTATTCAAAACCTTGATAAACCTTACAGTATTGATGTGGGACGAAAATCCGCATCTTATGACTTTATTCTTTTCTTACCACATTATCAATTTTCCTATTTTTATGCTTTTATGTCTTCTTTTTTTCAGTAATTGTTTTGTAGAAAAATATTATTTCTTCCCCGTTTTCTTTAGAAATATCCGTCTCTCTTTATTTTTTTTCTTTTCCTTTTTTTCCATACAAACATAATAATTCTTCATAATTATCGCATGGATTCAAACAACGTAACTAGAACTGTAGATCGGTACACATCTCAAACACTAAAGAGAAGAACGTTACATATGTAAATATATACCAAAGGAAAGCTTGGTTTATTATTAGGATGGCTCACAATTGTCCCATAATCGCAAGATGACACATACGTGGAGCCAAATGTGTTAAAATCACACTTATTCCATATATATCACGCATACCACATCCATGTGTGTATAGAGTTGGCAGATCACGTACGAGAAGGGGAGGAAAAGGGGTTCACGTGCACGGGGCCCTATTCGCGGGCGTCCACGGTAGAGATCTGGCAGCTGCGAGTGTGAGAGAGGGAAAGGGGGAGGGGCGTATTTGCATGGAGGGTGGAGGTCAGCTGCTCGAAGGCTGGTCGCTGGTAGGGGTGTTTAGAGCGGTGGCCCACTGTGGCTTGCACCCGACGATGGGGAGCAGGGGAGAAGGGTGTTGTCCACGTGGAGGTGACGGTAGGGAGGCGGACTACGGGGCGGGGGTTCTCAAATGGGGCAGGCAGGCAAAGACGATGGCTGTTGTGTTGAGGAGAACTGCGGTGTTGGATGGAATTGGCCAGCCCGATCTGCAAGGCAGGAGTTCAGCATGGTCGGTGCTTATGAGGGGCAAAACGGCGAGGCTGGCGAGTGTAGTCCGGCGTGGCTTAGCTACAGTTGCGGCTTTGCAGGTGTGAGGGAGGGAGTGGTGGACGGTGGGCAGACGGTTTCTGCGCACTAGAAATGGAGGAGAGAAAATGGCAGGACAAGAGTGGGGCTACTATTGGTTGCAAGGAATAAAGAAAGGTATGGAAGAGGAGTGGATGGCAGTGCCATGTTCTGAAGGGCCTACCTGAGGAGAAAGTCGTGGTAGTCTGCGACAAGTGAGGGAATTAAGGACGATGAAACCTGTAGCTTGTATAGTGGGGGGGCAAGGGAGCACAGGTGGGGTGTGGGTGTGGTATGGTGGATAGAAAAGGAGAATCAAACAAAAGAATTAATGGCAAAGTGGAGGGGGAGAGCTTTGCTACGGCGGAGGGGGAGAGAAGAGATTGTGAGATGGTGGGATGGGATGGGGCCTCTCACCCTAGGGGCATCTCACCCATCTCCTTCTCGAAGAAGAAAAAAAAACAAGGCTAAGGCTTCACACCTCATATGGAATAACAATCCAATAATTTCATTTCAACTTCATCGTTCTTCTCCCTTGACATGGGGTTTACAGACCCTTTTATAGACTCATCACAAAGACAACTCATAACAAAACATCAACACCTAACACCCACGACTAATCATACCAAACCTCACCTAACACCTGACATCTATGACTAATTACACTTCTAGTTGGAAGACTAAAATAATAAAAATGATTACATGATGATGACACATCTTATTTCCTATAAAAAGAAAAAGTACACATATAGGCCCACTAAAGGGGCCCATTAACCAAAAAAACTGAAAATAAGTATAATTGGATAGTTGCCCTTGCCGCTTGATGATCCTCGTCAAGTATGCTTGTCGTATTGATTAAATTGATAGGTTTGTTTGAGGGTCATGCCACTTCGATAGTAATGGCTTGTTGAGTAGTAGATAGCGGATCTAGAGGGGAGGGGTGAATAGATCTGCCCCTCTTTTCACAATGCAACCTTCTATATAGCTAGATAAAATAAATCGCAGCAGAATATAACTAACTTATCAAAGAACACTATGATTTGCTTGGCAAGATGAGCAACTAATATATCTATTTGAACCTAAGCATACATGTAGAACGAAGTAATCACATAAACAAACCACAACACAAAGGATTTTAAGGTGGTTCCGACTGAATCCCCAGTCCTACGTCCACCCCTCACTAAATCTGGTGAGGCTCCACTAGTGCCACACACTGAACCGCAAAGCGGAAAAATCTCTGATTGCCTTCCTACTAACCACCGGTAGGGACGTCAATCACCGCAGATCGGAGAACTTCCGATTACCTTCCTACTAACCACCGGTAGGGACGATCTTCAATTTCGATTGTTTGAAAGAAATGGAAAGAGAACAAATATCAAGCTATTCAAACAAGATATGGAATATGCTAAAGAAGAAAATTCTTGTCTGAGATTGCTGGAGCTTGAATCAGATGCTTCAATGGTGTCTTCTTCCTTGAGAGATGATATTCCTTGAGTTGATGAAGAAGACTATGAATGTGGCTTCGATCTTCCTTTTGATCTTCTTGAGTTGATGAAGAGGAGGAAGGATGCAGCTTTATCTTCTCTTGGCTTGGGCTTGATCTCCTCTTGAAGAAGCTTGAATCACTTGAGGATGAAGAAGCTTCTTCCCGTAGTACTGTTCACAGCTACAGTACTCGAACTCCTCTCCCTTGAACACACCCTTGTAGCCTCCCTTGAATCCCCTTGAAGCATTAGGGTTTCTAACCCTCCTTGTGTTAGTTTTATAGACGTTGAATGGTCCTTGGACATCCTTCAGACTAGATCCACAATCTATGGGGGATTGGGTGACTTTGGGGTTACACAAATACAAGGAAAGGGGCCCTTCTCGAAGTGGAAAATAAAGTCAACATTGAAGGCTCGGGACTGGCGGTCAACCTGCAAAAGTTGGCGGTCGACCGCTACTGAGAAACGTTGTAGAAGGATGGTCCCTAGAATTTCCGGTCGACCACTACTGGGCTGGCAGTCGACCGCCACTGAGACTCGTGCAGACTGGGAGCTGTTGGCTGGGGCGATCGACAGCACCTATGCTAATGAAATCTGAGATCATCAATAGAGTTCGAAAAGTAGCTACATCCAAGATTTAATAGAAATGAACCAAAGGTGCATATCATGGCAGTGTTTAACCTTCCATTGTCTTATATATCCGTATTCAATAACTACAAAGGGAATAACATAAAAACTAGTGTTGAGGCTAAACAATCATGACTAAAGCATAGAATTTTATGAGTTCAACAAATTTGATTTTCAATATCTTTTGAATTTGAAGGCACATGACTTATATTTTACGAGCAATCAAGTCTAGTACATGCCTCCTAGCCATAAGAATACACGTTTAGACGCCAGTATCCCTAGGTATTTGGCAAGACTGACGGTTATGCTTCAGAATGAACAGAGATAGCAAAGTCACGTCATGACATATCCAATCTCATTTCTGTGATGAGAAGATATATTTCTCAGTAATTATGCCAGTGCTCTGCCTAAAGTCCAAATATAATTAAGACAGAGATAACAGGGGCACATCACGACATATCATTCGTTACTTGATTTGATGACGTGACATATTTCTCCGTGCAACAATATCATTGCTCCGTCAAATGAATTTCCAAGAATTCCAGCTCATCAAGATGTTTAAGAACAATACTGAGCCAGAGTGTATCACCAAGATGGTCATGAATTTTAAATTTTCAGATATCAGGATAGTCATGCAAAGCACAATATGCAATCTATAGTTAAGGTCTATTAAAATCACAGAACATAGATGATTTCAGAATAAATATTTTCGAACTTCAAGGAAATCATTAAATCTGAACCATTTTCATTGGATGGACAATCATCAGGGCGTATAATAGAAAGCTCTTACGCCGTAGTTCTGTCAGTCTCATGATCTCATATTCAGACTATAAGCCATGAAGTTCAGATTGTAAGAGAGTAAGAATAGCAACAGGACTCCCCCTAAGAATATGCAGTGAATGCACTCAAGGAGTTATGTTTGCAATCAAGTGGAATGACGAATGTCAAGGAGAGATTGACTAGAACCATGCAGGGGTTGACCTGATCAAACATGAATTTGGCAGACATGAAATGCATGACCCAACACATGGTTGTACACTTATTAAATGCAACAGAATGAAGATGAAACATATGCATGAATGCTGCAAAGAGATAACTCCCCCTTACTATATGGCCTATATGCGACAGTGACGCATGGTACTTGGCGGAGGTGAAACCTCACGTATAATGAGTGCTTCTAGGCAAGCATAACCTGCCTTTCCATACATCAACATTTAATATACCATGGCCATGCAAGAAGGATGCTACACAAACCATGCAATACATTATGAATATTAATTCAATTTTATTATGCATCATGACTACATGCAATGCTACACCATATGCAAAATGACATATTTACATATAAACAATGCATGGACACCAATCTGCAAAAACACACAACTAAATTGAACAAAATCATCTTTTCAATTTTTATTGGCCTGAGGTCGGCAAAGACCAAGCTCCCTTCTGAGTGTTGAAAACCTGTCATTACACAAGGGCTTGGTGAAAATATCAGCAATTTGATTTAGAGTATCAACAAAATACAGTTCAAAATTTTTCTTACCGACCTCATCTCTAATGAAGTGATGCCTAATCTGAATATGCTTAGTCCTAGAGTGCTGGACTGGATTTTTTGCAAGATTGATAGCACTAGTGTTATCACACAGAATCGGGACACAACCAAGATCCACTAAGTAGTCTTAGAGTTGGTGTTTAATCCACAACACTTGGGTGCCACAGCTCCCCGCAGTAATATATTCTGCCTCTGCGGTTGAGAGGGCAACCGAGTGTTGTTTCTTGGAGGCCCAAGAAACTAAACACCCGCCCAGAAACTGGCAGTAGCTACTAGTACTTTTGTGATCCAGCTTGCATCCAGCATAGTCCGCATCAGAATAAGATATAAGAGATAAATCACATGATGACGGATACCACAATCCCAAATCTTGAGTGTCGGCAATATATCTAATGATACGTTTGACGGCGGTCAAGTGGGATTCTCTAGGACTAGCTTGAAATCTAGCACAAAGGCATATACTAAACTCGATATCTGGTCGGGATGCAGTCAAGTAAAGCAAAGAGCCGATCATACCTCTATAGATCTTTACATCCACTAATTTACCATTTTCATCTGAATTCAGTGATGTTGTGGTGCTCATAGGAGTTGCAATGATTTTGCTATTCATCATGTCAAATCTTTTCAGCAGCTCCTTGATGTATTTGGCTTGACTTATGAAGCACCCATCTTGTCCTTGGTTGACCTGCAAATCGAGAAAGAATTAGAGTTCTCCCATTAGGCTCATCTTAAATTCACTAGTCATGAGGTTAGCAAATTCCTCACACATTTCAGATTTTGTAGAACCAAACATAATATCATCAACATAAATTTGAACAATCAAGATGTTCTTACCTTGCTTCTTGGTGAAAAGTGTTTGATCTACATTACCTCGTGTGTACCCTTTTTCAATGACGAATAAGCTTAGTCTCTCATACCAAGCTCTTGGTGCTTACTTAAGTCGATAAAGCGCCCTGTCTAGCTTGTATATAAAATCTGCATGATTAGAATTCTAAAGCCAGGGGGCAACTCAACATAGACTTCTTCTTTGATCAAGCCATTCAAGAAAGCACTTTTTACATCTATTTGATATAGCTTTATTCTAAGGGAGCATGCAAAGGTAAGTAAAATTCTGATAGCTTCGAGTCTAGCAACTGGGGCATAAGATTCATCAAAGTCTACCCCAAACTCTTGATTATACCATTGAGCCACCAATCTAGCCTTATTTCTTATTATCTTGCCATCCTCACTTAGTTTGTTCCTAAAAACCCACTTAGTGCCTATGACAAATTGTGATGAAGGTCTAGGAACAAGATGCTAAACTTTATTTCTTTCAAACTGGTTTAACTCGTCTTGCATTTAATTTATCCAGTTTTCATCTTTTAATGCCTCATCAATATTCTTGGGTTCAATCTGGGAGACAAGAGCAAGTTGATCTAATTCTTCCACAATTCTAAAATATGACCTTGTTCTAGGTGGGTCATTCAAGCTACCAATGACATTTTCTAAAGGATGATCCTTAAGAATTCTAATATTTGTAGAATCATTACATTCTCCTGGAGCTTGATCCCATGCATTACTTGATTCAGCTAGGTCACCATCTTCTCTTGTTTCTTCTTGTGGAGGATCATTCTTTTCCTTCATGCTTAGGAATTCCCCATCTTCATCATTTTTCCTACAAGAGTTATCATTTTTAGAATCATCATGATATTCATCAAAGGAAACATGGGGTGATTCTTCCACAGTTTGACTCTTGACATTATAAATTCTATAAGCCCTAGATCTATCAGAATATCCAAGGAATATACCTTCATCGCTCTTGGGCTCGAATTTATCTAAGTCTCTTTTATCATTGTTGTGGATGAAGCATTTTGACCCAAACACTTTCATATGTGAGAGAAAGGGTTTTTTACCTTTCAGTAACTCATAAGGAGTCTTTTTGGTGTGTGGCCTTACCATAGAGCAGTTGATAATATAACATGCCGAGTTTACCGCTTCAGCCCAAAATTTCCTTGGGAGTTGCCGTTCGGCAAGCATTGTTCTTGCCATCTCTATGAGAGTTCGGTTTCTTCTTTCAACTACATCGTTTTGCTCTGGGGTTCTTAGTGAAGAAAATTGGTGTGAAATGCCTTCAGCCTTGTAAAGATTATAGAAGTCAGCATTTTTAAATTCACCACCATGATCCAATTGAATGTTGGAGATTTTGAACTCACCGTCTTGCTTTATCTTCATATAGAGTGCCTGAAACTCATCAAAATCATCATTTTTATGTGTGAGAAAGAAAACTCATGTGAACCTAGAGTAATCATCCACCAAGACATATCCATATTTTCTACCACTTAAACTAGCGGTTCTGGTTGGACCAAACAAATCTATATGAATCAGCTCAAGTGGTTTAGATGGCATGTTTGTAGATCTAGCCTTGAAGGATTTTCTTATTTGTTTACCTAGGGCACATGCATCACACAATTTATTTTCTTGTTTAAAAGATAGTTCAGGCAACCCTTTCACCATTGAATGCTTTAACAGTTTATGTAAGACATTGTAGCTAGCATGACCTAGTCTACGATGCCATAACCATGCAAGTTCAGATTTTGGTGCAGCAAGACAAAGATTTAAATTAGCAGGATCATCTAAGTCAATCATGTAAACATTGTTGACTATCTTACCAGAAAATTTTACCTTGTCAGATTTTGGTTCAAGGATTCTACATTCATGAGAGTCAAACAACACTTTGTGACCTTTATCACACAATTGACTTATACTAAGCAGGTTGTATTTCAAACCTTCAACTAGCAGCACGTTACAAATGGAGTTGGAGAGGTTCTTACCTACATTACCTGTTCCAATGATTTTTCCCTTGTTGTTCTCTCCAAATGTGACATATCCTCCATCATTTTCTTCCAAGAGACAAAATTTTATTTTATCTCCAGTCATGTGTCTTGAACAGCCGCTATCAAGGTACCACATGTTATGTATGACTACAAGACACTCCTGCACAAGTAATTAAGCAATTGTGTTTGGAACCCAACCAAATTTGGGTCCCATAAAACTCTTCATATTTTTAAAATATGAAACCATTTCTTTTGGAATCCAAACCATCCTACCATTCATGTTTTGTTTGCTTAGAGTAAGGATTTGGTTTTTATTTTCAGCTTTGACATTCACATTTTGTTTAGAATCTCTTTGTTGAATTTTGTGGAAGTTTGAGGAAGTTTGCTTCTTAAACCATTAAGACTGTTGGTTGGTTTTGGGTTGAAAGTGATTGTTTTGTCATCTAGGGGATTGAGACTTATAAGATTGGTGAACACATGAATCACAATCTCCCCAAAAGTAGGGTGGTGTTGGCCTATATGAATGTGCAATCCAATTATGGTGATATCTGGAAGATTGAGCATGCAATGGCCAAGGAAGTGTTGACCTATGCCGCGGGGAAGGTCGACCTTTCTTAGGCTTTTGGACAGACTTTTTGAGAATTTCAATGACTACCTCTTCAATCTTTTCTTTCCCTTTCTCCTTTTATTTTTGCTGGTTTTATGTGGGAGTTGTGTTTGAAGTGGAAGCTTCAGAAGATGAAACAAATGTGACAGTTTTTAGCCCAAATGGCCTTTTGTTTGTTGGATCAAAACCCAACCCATCTTTGTTGTGGTTCATTCTAGTTCCTAGCAATGCATCTAGGTTTTGTCTTCCATCCACAAACTTTTCTAAAGATTGTTGTTTATCCTTCAACTATTTTTGTAGGTTTTCAATATTTTGAAAAAGTTGAATGTTGACTTGTTTGATAGCTTCATACTTTTCATTGCTCAATTTGCTATCATTTCCATAGGTTTGTATTTTTAGCTTCATGCTATCAATCTCATTTCTCAAATCTTCATTTTCAGTTTCCAAGCTAGCCATTTCTTTTCTTCCTTCCTCCAAGTTCTCAATCATTTTCTTAAGATCTTCAATTTCAGTTTCAAGTAGAGCATTCTTATCATTCATATCATGATCATGCACAAAGAAGATAATTTTCTTTTTCAATGATTTATTCTCCTTTTTGTACATGTCATATTTTTCCATGAGCTGTATATATGCTTCCTCCCAATCATCAAGTGTGTAATTTTCAAATGGAGAGTTTACCTCAGTTTCTTCGTCACCTTTGGCCATGAGGCAGAGATCTTCTTTTTCTTTGTCCGAGGAACTAGTTCCACCATCACTTTCTTCCTCGTCACTCCAAGTGGACACCATGGCCTTGTTCTTCTTCTTGCCCTTCCATTTGTCAGCCTTTTTGAATCTGTCAGGATAATCAGTTTTGAAATGTCCTGGTTTGTTGCAAGAGTAACAAATGATTTTGTCAGATTTCTTAAAGTTTTCAAAATTAGATTTGAAACCATTTCTTACCTTTGACCGTCCTCTCATGAAGCTCTTACCTTCTTTTCTCAGTAATTTTCTGAACTTACGTGTGAGCATGGCTACGTCATCCTCATCTCGCTCACTTGTCGAATCCTCACCTTCATCAGAAGTGTCTTGACCATTGGGTCCTGCTTTAAGAGGTTGGGGCTTTTTCTTAGGCACTTCAGCCTCTTTATTCTTAAGGTTGATCTCATAGGTCATCAATGACCCAATGAGTTCATCTACCTTGGTAGTTGCGATATCTCTCGATTCTTCAACCACGGTAGCCTTTGTGTGCCATACGGGAGTCAATGATCTGAGAATCTTTCTCACAATTTCCTGTTCTGAGTATTTCTTTCCCAAATCGGTTAGACTATTAGTAAGCACAGTTAACCGAGCATACATATTCTAAATTGACTCATCAGGCTTCATGCGGAACATTTCATATTCAGAAACTAAAATGTTGGCTTTTGTTTCTCGTACCTGAGAGGTTCCTTCGTAAATTACCTCTAGCTTGTCCCACATCTGTTTTGCCGTTGCGCAGGTAGCAACTCTTGAGAATTCTACTGGATTGAGTGAGCATTGCATGATGTGTTTAGCACTCCAGTTGACAGTGGATTGTCTTATTTATTCTTTGGTCCACAAATCCTCATTATCCGTAAGCTCATACGGACCTTTGCTGATCACTCGCCAAAGTTCGTAGTCTTGGGCGTGAATGAACACCTGCATGCGATGTTTCCAATAAGGATAATTAGTTCCAGTAAAGTAAGGAGGCCTATTCACAAAATGTCCTTCAGGTAAAAAACCTTTGGACATTAATCCACCATTTCACTCAAGGTCGTTGGACCCCATAATGAGAGATTAGGCTCTGATACCACTTGTTGAGTAGTGGATATCGGATCTAGAGGGGGGGGTGAATAGATCTGCCCCTCTTTTCATAATGCAACCCTCTATATAGCTAGATAAAATAAATCACAGTGGAATATAACTAGCTTATCAAAGAACGGTATGATTTACTTGGCAAGATGAGCAACTAATATAT
This sequence comes from Amorphophallus konjac, assembly GCA_022559845.1. Lineage (NCBI taxonomy): Eukaryota > Viridiplantae > Streptophyta > Magnoliopsida > Alismatales > Araceae > Amorphophallus > Amorphophallus konjac. The sequence continues at coordinate 277,195,348 of CM040123.1, read as the reverse complement.
CGATTTGAACCTAAGCATGCATCTAGAACGAAGCAATCACATAAACAAATCACAACACAAAGGATTTTAAGGTGGTTCCGACTAAATCCCCAGTCCTACGTCCACCCCTCACCAAATTCGGTGAGGCTCCACTAGTGCCACGCACTGAATCGCAAATCGAAAAAACCTCCGATTGCCTTCCTACTAACCACCGGTAGGGACGTCAATCACCGCAGATCAGAGAACTTCCGATTGTCTTCCTACTAACCACCAGTAGGGATGATCTTCAGTTTCGATTGTTTGAAAGAAATGGAAAGAGAACAAATATCAAGCTATTCAAACAAGATATGGAATATGCTAAAGAAGAAAAATCTTGTCTGAGATTGCTGGAGCTTGAATCGGATGCTTCAATGGTGTCTTCTTCCTTGAGAGATGATCTTCTTTGAGTTGATGAAGAAGACTATGGATGTAGCTTCGATCTTCCTTTTGATCTTCTTGAGTTGATGAAGAGGATGAAGGATGCAACATTATCTTCTCTTGGCTTGGGCTTGATCTCATCTTGAAGAAGCTTGAATCACTTGAGGATGAAGAAGCTTATTCCCATAGTACTGTTCACAGCTATAGTACTCAAACTCCTCTCCCTTGAACGCACCCTTGTAGCCTCCCTTGAATCCCGTTGAAGCATTAGTGTTTCTAACCCTCCTTGTGTTGGTTTTATAGACTTTGAATGGTCCTTGGACATCCTTCAGACCATATCCACAATCCATGGGGGATTGGGTGACTTTGGGGTTAAACAAATACAAGGAAAGGGGCTCTTCTCGAAGTGGAAAACAAAGTCAACATTGAAGGCTCGGGGCTGGCGGTCGACCTGCGGAAGCTTGCGGTCGACCGCTACTGAGAAACGCTGTAGACGGATTGTCCCTGGAATTTTCGGTTGACCGCTACTGGGCTGGCAGTCGACCGCCACTGAGACTCGTGCAGACTGGGAGCTGCTTGCTAGGGCGATCGACAGCACCTATGCTGGCGGTCGATCGCCAGCTGGGCAGACCCTGGGTTTTCCCGGGTCGGTCCGTTAACCCCTTTAGCTCCGTCGCTTGAGTACTTTAGCAGCACGTTCTCATCTGTGGCATCAACCTGACCACGTAGGTCGATCCGCGTGCGAGGGCGCAATCATTGAGCTTTCACTTTTACCATCTCCACTCCATTCTTGTCATATCTGTCATGAAAGAACATCAAGTAGTTTAGTCATATAAGAGTGGTAAAACATTAATGACTTATAGTGTTTAGCCATTATCAAAACCAAGAATATTAAATAACTTAAATGACCACAAGATGATGTCGAATGACCCAAGTGACCACAAGATGACTCAATTGACCACAGTGGCACAACATGGCTTACTGTTCACTCCATTTTTCGTGTTTTCCACACCTTCAATCTTGTATTAGTTGGGCCTCTCCGCCGAACATTCTTTCCGTCGGACTAGGACTGCTATCACGAGGCCTCCGTAAGACTCCGCGAGCCTGGGATTCCCACTAGGACGCTGAGCAGGTTGTACCCTGGAAGCCTAAACCGAACAACGTGACCGGATTTCTTTTGGGTAGTCCAAGTTGTGGTTGTTCTGCCCAGTCTTGACCAGATAGCGGTTCTGTGTGGAACGCTACCTTGAGGTAGCGGTCAGGAAGCGACCATTTTCTACTTCTGATTTGGCCTGTGCACCAATTTGCCTAGTTGACTATTCCTTGTTCCTGGTCGACTCCACCCGGATTAGGTCAACCTATGTCACCTCATTTGACCTAGGGTTAGTTAAATTGAGTTCTGTTTCAGTCCAGCCCTGACCTCGAGTCAACGGAGGAGCTTGAATGGGTCGACTGAACCCCTTGCCTTGCTAGCCCTAGTAGCGGTTCCTCTTGGACTGCCACCATCAAGTAGCGGCTCCCGGTGGACTGCTTTCTTCTTCCCTGTCTGTGTACGTCGACATGTCTGTTCACCGAGTTGACGTAGGCCTAGTGGCGATTCTGTCTTGACCGCTTTCTCCTTATAGCGGTCCCGTGTTGACTGCTACTTGGTTCCAGAATTTGTTTTTCGTGATTTTGTGTGCTGTGGCAAGGGTAGCTCTCCAGGGTACTACCCAACCCTAGTCATGATTCCCTTAAGTGAACTTTGACTACCAAAGTCATATTGTACGACTTCCATTCGACATTCCTGTTATGGAATGGCCCTGGATCTTGAACTTGGTTACTTAAGCTTAACCTTGGAAATCTTGGCCAAAATATAATGAATGTCTAGATGTTACTCTGGATCTTTGATCCACTTTTCAATGCCAATGCATCAGAAAGGGCTCGGTCTGGTCCTGGGTGGAGCACTCGAAAGTACTTGTGCCCATGGGAGTTTGTAATGACAAGGTGTGGCATTGCACCGAGTACTTGCTAGCGTGTTGTCTATGACATTCATTCTTACACTTGTAACTCTACATGGCTTACGATACTTGCGTGCTTGTGCGGCTAATTCAAGGAATGTTATTATACACTGTTCTATTCTTGATATTCCCAACTTTCATATTCTTTCCCTTGAAGCCGTGGTCCATTTTTATTTACTTGTTTGATGTTTCTTTGGAATGACATTATTAATTGGTTAATCACTTATATATAGCCTCTTATAAAACCTACTGAGCGTTCGCTCACCCAATTTTCCAACCCTTTCAGGTAGCTCTGATGAGGATGCGTAAACTGATGGGGATGGGCGCGAGTGAAAAGCTTGGAGTGAGCTAGTTAGAAGTCTTGCCATGTGGCCGTCATAGTGTGGAATGTATTTGTCTTGTACTCAAAGTCTATGTGAAAGTTGTAACTTAGTTTAGCTTATTTGATTGGGTCACCTATGTTAAAGTTTGTAGTTCTGTCAGAGGTTTAAATGAGTCTTTTGTCATAGTTGGTTTAAACTTATGATGGTTATTTTTGGCTATTAATAAAGTTGGCATTTGTTATATTTCTTGCTCCTCGTTGTTGACACCCGTTTTATGACCAATGAGTTGGGTCATTTCCTTATTCATCTTATAAGATGCTCCGAGTTGTTCACCCTTGTTGAGTCATCTTGGTCAATTTGAGGTTTCATTCATGGGTCATTTCCTCCTTGGTTGGGTTTGGTGCTTCATCTTCGTTAGCAGGACGTTGCTTGGCGAACTCTCAACTCCATTTGTCATCTTTTTGGTCTCTAATGCATCTCTCTTAGCGCGTTATGGTATCCTAACGCACCTATCATGGACCGTTACTTGATCCCAGAGTCCTGAGTTGACCGTTCTCTTTTCATGCTTATCCTTTGCAATGTAACGACTTTATTTCATCCGTCACCTTATCCTAACGCATTAGCTCTGATCCGTTACGCCTTCCAGAGTCCTCTATTCAAAAACTTTGCCCGTTGGTCTTATCTCTTAGGGGATAAGGTTGTGTAACGGACTAGTCCTAGCGCGTTACTCCCTTGTGGCGGTCTATCGTGCAGATGTTACATCCATCGGAGTGTTCTAGCAGAACTGCTCTCCCTCTGCTACTCCGTGGCCGAACTAAGAGTTTGATCTGATGATTTCTCCTTCAAATCTGATCCTCAGAACCTTCTGTTTGTTTCTATGAACTCTTGGGAGTATTGTCTTCAAGAGTTTGCTAAGAAATATACTACTTTATAGCTGGATTATCCTCTACTCGACCCTAGAGTTTGAGGGTCTATAAATAGAACCCTTAACTTCATGGCTTAAGAGAGGAGATTTCTGGAGTTCGCGACGAAGTGCTGCCGCATCCTAGAGCTAGAACCAACCAAGGAAGGTTGCATCCCACGTCCAACGTCATCCTAAGTCCAGGGAGTATTAGCTTTCAGGGGCTAGTTTAGTCAAGTTAGTTTTAGTTTGTTCTTCCATCTTCTATCATCCATGGCATGTTCCCTGCCCTTTTCCCACGTTCTTTCTATTGCTGCATGCATCTAAATCCTCCACCCATCTTTTAAACACCCCAGAGGGGTTAAAAAAAACCAACCACCCCCGGTATTCTCCCTTTCCTTTTGCATGTTCTTCAATTCTATTGATTTATAGCTACTACACTTTGCAAAGGCTAATCTGGGTGTTTTTCTTTGTTGACTACATTCTTTTGCAAGTTTTCCAAGGTTAAGGCACGAGGCCCAAGCTTCCTGGCCAACTGGGAAGTGTGAAGATTCAATGATTCCCAATTTCTTTTCTGCAGATCTCTGACGGATCAAGGAAGGCGCGTTACGCTTCTCTGGCGCATCTACACTAGTCTGTTACACTTCACAGGGTTGCAGATTACAGTTCCTGATTTTCTCTCCCCTGTGGACGTGATGTGACACAACCTCGGACCTAATTTAAGAAGCACAACCACAAGGCTATGAAGCCTATGCAAGCGGACCTTCGTATGGCACACACACTTAACCCTGGGGTAACTCGGGGATGCCGAGTCGAGGAAATGGGACAAGCCCCTTGCTAGTAGAGGGCCAACAAAGTCTAAGTCAAACCTCCCCTTGAGGTGCGGATATTCAACTCAATGTGTTGGCCTTGGCCGAGGGACGCGGATCACTCACTCACACCCACGGGGGTCACACAAGTGCGGTGGAGCCTTAAGATCGGGCGCTCTCTTCCTTACCGACGGTGCAATTGGAGAATATTAAATGAACAAGAATAATTGAGAGCAAGGGACGAGTTCTCACCTAGCCGGTTTGAAGAAACCGACTCCGGTCGGAGACGGGGGCGAGCGGGGAGGCGAGGGGAAGCACCCGCACGCCGCGTCGATGAAGCTTCAAACCTGTGAGTGTAAATAATACATGAACTACCCCCATGCAAGGGGGGGGATCTCGGAAAAGGGAAGCCAATGAATACACTCAATACGACCTCCACACAGGGAGGGGCCTTCAGCTGGCCAAGCGGGGAGGGGAATTCGAGCTAGAAGTGAAGAGAGGGAAGTCGAAGCCGAATCTGTCCGCTGACTGTGTCTCAGGACAGACCGTCAGGTATTTGGACGCTGTGGTCAGCCCCGAATTTTGTTGCAGACGAAACCACTTGGAGATTCTTTGTAGCTGGATCTGCATAATGCTTCAATTTTGTAAATTTCTTCGGGCACCACTGCTGGTCGGGGTAGGGGCTTGAACAGGGTGGCAGACCCTCGGATCTGACAGCTTCAGGTTCCCAACAGCAGGAAGCAGAGGTTGCCACGGTCACTCCTGAGCTCAGAATCAGGTGCCGCTGGAGTCGTTGGAACCGTTGACAAGTCCTCTTCGAAGAAAGACCAACGGGGATGCCAGCGGATGTCGGGGTCGACCGGTAGGCTCTGAACACTGAGGAGGGTTCGGTGCAGACTAAGTGGAAGCAGAACCGAGCACCCGAGGGAGAAAATTGATAACTTTCAAGTCCAGTTGCCAAATGGGGCTCTGCTTCTTGGAGATGTTAGAAGACTCGTAGTAAGAAAAGGTTTGAAGAAGAACTCTCGATCCGATTCCCAACACGATCATCGCAGTCGAGCTTCCAATCCGGCTATGGTCTCCTGCCAGGGGGGATCTGTGCAGTTGTGGGAGAATGGCTCTCCTGGTCGATCTCGAACTCGGAATGGGACGGGACCACCACCGTTGCGAAGGAGACAAGCAGACGCTTCCGTCGATATATGGTATGCCACCTGAATCTCCTAGGGAATGATAGGGTGGCCTCTGCAACCTGTGGCCAATCTGCTGCCTGCAACCAGAACTTGAGAGGGTGGACATAGGTAATGGGGAATGGGGTAGATGAGAGGGGAAATGAGGTGGTTGTGTGTAGGGGCAACCCCCAGCTGTGAGGGGGTCTAGGAGGGGGTGTTTCAAGGTGTGGGAAGGGGAGAATGGGGGCTGGAAGGTGGTGTTTGCTATGGGTGAGAGAGGAGCTGCGAATTTGGGCTTGGAGGGAGAGGGGAAGGTGAGGGGGGCACAAGTGGGGGGAGGGAAGGTGAGTTTGAATTTTCCTTAATGGAGGGTATTCAATGGTGGTCTTGGGGATGGGAGGGGTTGTGTTGGGGAAGGGAAGGGGTGCTTGGGGTAGTGGGAAGGGTGCTTGGGGAAGTGGGTGGGGTAGTTGGGGGTTGGGAGGTGGAGCTAGGATTGGTGGAAGCTCTCTTGGGACTAGGGGGTGGAGTAATGGGATGTGTGGGGAAGGTGAGTTGCCTTTAATGGGGGTAGGTGGGAGAGTGGTGGTTGGGAAGGGAGGAGACAGAAAATTTTCGAAATTGGGTGTGGAGGAGAGAGAAAGGGGAGTGAAAGAGAGAAATTAAGAGAGGGATGTGTGGGGAATCTCTCCCCTTGGGTCTCTCACCCAAATAATGGAATCTATCCACTAGATAAGAAGTTTGAACTCTCAAAATGGCAAGTTTTTCATTCATTGATTCATTACCTCAAAATGAGAAGAGTGGGGTCCTATTTATAGGGATCCCACAATTTACAGTAAGACCCTGACTTTTGACACAAAGACAAATAACCAAGGGGGTAGGGGGCACCCTTGGGCCTAGCCCAATAAATTGGGCCCAATAGCTAATCTAATCAACCTAATGACACTCAAACTTAGGGGAATAAACAAAAGACCTAAGGACATGACTCAAATAAAAGGGAAAATACATCAAATGACTCAAATAAAAATTACATAGGACTCAAAATTAAATAACTAGACCATGCTGTATGCCTCCGGGTGACGAGAATGGCCGAGAGGGCCAGGAAAGATGGTGATGACCCCATCATACTCCCAGGGTGCGGAGAACTTGACTCCGTCGAGTAAGAAGTGGTACCGCTCACATGTCTTCCGAATGAAGCCGATTCTTCCACCTAGCGAGGTAGTGCCCGTACACCTTGCTCCGAGTGATGATTACATGTTCATCCAATATTCTCTCAAGTTGCTTACGTCGGGCTCTCTGGGCTGACGATGCTCTCATGGGGAGGGGTGGGTGCTCTCTCAAGGAAGGAAGGGGCTTGAAATCCTCACTAGGTGCCACCGTGGGTCCCTTGTGTGGCACAATGCCTTCCACATTGAAACTGAAGTTAACTCCGTATCCCTCGAGGAGGCCTAACTTAGTAGTGGGGCTAATGCACCTCAAAACCTGGAAGGGGCTCATCCCACAAAACCTCAATCTTGAGTTGTCTCTATGTGAGAGCCTCTCATTCTTCACCATCCAAGAATCACCCATTTGGATTTCTTGGTGATGCCATTGAGTCGGCCTGCCTTTTGTAAATTTCATAGCTCTTGTTGATGTGCTTGTAAGGTCATGCAATTTTGTGAATGCTGACCTTCTAGTGGTTATGGGTGGACCTGGACAACCATATATAGACCAGTCACGCCATGATGCCATATGGACCTTGATGATTCTTGGTGGGCCGGGACAACCAAATGTGGCCCTATCATGGATGGACTCTCTAACAAAGGTTGGAGGGCTGGGGCATCCGTAGGTGATCCGGTCATATATGGGGGTGACAAATGTCGGGGGACCCGGACATGCAAGAATGCTCCTATCATGCTTAAGACTCATGATGAGTGAAGGTGGACCATTACATCCAAATTTGGACCACTCATGCTTTCTACTTGACATGTGGGTGATATGAATGAATGGACCCAACATAGTGTTCATGTCAAGTGGTGTGGTAAGCCTAGACACATGCATATTTTTCCTAAGGGTGACTTCCATGTGTATAGATGTGGAACAACCTTTGAACTCCCATTGGAAAGGATCGAATGGATCTAAGAAGGTGGTCATTATGGGGCGGAGTACAACCTTATTACCTAGGGATATGTGGCCCAAGGTCATAGCTCCCAACATGTAACCCGGGTCTAGGATGGAGTGGATTGGGTCAAACATGGTGAGTTGGTGTAGGGAAAGGTGGGTGGTGGATAAAGTGGTTGGGTCACACGAGTCTCTTGACTCCCTTTAGAATGGATCATAGGGATCATAAAATGGGTTACCTAGGGGGAAGAGCTCCATGTCCTCAAGATCCTTAAAAGGTGCTAAGTCATCCTTCTCCATGATAGTTGGGCCAATGATCTTGGCAAGTGGGTCGGCCATGAGTGGAGGGCTTGACTTTCTACCCGAGATAAGAAACTCTAAATCGAGGAGAAGGTTGGGCTCATTGGGTGTAGGGAGGAATAGAAGGAGGTCGCTAGTGTAGCAACCAATGGTGCAAACCGAGGTGATAGACCCGATGCAGAGGTGTAAGAGGTTAATGCTCCTAGGTTGTTTGACCATTGGGGTCAACATGGCGGTCAACTCTAATTGCCAAGCTAAGCCCTTGAGAAGGTCCTCTAAGGTTTCTACTTGGTAGGAGATTTGGATTATGGTGTGATAAGAGGAGATGGGCACTATGGGATGGTTTTCCTTCATGGGTGGGAAATTGTGGTCCATGATCTCTCTTATTAGGCTCTCCTTTAGCCAACTAACAAGGGGTTCTCCTAAGATGAGCTTGGTCCCAACTAGAGAGGGTGATGTAAGGTGAAGACCATCGTGTGATGTTTCTTTTTCAACTTGGACTTGGGTTTCCTCCAAGGTGGGGAGTTGGTTTGAAGTGTTCTCAACTATTGAATCGAGTATGAGTTCTTCTACCAAGGAGGTGAGAGGGTCTTTTGGGGTGATGAGGGTTGGTGTGTGGTGCTCCCGGGGTGGAGGGTAAAGGGAAACTTTGATTGGGATTGGTAGGGTGGGGTTTGGGAGTGGAAGTAGTGGAGGCCTAGGTTGGGGTAGGATTGGGGTTGGAAGTAGAAGGTGGGTTGGGTGACGAGATTTGGGTTGATGAGTTTTGGGGGGGGTTACCTCTTTTTGGGGATGATGGAGGGGTAGTGGTGGGGACCAAGGTGAATTATGGGGTATGAGTTTTGTAAGGGATTGTGGGTTGGGTGGTGGTGGCCGTCATGGGTCTAGGTGGAGGGATGGACTCGGGGTCCACTTGGGTTTGAATGGTGAGAATAGGTTGAGTGGTGGTCCTTATTGGGGAAATCGGGTCGGTTAGGGGTCTCTTCCCCTTGGGATCGGCAGGTTGTGGAGGGGGGAAAATGGGGCCCAATTGAGTTTGGATAGTGAGGTTTGCGGAAGGGGGTTTTGGTTGGAATGTGGGGACCCTTAGGGGATTTGGTGGAGAGGTGGATGCTTGGTTTATTTAGGCCTTAAGGGAGAGGACTTGGTTGCGAAGTGTAGTTATGATGGTTGAGAGGTGACTTATTGGGGTTGGTGGAGATGGAGACCAAAGGTCGGCCCCAAGTTGGCCGGGTGGGGATGGAGGAGTGGTAGTGCTCCTCGGTTTAGGGGTGCTTGAATAGGAGGGATGGGAATGTTTGGGGATGTAGATTTTTCTAAGTTATTTCATCATATCATCCCATGAGGAAATGGGTTCTTGTTTCCTAACGTCCCTTAAGCCCACTATGTTCCTCCATTTTTCCTTGGCTTGACCCCGAAATTGCCCCATTGCAATGCAGACTCTTGCGGGTCCAGAAACCATAGTTCTCTCAAAGTGTTTTTCCATGGTGACCTCCCACTTTAGGTAGGCACTATAGCATGATCCATCGAAGAGGAGATCCTCAAAAGAGATTATGTCAAATGGAGGGTTGATCGGTCCCTTGTGGGGGGTCGAGTGGGATGAATGTGACCAAAGAGAGGTAGCCATGTTGATGAATGCAAATGTGCCCAAGGACTAGACTTAGTAGAGACAAGTCTAAAACCTGCTCTGAGACCACTTGATGTGACACAACCTCGGACCTAATTTAACAAGCACAACCACAAGGCTATGAAGCCTATGCAAGCGGACCTTCGTATGGTGCACACACTTAACCCGGGGGTAACTCGGGGATGCCGAGTCGAGGAAATGGGACAAGCCCCTTGCTGGTAGAGGGCCGGCAGAGTCTAAGTCAAACGTCCCCTTGAGGTGCGGATATTCAACTCAATGTGTTGGCCTTGGCCGAGGGACGCGGATCACTCACTCACACCCACGGGGGTCACAGAAGTGCGGTGGAGCCTTAAGATCAGTCGCTCTCTTCCTTACCGACGGCCCAATTGGAGAATATTAAATGAACAAGAATAATTGAGAGCAAGGGATGAGTTCTCACCTAGCCGGTTTGAAGAAACCGACTCCGGTCGGAGACGGGGGCGAGCGGGGAGGCGAGGGGAAGCACCCGTACGCCGCGTCGATGAAGCTTCAAACTTGTGAGTGTAAATAATACATGAACTACCCCCATGCAAGCGGGGGGATCTCGGGGAAGGGAAGCCAATAAATACACTCAATACGACCTCCACGCAGGGAGGGGCCTTCAGTTGGCCAAGCGGGGAGGGGAATTCGAGCTAGAAGTGAAGAGAGGGAAGTCCAAGCCGAATCTGTCCGCTGACTGTGTCTCAGGACAGACCGTCAGGTATTTGGATGTTGTGGTCAGCCCCGAATTTTTTTGCAGACGAAACCACTTGGAGATTCTTCGTAGCTGGATCTGGATAATGCTTGAATTGTGTAAATTTATTTGGGCACCACTGCTGGTCGGGGTAGGGGCTTGAACAGGGTGGCAGACCCTCGGATCTGACAGCTTCAGGTTCCCAATAGCAGGAAGCAGAGGTTCCCATGGTCACTCCCGAGGTCAGAATCAGGTGCCGCCAGAGTCGTTTGAACTGTTGACGAGTCCTCTTCGAATTAAGACCAACGGGGATGCCAGTTGATGTCGGGGTCGACCGGTAGGCTCTGAACACTAAGGAGGGGTCGGTGCAGACTAAGTGGTAGCTGAACCGAGCACCCGAGGGAGAAAATTGATAACTTTCAAGTCCGGTCGCCAAATGGGGCTCTGCTTCTTCGAGATGTTAGAAGACTCGTAGTAAGAAAAGGTTTGAAGAAGAACTCTCGATCCGATTCCCAACACGATCATCACAGTCGAGCTTCCAATCCGGCTATGGTCTCCTACCAGGGGGGATCTGTGCAGTTGTGGGAGAATGGCTCTCCTGGTCGATCTCGAACTCGGAATGGGACGGGACCACCACCGTTGCGAAGGAGACAGGCAGACGCTTCCGTCGATATATGGTATGCCACCTGAATCTCCCAGGGAACGACGGGGTGGCCTCTGCAACCTATGGCCAATCTGCTGCCTGCAACCAGAACTTGAGAGGGTGGACATATGTAATGGGGAATGGGGTAGATGAGAGGGGAAATGAGGTGGTTGTGTGTAGGGGCAACCCCCAGCTGTGAGGGGGTCTAGGAGGGGGGGTTTCAAGGTGTGGGAAGGGGAGAATGGGGGCTGGAAGGGGGTGTTTGCTATGGGTGAGAGAGGAGCTGCGAATTTGGGCTTGGAGGGAGAGGGGAAGGTGAGGGGGGCACAAGTGGGGGGAGGGAAGGTGAGTTTGAATTTTCCTTAATGGAGGGTATTCAATGGTGGTCTTGGGGATGGGAGGGGTTGTGTTGGGGAAGGGAAGGGGTGCTTGGGGTAGTGGGAAGGGTGCTTGGGAAAGTGGGTGGGGTAGTTGGGGGTTGGGAGGTGGAGCTAGGATTAGTGGAAGCTCTCTTGGGACTAGGGGGTGGAGTAATGGGATGTGTGGGGAAGGGGAGTGGCCTTTAATGGGGGTAGGTGGGAGAGTGGTGGTTGGGAAGGGAGGAGAGAGAAAATTTTTGAAATCGGGTGTGGAGGAGAGAGAAAGGGGAGTGAAAGAGAGAGATTAAGAGAGGGATGGGTGGGGAATCTCTCCCCTAGGGTCTCTCACCCAAATAATGGAATCTCTCCACTATATAAGAAGTTTGAACTCTCAAAATGGCAAGTTTTTCATTCATTGATTCATTACCTCAAAATGAGAAGAGTGGGGTCTGTTGACACCTAAAATATGTCAAAAGAGATCATAGCAGATTCACAGTTCTGAAGATCAGTCGAGGGCACGGCTCACGTACCATCCCTGGGAGATCTGAGAGTCTGAATAGAAGAAACCCACTACCCCTATCATGTTGTTCGACTAAAGCCGTCTCTGGCTAGGTCGCTGTCCAGTACTGCTGTCACTCAGATAGTCAGGCTGATAAAACTATACCAACATTCAGGCAACCATTTGCCTGCTGAAACAGATGTTCAGGCATCTCTGATTCTCCGAAGAAGGGATGCACTATGCCTCGCACGTGTTTATGAATGCAAGGTGCAAACAAGCCCCACGGAGTCTTAATATACATATGCCAAGAGCCCCACTGTCGAAAGGAGTCTGCCAAGTGGATCCTGGGTCGAATGGGCCGAATGACAAGAAAATGGGCCAAGCCCAAATATGACATGGGACGCGCCGATGATGGCCGCGCCGGGAGGACGATCCCGGCGCGCCGGGAAGTCCATGCCGAAAGGATGAGGGCCTGGCCTCTATAAGAAGCCTGCCCTTCGAACGAAAAGAAGGGGGGATCGAACAGAAAATAGAGGAAAAAAGAGAGAGAGAAGGAGAAGGAGAGAGGGGTCGAAGAGAAAAGAAGAAAAAAAAGAAGAGTGGAAAGGGAGCGCCTAGCCACCGAAGAGAAGGAGAGAGCTCGAGAGCCCTTGAAAGAAGCTGAAGAAAGGAAAAAGGGAGAGAGGCAGAGGCTCGAAGAGGGATCCAGGTGGGAGTGCCAGGCAGCTGCAGCTCCTTCTCTTTCCCCTCCATATCTGTCTAAATTTTTCTCTCTGTATTTCTGATTTCTAGCATCTTTGCTTCAATAGCATCGAATGCCAATGTAACCCTGCTTTCAGAGATTAAGCCTAGATTTCTTTCTTTGTTGAGTCAGATTTCTTTCTCTAGCATGCGTGTAAGTCGTCTGGATGAAATAAAGAATGAGAGAATGGGTTGAATTCCGCCCTTTCATTACCTTCTTCTTTCTGTCTCTGCATCCGAGGTTCGCTATATGCTAAGGATACTGATAACTAGGCGTGTTTTATCGTTTGGTTTTCTAATTCTGCTGAAGCATCTTCGCTACTATTATTTATCACCTCCCCCTCCAGTCACATTTCGAGGGCCTGAGACAGTCTATCTCATGGCTCCTCGTATGTGAAATAAAGGGGGACGTGCTTCAGGGATTTCCGTCCGTGGTTCTGCTCCCGATGAGGCCCAGAGGAAGGGTGTTCCCCCAAAGTCTTCCCCCTCCGATCATCCAAAATAGTCGGGATTAAACCTCTCTCTGAACAACTCCCGAAACCCTGTTCTAAGACCTCCTTAAAACCCCTGCTGAAAGCCTCCCGGCGCCGGTGTCCCCCTGCGCGAGTTTCACGCCGAGAGCTCCCCACGCCGGTTGGACCTCCCTATCGTGCCGAGCCTACCTAGCTTCCGTGCCGAAACCACCCCTCTTCTCTGCATCGATACCCTTACGTCGTCTGGCCATCCTGATGCCTTCATCACCACAGCGAGCCATACAGACCTCGTCCACTATATCCTCCTCTCGTGGGTGTGCATTGCCCTTCCCTTTGGCCTTATGGGAGCTATATCAAAGGGGTTAATTCTCCCCCTACATTCTGTAGCCCATTAAACCACGGAGTCCTGCCATTGCAGGCTTTCCGATGGATTGCATTGGGGATATTGCAATACAGGGGGTGAGGTCTTATATGATTCAGACCCACGAATCACGGGCTACGCCCGGCTCTCATTTAAGGTTTCTACTCCGGCACTCGTGAGTGGATAACCCATAATATTCTCTTGGCACACTCCCAAAATAAGGGGAGATGCTGCCAAAATTCACCCAGAGCTTTACCCTGTCATACTATTTCATCGGAATTGCATATTTAACCCCTCAATATGGCGGGAGCCTGAGCTATATCATCTCATGGCATCTTGCCATCGCAGAGAACATATCTCCGTGCTAATGAGCTCTTTGGACCCTCTCTGGGAATGAATCCATCCTCATTTCCCATCCCCCCATCTAATGCCCTGAAGTCCCCATTGAATGCCCAGAAAAAACCTCATAATACCCCCCTTTAAAACACATAAAACACCTCCCGGCGCCTATACTTCTCGACGCCGTCGTCTCCCGGCGCCACTGCCTCCCGGCGCCAAACCCGCGCCGGGTGGAGGGGGCGCCGAGTACCCTGGCGCGCCGAGACCTGTCATGCCGACTACCCCTCAATCTTCCTATCGCACCGGGAGCATACCGTGCCATTTGATCTTCGCGCCGACCCCAGTGCTGTGCCGTTTCGCCTCAATAATGGTTGTCATCTGAATATCTGATGTCTTCCCCACTCCACCAAGCCCAAATGTAACCCGAATTCAATATTTTGTCACTATCAACTACCCTGTCAACCCCCGTTACCTCACGAGGGGACTAGGGTTCTTCATCCAGGTCCATGGGAGATACATTAATGAGGAGGGTTTCACCCCTACATCACACCGAATGCAACGTTTCTTATGTCACCCCGCTGACCCTTGGAGTTCTACCACCGCACGTCCTCCAATGGTCCTTTGAGGGGAATATTAATGAACGGCGCAATGGTGCACACTGCCCCGTCAGATTTGGATCCTTCTCGGACCCAGGGCTACACCCGATTCTCTTTTTGGTTTCCATTCCGGCTCTCCGTGGATGGATGTCCTATATTCCCATTTGGCATAGTCCAAAGGGAGGGGACATGCTGCCGAATTTGTGTTATAACATCGTTATTACACCTCGCATATCACGGTTCCTCGTGTATGTCTGCATCGACCCTCGGGTATATTAAATGGTGTTGACAGAAGGTCGGGTTATGCCCAACCAAAAGTCTCCGCTATACGCGATGGTGGTCTTCAGACCTACGTCCTCCGCCACGTACCAAGGGTCCATAATTCGATGAACTATGCATCCCCTGTATGATAAACAAATGCATCCTGCATGCCTTCGTCATGATCACCATGTAGCTCTTTTCATTCTGGCTCTGACAGCCCGCTATCTCGGCAATTAATCAAAGGTGTTCCCTCCTCGTGGGGGATGTAATTAACGCCATAGCCTTTATGGTATAGTGGACTGCTGGTCCCCACCGAACCTCACATTCGCCCGACACGGGTCAGAATGAGTGCATCATAAAATTGTCACTCATGTGACTGGCACACCCGCGTCGTCAATCAATCAGTTATTTACCAGTTAGTTAATTGGTTGATCGATACGTGAAATAAGACATGTATACATGTACATATATATATATATACATGAAATAAAAACAACAAGACGGTCGGATGAAAAAACCTGTCGCAAACAGTCTGGCACGCTCGGTGGGACTAGTGTCACCTTTCATCTCTTTGCCGAGATATTCGGGCTTCGAAGCCCTCTCAAAGGGTACTGATTATTTCCCTGTTTGTCTTTGCAGGCAGATCAATGACGATCCACGGGATAACTGGCGTCGATTTCGATCATTCGATTATCGCTGGACACGCGCAAGGGTACCTGGCGATACCCATGGAATTTGGCAGCTTCCCTGCCGCTGTAGGCTTCCCCAACTTTTTGGGGGTAGCCTTCGTCGATATCCTAGAGGTCGAAGCCCCAGAACCTGCCAAAGAGGTCGCAGAGAAGATGGAGCCTCTGAAGGTTCCCCGCTGCGAAGACTTGCCTGAAAGCCCGGCCCCAGCCGTTAGCTGCTTGGTGCACCACGTCATACGTGGGACCCACCCCAGTGTCATCAACAAACACCCTGGAGGACGCCAGCGTCGCCAGGTCCGCCAGAACGCTGCTGCAATCACCGGAACCCTATCGCAGTCCGGGAAATCTATGATTGTTGGAGGCATGCGCGTCTTCCTCGACGGACGCACGGCCCGGGTGACCCCAGACCGAGTCATCCCCAACATCCCTATCCGCAATACCTATCAAGCTCTCGCTGGAAGGAGGGCAGAAAGAGAAGAAACCGGCCCCTATGTCCAGGGAAGCTCGGCACTCAGGCCGAGGAAGTTCAAGCAGGTGTGAGTTCCCAAACGAACCCGACCTGCCCACCATCTAACACCCATCCGCCGCCGTCCTATGAATGACGAGGCGGGAGTGAGAAGAGAAAGGGGCTTGCCCCCGAAGAAATAAGAAGAGGTGGTTGCGGATCCTCCGCGCCGTAGAAGTTTCCGGGCTACTGCCCGCCAAGCCAACGTCCCAGTCACGAGACGAAGATTCCAACATCCGGCCGACAGAGCTCGGCTGGCCTATATCCCTCCTGCTGGAGGTCGACAACTATCCCCCGTACTCTATCAAGAGCGGGGTCAAGAGGAGGTAACCTGTCTGATCAGGAACTACTTTCGAGGGCTGGGCAACCCCTCGCTGGGTCAGCAGCGACTAATGCAGACAGTCGCCACTGACGAAGACTACTTCCCATCAGTGGTGGATGAAGAAGATATGGAAGATAGAATGATGGTGTCGTCAGTCGACGACAATGGGTATGATGACGGTTTCGAGATCGAAGCCGATGAAGCCTTCCCCGAGCGGGAAGAAAAGAGAAGAGTTTTTGTATTCGAGAGGCTGACCTTTCCGCAACAAGTCAGGAGGAGGGTCCATCGACAGAGAAGAAGGATGCAGGTCTTTACTTGCAACATGGCTGGTATATCCAGCCGATATGGGGAGCTTCCTGAAGACTCCCAAGAACTGGCTCAATTGGCCGTACGGCCTGGGCCAACTACCCACAGAACAGAAGCGACAAGAGAGCTTCTGACGATCATGAGAGGGAAACAACCCCAGGTCTATCCCCGCTGGGATGATAAGGCCCCCGTCTTGACCGCTAATGTGGTGACGACGGAAGAAGAAGATGACGTCCTCCTAGACATCCTGCCTGAGGGTACGTCCGGGAAAACGACAGAGGGTATCCCCACCACTATAGATCCATCAGTTCTGATGCTGCTGCAAAAAGATCAACGGGAGATAGACTCTCTGAAGAAACAGCTGATGGAAAAGACTGAGCATTCATCGGCTTCTAAACCACCCGAAGTCCAGGGTGAATCATCCCGGGGAGCGGTTCGTCGTGACGACCCTCCACCACTCTATACACTGTCCCAGCCATCAGAGCCAAGCATGGCGACAGCACAACAGCGGCCGCCACAGCCTCAGCCGCTGCTATCTCTGGTGCTCCCCCAGGTGCATCCGACACCCCCGCTGCTGCATCCTCCACAGGCGACCACCCTGGTCACCCCATACCTTCAGCCAGCGCACTTCTATCCAGAGCCAGTCGACCCCACGGTCGTGAACCGGATGATGGTAGAAAGGATGATCGAGCTGAAGCTCGTAGAAAAAAGTGAAGGCGACTACGTCGCATTCGATGCCTATCGGGTACCCTACCCACAACACCATGCGGCTAAACGACTCTCCCCAGGGGTCAACAAGCCGCCCAAATTCGACAAATTCAACGGGAAGGGGTCCCCTAAAGAGCATATTGCATATTATATGACCGTTATGGGTGATCTGACCACCGACGAGTCATATCTGCTGAAGTTCTTCGGGTCCTCGCTGACGGGGCTCGCATTTGAATGGTAGTCTAGCCTCTCGTCCGGGTCAATCAGTGATTGGTCGGATATGCAGAGAAAATTCAGAGAAAGATTCCATGTCACAGAGAGGGAGGTCACAGTGGCCGAACTCTACTCAACAAAATAAAGGGCAGATGAGACAGCCCTTGATTATATCAAGAGGTGGAGGAACCTCGGAATGAGGTGCAAGCGGCCCCCGCATCAGGAGGACGATGTGCAAATATGTAAACAAAATCTCAGGAGGGAGGTCCTGGAAAAGATGATTGGTATGGAAATACAGTCGTTCGACCGGCTGAATAATGTGGTGGCTGAGGTGGAGGCTTTTCTAGCCAAGCCTGTCCCGGCGTCAACTGCCAGCTGATGAGGGCATCACACCACATACCCTCTGGCTTGGCACTTCTCTCCCTCCCGGAGGTAGCTAGGGAGCAGCCCTTCTTCAGACGGAACATTGGTGCTTATCATCCTATTACATTTTCCTATTTTCTTGAGTCATTTTGATGTATTTGCCTATGTTTTGAGTCATGTTACTAGGTTATCATGTTATTTACTTATGCTTGTATGTAGGCTAGTGGGCTAATGGGACTAGTAGGTCTTATTGGGCCATTTCTTTGGTCTGGCCCATGGGCGCCCCTCTCCCCACCCCTTGGTCTTCCGTCATTTGTCCATTTCATGAGGACTTCTTTGTAAATTGGGTTTTCCTATATATAGGACCCCAAACCCCCTCTTTTGAAGCAAAAGGAAGTATTAAGCAAATTTGAGCCACTTAAGTGCATCTCTCCCTCTCTCTCTAGCTCTTTTCTCTCTCCTCTTCCCTCTCTCTCTCTACATTTCGAAATTCACTCTCTCTCCTCCCTATTCTCCCCTAATTAAGACCCCTCCCCCTTCCCCATACCTCCCATTTAATCCCCCTCCAACCCCTAGGTGGAAGCCCCTCTTCCAAGGCACCCCTTGGCATTCCCCATACACCCCCTCACTTCCCCAAGCACCCCCTTCACCCCTCCCAAGCTAAAATTCGAATTCTCCTCCTTTGGGACTGCACCACATTCATTCCCAGCCCCCCTCACCTCCCTAGGTCGCAGCCCCCAACCCCCCTCCCCATTGTTCTTCCTTGGCCACCAAAGCTCTTCCACCCCTCTCCCCCCCTTTGATCAGTCTGCAGGTGGCTGAAGAAGGCCCGTCTTGCAGAAGCTACCCCGAGTTCGTACGGTGACATCTGAGGGCGTATCTTACTTTTCTGGAAAGGTCGTCCAGTCCCCTACGCAGGCGAGAAGGAATCGTGCAATTCCGAGTTCGTGGCCGCCCGTGAGAGCTGTCCTACCCCGACTGCGCCAGACACCACCTGCAGAAAGCCTGAGCCCGATTGGAAGCTGCTTCACGGCCAACGGCGAAGGAATCAGGCTGAAGTCTCTTCTTCAAATATCTTCCTCCACCAGTCCTCTGTCTAGATCAAGAAGCGGAAGTGCATTCAGCATCCGGAGGTCAGAGTTTTGGTCTTTCTTCCTCGACTGGTCGGGTCTGCCTCCTGCAGTCTGCAACGACCAGTTCCCACTCGTCGGCGTCCCCCTGTCCACCCCGACCTCAGAAGGTGTTGCCATCAGTTTTTCTGAGAAGAGACTTTGTCCACGGTTCCAGCAACTCTGACGGTTCGTGATTCGGCATCCAGGAGTGGCCGGGACAACTTCTGCAATCCACTGTTTGCATCTGGTAGCCTCTGCGGCCAGAGTCTGCAACCCGGTTTGTCACTGCACCACGGCTAATCGTGGAGGATTCAGACCCACGGCCCTTCATCAAAGATCTTCCTCCCCCTGTTCCCGACCAGGAGCAAGAAGAAGAAGTACATTCGGCATTCGGGAGCCCCAGTTCTGATTTTTCTCCTTCAGTCACGCAGGACTGCCCTCACCAGTCTTCTGCGACCAACAGTCACTCATCGGCGTCCCCCAGGACACCCCGACCTCCGGCAGCCTCCCCGCCAGTTTTTCTGCAACGAGGGCTCGACCACGGTTCCATAACTTCTGACAGCTTGAGATTCGGAGCTCGGGAGCCCAAGGTACAACCTCTGCATCCTACTGCCTCCGATCTGAAGCCGCCAGCCCCAGATTCCTTCATCCTGTTCGAGCCTCCACCACGACCAGCGACGACGTCAGAAGAATTCGATAAAATTCAGAGGTGTCCCAGCCCCTGTTACAAAGAAATCCCCTCTGGTTTCGTCACTGGAAAAATTCCTGAGGATGAACTACGACTGCAACAGAGGCATCCTGTCCCTTCGCACAGCAAGTGGGCAGATCCACGTCGGCTTCCGTTCCGTCATCCTTGGCGAGTTTCCCCCTCCTGCCTGGCCGGCTTAGCGCCCCTCCCTGCGTGGAGGTAGTGTTTGATGTAAGTTTAATTCCCCCACCCTCCATCCAACCCTCCTGCGTGAGGAGTAGTTCATGTACTAAACAGCTCAAGCTTCATCGGCGCAGTGTGCGGGGAACCCACACTTCCCCGCTCGCCCTCGTCTCCGACCGGGGTTGGTTTCCTCAAACCAACCAGGTGAGCCTCCTGCCCTTGCCTCCTTATACTTGTTTATTTAATATCTACGAAACATATCGGCCGGTAGGAGAGCGAGTGCCCGATCCCGGCGCCACCTTTCAGTGTGGTCACCGTGGCTATAAGTGAGCGAGTGACCCCGTGCCTTTAAGGCATCCGGCCGCCCTTGTTTGTGGGCTTTCAAACCTTCGGGAGGGCTAACTAAAGTGGTGCTGGTCCTCTAACCAGTCACGGGCTATCTTCATCACCTCGACTCGGCATCACCGGGTCACCACGGGAATCGTGTGCGCACGGTGCGTTGGTAGCTTTAACATATTCTCGGCGTCTTGTAATTGTGATTGCGAATTAGGTCCAAGGAATCAAAGTCTCCGCTGCATTTGGTGTCACATCAAATTGGTATCAGAGCAAGTTCTAGACTTGTCTCTACTAAGTCTTGTCCTAGGGCAGTTGCATTCATCACCCGATCATCATGCATACCCCTCGTTGGCCAAATGGTCCGATTGACCCCCTCCACATGGACTACATTGTAGATGAGGACCTTCATTTTGATGGAGATCCTCATGCCTATCTTAGGTGGGAGAATACCATGGAAAGGGACTTTGAAAGTACTTGGGTATATGGATCCGAGAGAGTCCGCAGGGCCAAGGCACGACTTCAGGGTCTAGCTAAGAAAATGTGGGAACACAAAGAGAGATTTAGAAGGGTTTGGGGACAAGAGCCCATTCACTCATGGGAAGAGATGAAGAGTGAGCTTAGGAAGATCTATGCTCCCCGACCGTCCCACTCCTACCTTAAGACCCATTACTCGAGGAGCACTCCCACTCCTCCTTTCTCGCCCAGTTCATCTAAACCCTCCACTAGGACCAAAACCCCACCACCCAAAGGACCCCAAGACTCATTAGAAGAACTAAGGATTGAGATTAAGAATATCTTCACCTCCCTTAGGGTCCAAACTCCACCACCCCAAATAATTCCAACTTGCACCACCCCATCGCCAAAAGGCCTTCCCACTCCCCTGGAGAGCAAGACCCCTACACCACAAAAGAATGAGATTGAAGTTGAGGAATATGAGGCCTCCCCCGATTGGGCAGAGGAGTATGAATTACAATATCATGGGTTAGGCCAAGAAGTTCCCATCCCAAGTAGAGGAAGCATCATGGCTCACTCCACCCTTACCATTCCAACCCGTATGGACCCCATGTCCACTCCACCTAGGTCCATGATGGCCACCACCACCCCACCCAAAACTCTCCCACCAACCCACACTCCACGAACTTCCTTGGTCCCCGAAACCACCCCTCCATCTTCCCCTAAAAGAGACACACCCCCTAAAATCAATCAACCCAATCCTCCTCAACCCATCCATCTTCCACTACCAATCCCTACCCAACCCCAACCTAGACCTCCACTTCTCCCCTTACCGATCCCAAACCAAGTTCCCCTTTACCTCTCACCCCGGGGGTACCACACACCTACCCTCACCACCCCACCCTCAAGGAACCATCTCACCTCCTTGATAGAGGAACCCATGATTCCCATACCCGACCCCATAAAGGTGAATACCCCAACCCCCGCCATGGAGATCACCCATGTCCTGGAAGAAGAAGAAACTTCACATGGTGGACTTCACCTTACACCACCCTCCCTAGTAGGGGCCGAGCTCATCTTAGGAGAACCCCTTTCACATTGGCTAAAGGAGAACCCATTTAGAGATCTCATGGCCCATGTTTGCCCTCCTATGAAACAAAACCTCCCTATAGTACCCTTACCCACCTACCACACCACAATCCAATCATCCTATCAGGTGGAGACACTAGGGGACTTTCTTAAGGGTATAGCTTGGCAAATGGAGCTAACTGACCTGTTGACCACTGTAACCGACCAACCTAGGAGCCTTGACCTCCTACACTTATGTGTCGGATCCATCTCCTCCACTTACACTATGGGTTGCTACACTAGTGACCTTCTGTTATTCCTCCCTCCACCCGAGGAGCCCGATGCTCTCCACAAATTAGAGTTGCTTATTTCGGGTAGGATGCCAAACCCTCCATTCATGGCCAACCAACCCGCCAAGGACTTTGGTTCAAATACCACATTTGAGGAGGAGGACCCACCATCATTTGAAGACCTTGAGGAGATAGAATACCCCTTCCTTGGAAACACATTCCATGACCCCTTTGATCCCTCCCTATGGAAGACATTGAACCCATGGGACCTAACCGCCTTACCCACCACCCACTCCCTCCTACCCTCATCCACCATGTTGAACCCAACCCACCCATTCCACTACTTAGTTCACACTATGAGAGCCATGACCGAGGGTGACGTCCACCTAGGAAATGAGGAAGTGACCTATCCCAAAATGTCCACCTTCTTTGACCCCTTCGACCCCTATGAGTGGAAACCCCCAAATCCACCCTCACCTAAAGATGGGACCATCTTGATTGTAATGCATGGGCCACAACATTTTGCCTCACCTGGTAGGGATAGTCATCTCATTTGTGTCTCATACACACTAGGTCCGGGGCATGACAGGTTCACATTTGGATATGTAGGTCCACCCCCATTCATCATCCATCTTATGCATGATAGGAGTCTACATGGAAGTCCAGGTCCTCCGGCATTCATTGCACCCATACCTGATAGAGCCACATTTGGACATACTGGTCCTCCCCCACTCTTCATCCACCTCAGGCATGATAGGGCCATTTGTGGCTGCCCCGGTCCACCTAAGTGCATCAAGGTCCACATGACTCCTAAGCATGATAGGTTTACATTTGGTTGTCCAGGACCCCCATTATCCACTAGTGAATCAACATTCACAGAGTTGCATGGAAACATTCGCAAAAACATCAACAAGAGCAACGAGATTTACAAGAAGTCTGCTGACTCCCACCGCCGCCACCAAGAATTCCAGATTGGTGATTTTGTGATGGTGAGAACTGAGAGGTGGTTCCCTGGGAATACTTCGAAGTTGAGGTCGCGTGGAGCGGGCCCCTTCCAGGTGCTGAGACGCCTTGGCACCAATGCTTACGTGTTGGACCTCCCTGAAGAGTACGGAGTAAGCCCCACATTCAATGTGGTTGACCTGGTGCCCTACAAGGGCCCCACGGTGACACCCGGTGAGGAAATCCAGCCTACTCCCTCCTTTGAGAGCGCCCCCACACCCCAGAGAGCTCAACCCCATTTGAGAAACCGGCGTGATGAAGTGGAGCAGATATTAGATGAACAGGTTACCATCACAAGGAGCAAGGCGTATGAGCGCTACCTGGACAGGTGGAAGGGACGACCACCCTCGGACGATACCTGGGTGAGCCGGGAGGATCTCCAGCAGCTGTCCCCCGATCTCCTAGAGCAGTACCGCAGCAGGGAGGGCCTTTACTCGACAGAGTCGAGCTCTTCGCCGCCCGGGAGAATTGATGAGGGCATCACACCACATACCCTCTGGCTTGGCACTTCTCTCCCTCCCGGAGGTAGCTAGGGAGCAGCCCTTCTTCAGACGGAACATTGGTGCTTATCATCCTATTACATTTTCCTATTTTCTTGAGTCATTTTGATGTATTTGCCTATGTTTTGAGTCATGTTACTAGGTTATCATGTTATTTACTTATGCTTGTATGTAGGCTAGTGGGCTAATGGGACTAGTAGGTCTTATTGGGCCATTTCTTTGGTCTGGCCCATGGGCGCCCCTCTCCCCACCCCTTGGTCTTCCGTCATTTGTCCATTTCATGAGGACTTCTTTGTAAATTGGGTTTTCCTATATATAGGACCCCAAACCCCCTCTTTTGAAGCAAAAGGAAGTATTAAGCAAATTTGAGCCACTTAAGTGCATCTCTCCCTCTCTCTCTAGCTCTTTTCTCTCTCCTCTTCCCTCTCTCTCTCTACATTTCGAAATTCACTCTCTCTCCTCCCTATTCTCCCCTAATTAAGACCCCTCCCCCTTCCCCATACCTCCCATTTAATCCCCCTCCAACCCCTAGGTGGAAGCCCCTCTTCCAAGGCACCCCTTGGCATTCCCCATACACCCCCTCACTTCCCCAAGCACCCCCTTCACCCCTCCCAAGCTAAAATTTGAATTCTCCTCCTTTGGGACTGCACCACATTCATTCCCAGCCCCCCTCACCTCCCTAGGTCGCAGCCCCCAACCCCCCTCCCCATTGTTCTTCCTTGGCCACCAAAGCTCTTCCACCCCTCTCCCCCCCTTTGATCAGTCTGCAGGTGGCTGAAGAAGGCCCGTCTTGCAGAAGCTACCCCGAGTTCGTACGGTGACATATGAGGGCGTATCTTACTTTTCTGGAAAGGTCGTCCAGTCCCCTACGCAGGCGAGAAGGAATCGTGCAATTCCGAGTTCGTGGCCGCCCGTGAGAGCTGTCCTACCCCGACTGCGCCAGACACCACCTGCAGAAAGCCTGAGCCCGATTGGAAGCTGCTTCACGGGCAACGGCGAAGGAATCAGGCTGAAGTCTCTTCTTCAAATATCTTCCTCCACCAGTCCTCTGTCTAGATCAAGAAGCGAAAGTGCATTCAGCATCCGGAGGTCAGAGTTTTGGTCTTTCTTCCTCGACTGGTCGGGTCTGCCTCCTGCAGTCTGCAACGACCAGTTCCCACTCGTCGGCGTCCCCCTGTCCACCCCGACCTCAGAAGGTGTTGCCATCAGTTTTTATGAGAAGAGACTTTGTCCACGGTTCCAGCAACTCTGACGGTTCGTGATTCGGCATCCAGGAGTGGCCGGGACAACTTCTGCAATCCACTGTTTGCATCTGGTAGCCTCTGCGGCCAGAGTCTGCAACCCGGTTTGTCACTGCACCACGGCTAATCGTGGAGGATTCAGACCCACGGCCCTTCATCAAAGATCTTCCTCCCCCTGTTCCCGACCAGGAGCAAGAAGAAGAAGTACATTCGGCATTCGGGAGCCCCAGTTCTGATTTTTCTCCTTCAGTCACGCAGGACTGCCCTCACCAGTCTTCTGCGACCAACAGTCACTCATCGGCGTCCCCCAGGACACCCCGACCTCCGGCAGCCTCCCCGCCAGTTTTGCTGCAACGAGGGCTCGACCACGGTTCCATAACTTCTGACAGCTTGTGATTCGGAGCTCGGGAGCCCAAGGTACAACCTCTGCATCCTACTGCCTCCGATCTGAAGCCGCCAGCCCCAGATTCCTTCATCCTGTTCGAGCCTCCACCACGACCAGCGACGACGTCAGAAGAATTCGATAAAATTCAGAGGTGTCCCAGCCCCTGTTACAAAGAAATCCCCTCTGGTTTCGTCACTGGAAAAATTCCTGAGGATGAACTACGACTGCAACAGAGGCATCCTGTCCCTTCGCACAGCAAGTGGGCAGATCCACGTCGGCTTCCGTTCCGTCATCCTTGGCGAGTTTCCCCCTCCTGCCTGGCCGGCTTAGCGCCCCTCCCTGCGTGGAGGTAGTGTTTGATGTAAGTTTAATTCCCCCACCCTCCATCCAACCCTCCTGCGTGAGGAGTAGTTCATGTACTAAACAGCTCAAGCTTCATCGGCGCAGTGTGCGGGGAACCCACACTTCCCCGCTCGCCCTCGTCTCCGACCGGGGTTGGTTTCCTCAAACCAACCAGGTGAGCCTCCTGCCCTTGCCTCCTTATACTTGTTTATTTAATATCTACGAAACATATCGGCCGGTAGGAGAGCGAGTGCCCGATCCCGGCGCCACCTTTCAGTGTGGTCACCGTGGCTATAAGTGAGCGAGTGACCCCGTGCCTTTAAGGCATCCGGCCGCCCTTGTTTGTGGGCTTTCAAACCTTCGGGAGGGCTAACTAAAGTGGTGCTGGTCCTCTAACCAGTCACGGGCTATCTTCATCACCTCGACTCGGCATCACCGGGTCACCACGGGAATCGTGTGCGCACGGTGCGTTGGTAGCTTTAACATATTCTCGGCGTCTTGTAATTGTGATTGCGAATTAGGTCCAAGGAATCAAAGTCTCCGCTGCATTTGGTGTCACATCACCAGCACAGCCCAGAAAGGCAAGGCTGCGGAACGACGCCCCACACCTAAAGAAGCGAATGCGCTTGATATCAAGGCGTTTGAACAACAGAAGGAGAAAGGCAAGAAAGCGGCTCCCCCGCAACCTGCAAAAACTCCAGATAATAAAGAAGGTCCTTTGCTGAGGGACAAAATGAAGAAAGCTTATTCCTTTCCAAAAGACAAGACCCGAGTCCTGTTCGACTGGGTAACAGAATACAGCATGGTCACTCTGCCCGAGCCAAGGAGGCCAGAGGACCTGAAAAGAAAAGACAGTCCAAGATTCTGCCCCTACCACCAGATGTTGGGACATCCAATCGAAGACTGTTATGTTTTCAAAGACGTCATCGAAGGGATGGTGAAGAAGAATGAGATAGAGCTGGGAGAGTACAAAGTGGACCCTCCTCAGTCACATGAAGCCCCTTTCAGGAAGGCAGCAGTCAACATGGTCTCACTCTACCAGGCATTACCTGAGGAGATCTCTGAAGCAAGCACACGGAGCACCTACGAAATCCATTTCCTGGAGCCCGTGAAAGAACAACAGGGGTGGCAGTAGATCCCTGTGAAGCACAAGAAGAAGAGGGCACCCCGCCCAAAAGGGGGGGCACATATCCGTGGCATTACACCCCGGCCTGCTCCGCCAGTGGTAGCACCCGTATGGGTCACTCCACCTACAGCTGTCAGAATACATACACCTAACAGGAGGAGACAAACTCCGCTGCCGGTAATCAAGGAAACCAATCCTGGAGTCCTTCGACTGCAGCACCTGATTGAAGGGCTAGATGAATATGTGCAGCCCGAATTGAAACCTCTGCTGGTACGGGACCACGTCCCATGGCAAGAACTGGAACAACTCTCACTCAAACAGGTGGAGGAAGCTAAAGCAGCATCCCCTAGAGAGGGCAACCTATTCTGGGGGCAGGCACCAGCAGAAACCAAAAAGAAGAAAAAGCAAAAGAAGAAGAAAAGAAAGGCCGCTGGGGTCAATAAAACATAGGTTGTCTCCTGCAATACCCTGTCAGCACTCTTCAACCTACCCGGAGAAGAGGAAGAGGAAGAAATTTGCTTCACACCCCATACTAGGGGAGGCAAAGTCGAGGCCGCAACTGCTGCGCATGCCACTCAGTCGGGCCGAAAATGGGGGCGCCAGCCACCACCCAATCACAACATTATGTTCAGAGGGGAGCAACCCTACAAGACACCTCCGCCGAAGGTTAAGGGAGTCCAAATCCCTCCTCCATTGGGCCTATACGATAAGAGTGGGGGCAAGGCAATCCCTTCATTCCTTGAATTTATGAAGATGTCAAAAGGGAAGCAGCCCTGCCAAGATGCTAACCCTACATCCGGGGCCATTCACCTATAGCCAGCGCAATCTACTGAGGATGCAAATGCAGATGGAGCTTGCCCTACAGCAGCTAATAAAGAAGACCCGACAGCCGGTGTCAACCAAGAGGGTGCCGAGTCCGAGGAAGATGAAGCAGGTCCGTCTGGACCCATAAATCAAAACCTCCCCAAGCCCAGATGGGCTGAAGAGATAAAGCTCTCCAATGTCTGGGCTGGGAGCCGAATAATGAAGTTGCTCAAGAAGCTCCCCGCTCGATTTACGATCTGGGAAATTCTCTCTTTGAGTGAAGAAACTCGACAGGCGATCATCACTGCTCTGCAGACGCCTGCTCATTTTGAAGCCTGCATAGCTGAGGCTATACTAGAAGCCAATATGACCTTCTCTCCAGAAGACATGCTACTACCCACTGCCAGCCACAACAGGCCGCTATATATGAAAGGGCATCTGAATGGAAGAGAGCTGAACCAGATCCTGGTCGATCCTGGTACCGCAGTCAACATCCTGCCATACAGAATATACGAGAGGTACCACTTTAATGTGCATCTCGAGAAAGTTGGAGATATGCGTATCGCTGGCTTCAACCAAAAATGTGAAGTATCTATGGGAGTGGGAGAGTTCACGCTGACCCTAGCAGATTTCACTACAGCGGTGCAGTTTCATGTCATTGACTCTCGCACCTCCTACAAAGCACTGCTCGGCCGCCCATGGCTGCATGAAAATATGGTGGTGCCCTCCACGCTCCACCAATGCATCAAATACAGCCTCCAGGGGAAGGAGGAGAGGATATTTGCTGATATCCACCCATTTGAGGTGTTTGAATGTCATTTGGCGGACGCCAACCAATATACGGGGTCTCCCCGGAAGGTTTCTGAAGCTGAAGGCCCCGTAGGGGCCTCGAAGAATAAATCGGGTAACGGTTGGTATCCACCACCGCCGCGCAGATATGTCAAGCTGAAGGTGGTCTCCCACATCACAGCCTCTAGAGATGTCGGTAGGGTAACACCCCCAGCATTATACCCCAAAGTTAAGGAAGTGCAGGTCGATCGACAGCACGACTGCATCAGAGTCCCGGCCGGCCTCACCAAGCCAGTCTCCGGCCTCAACGACCCCACTATCGAACCTTTCAAAGCTTGGGAGGTGGCACAGGAAGATGGGCCCAGCAGCTTGTTCTATACAGCTGAGGAGCATCCCACTCAAGAAGACACAGACTGCAACCTTTCTGAAGATCTAGCCAACCCGCGGGTTCCTGTTCAAGGCCTGGCATTTACAATTGATCGAATGGCCAAGATGTTTCAGAACCAACACATCCCTCCCGATCAGTCTCAAAAGCGCAAGGAAGCTTTCTAGAAGATGTGACATCCTGTAAATCTGGATAAGGAAATGAGACGTGTCTCTCAACATCTAGGGTTGGGCTTCACCCTGGAGGAATATTATTACAGTGGGCGGTACGAGGTGGATACTATCTCCGCCTTCTATCCCACTGAAGATGGCCCTCTGGGGGCAACCTTTGATGAGTATCCGGCGGAAGCCGAATATCTTGAACTGGCTCAGTCCGAAAATCAAGAAGCAGAAACCTCGGCCCCTTGCCGATGCTGGGAGCAAGTTCATCCTGAAGAAGCGGCCTTTCAAGCCGAATTTGATACGGCTAGCAGCAGCGAAGCCGAAGACATTAAAGAAGTAGGAGTCTCTCCCTTTACAGGGGTCCTACTAATGACAACTTCAACACCCTTTCTGCCAATCAGGGAGGCCTTGGTCAACTCCAATCAAGGGGAGCCAGCTACCAGAGAAGAAAAAGCCACTTCTGCGGAAGATACAACTGTCCCAGAAGGCGAAACTTCCTCAACTTCTGCTGTAAAATCAGCATGCCTGGCAGTGAACGGTTACCAACCCGTCATGGCTATAATCTCATCTGTAAACACCAAGGCTGCTCTCTATTCCTTGGAAGCTGCAACGGCAATGAATCTGCTAATATAACAATCCACTCAGCCGCTAGCACAAGAGATCAAGAAACCTCAAGCTTTGGTGGTGTCTGACGAGGAAGTCGAAGTACTCGACCCTCAAGATGGTATTCCAGACTTCGTTGACCTCCAACCGGCACCTCCGGAGATACAAGACGGAGGCCAAGCCATAGTCGATGAACTGATAGAAGTCAACCTGGGAGATGAGAAGGACCCTAGGCCTACCTTCCTCAGTGCCCAACTATCCCCAGAAGAACGGGAGCTGTACATTCAACTACTACTAGAATACCGGGATTGCTTCGCCTGGACTTATAAAGAGATGCCAGGTCTGAGCCCCGCTATCTCACAACATGAGCTGGCAATCAACCCTGAAGCCGAGCCGGTGAAGCAACCACCGCGGCGCATGAGGCCAGAGCTCATCACCCAGATTTGTGCTGAAGTCGACAAGCTCATTGACGTGGGATTTGTTGAAGAAAACCAGTACACTACATGGCTGGCGAATATCGTCCCCGTGAAGAAGAAGAATGGACAGATCCGGATATGTGTCGACTTCCGGGATCTAAATAAAGCCTGCCCCAAAGATGACTTCCCGGTGCCGATAACCGAGGTCATGATTGATGCTACAACCGGCCACGAGGCCCTATCATTCATGGACGGGTCTTCCGGCTACAATCAGATTTGGATTGCGGAGCAGGACCGAGTCCATACTGCTTTCCAAACTCCTAAAGGCATTTATCATTACAAGAGAATGTCGTTCGGATTAAAGAATGCTGGCACAACCTATCAGCGCGCAATGACCAAATTTTTTTGATGAACTGCTCTACCACAAGGTCGAGTTCTACATAGATGACCTGGTGGTCAAAACCAGAAGAAAAGAAGATCATATGCAAGACCTCCGGATTGTTTTTCAGAGGCTGAGGCAGCATGAGCTAAAAATGAACCCTATGAAATGCGCGTTCGGAGTGTCGAGCGGAAAATTCTTGGGCTTCATCGTCTGATATCAGGGAATCGAGATAGACCCCGCAAAGATCAAGGTGATTCAGGGGTTACCTCCGCCAAGGAACATCTCCGAGCTGAGATCACTACAGGGCCGTTTGGCTTATATCCGGCGTTTCATTTCCAATTTGTCAGGGCGGTGCCAGCCTTTTCACAAGTTGATGATGAAAGATGTCCCCTTTTACTGGGATGAAGATTGCCAGGCAGCCTTCGACAAGCTAAAAGACTACCTGAAAACTCCTCCAGTGTTGGGCGCACCGGTGAAAGGACGATCATTGATACTGTATATAGCAGCTACACATAATTCTCTGGGAGCAATGCTGACCCAGAATAATGAAGAAGGGAAAGAACAAGCCCTCTATTACCTCAGTCGGAGACTGGTCAGAACTGTAGAGAGATATACTTATATTGAGAAGATCTGTCTGGCGCTGGTCTTCGCAGTTAAAAAGCTCCGACACTATATGTTGTCGCATGAAATCAGCTTGGTATCCAAAGAGGATCCCCTGAAGTACATCATGTCTCAACCGGCACTCAAAGGACACCTGGGCAAATGGGCGGTAATCCTTATGGAGTTCGATATCTCCTACGTGCCGCGTAAGGCATTCAAGGGCCAAGCTATTGCAGACTTCTTCACTGAGCACCCAGTGCCCAGGGATTGCCCGTTGGAGCCGGAGCTTCCTGAAGATGAAACCCTAGATCCGTGCAAGTACAGCCCTCCTTATGGCAACTATACTTTGATGGCGCTTCCAAAATTGACACCTCTACCACCGGGTCAGCCAGGGTCAGAGCAGGAGCAGGCATAGTCCTGAAATCCTCAGAAGGAGAAGTGGTGCATACATCCTGTTCCATAAACAAGCAATGCACAAACAATGAAGCAGAATATGAAGCCCTGATAATCGGGTTACAAATTGCTCTGTCCATGGGAATTCAGATGCTAGAAGCATTCGGAGACTCCATGCTAGTTATAAAACAGCTGGAAGGAGAGTTCGATGTGCAAAAGCAAGAGCTCCTCCCCTATCACCAGTTGGCAACTCGCCTGATGTCAAAATTTTACTTCATCAGCATTAAGCACATCAATCGAGGCCGGAATGCTCAGGCAGACGCCCTCGCTAAGCTGGCCAGTTCATTGGCGGTCCCGCCAGACACAAGCCTGAATATAACAGTGATCAACCGCTGACAGGTCCCCAGCGTCACGGAGGTCCTGACCGATGAACAAGAGAGGGAAGTAGCAATCATCGAAGGGGTTCAGAAGCCCGATTGGCGAGTGCATCTCCTGCGTTGGTTTCAACACCAGCAACTTCCAAAAGAAAAGGAACAGAGAATGAAGCTCCTAAGGATCAAAGATTGTTACGAGATGAGAAGCGGGACCTTGTTCCGAATTATGGCAGATGCCCGAAGGAAAGTCCTACTCCGTTGCTTGTCTTCAGCAGAAGCAAGACAGGTGATGCAGGAAGTCCATGCAGGATCAGCTGGAGCACACCAGGCTGGCCCGAAAATGAAAATTGAGATAAAGAAGCTGGGTTACTATTGGCCCACTATATTTGATGATTGTTGCAAGTTTGCCAAAGCTTGTCAGAAATGTCAAGAACATGCTAATGTGGCAAGGAGACCTCTAGTGCCACTGCATCCCACCCTACCGAGCTGGCCATTTGTGCAGTGGGGCACGGACGTGGTAGGGCCACTG
The DNA here is from genome assembly GCA_022559845.1 of Amorphophallus konjac. NCBI lineage: Eukaryota > Viridiplantae > Streptophyta > Magnoliopsida > Alismatales > Araceae > Amorphophallus > Amorphophallus konjac. The sequence goes on along the minus strand of CM040123.1, from coordinate 277,163,471 downwards.
CCAGCATCTTCATCAGGGTGCAAATATATCTTAGCAGCTATAGACTACTTCTCCAGATGGGCAGAAGCAGTAGCACTAAGAGATGTGACGGGAGAGCTAGTTGTGAGATTCTTCCGGCAAAATGTAATATTCCGGTTCGGGATCCCCAACTGAATCATCTCTGATAATGGCAGCCATTTTAGAAATCAGAAGATTTATCGGCTGGCCGACAAATACAAAATCGACTGGAGGACATCCTCCCCCTACAACCCTCAAGCCAATGGACTTGCAGAAGCCTTTAACAAAACTCTATGCACATTGCTGGCAAAGACTGTCAAGTCTAATAAAAAAGATTGGGAAGAAAGGATGTACGAAGCACTTTGGGCCTATCGTACTGTCTACAAGACCCCAACCGGCTATTCCCCCTTCTCCCTTGTCTACGGGTCAGAAGCTGTGGTGCCAATCGAACTTGAAGTTCCTTCATTGCGAGTTGCCATCCAGCACGGACTAGTCAATGGTGAGCAGACCAATGCAGAAAGAAGATTGGAAGAGCTCATTGAGCTTGAAGGAAAACGCCTCCGGGCGCAGCAAAACATCCAGCTTTACCAAGCTCGCATGGCCCGTGCTTTTGACAAGCTAGTCAAGGGTCGAGAATTCAAGAAAGGAGACCTGGTAATGGTCAAAAGAAAAGAAGTGATGGCCTCCAACCCCAAAGGGAAGCTGGTCGAAAACTGGGTCGGGCCGTATATCGTCTGCCAAGTATATGAAGGGGGTGCCTACGTCCTGGTAGACCACAAAGGGGTTATCCAGTTCTCTCCCCTCAACGGAAAGCATATTAAGTTGTATCATGCAGCGCAGCCAGCATTCCCCGAGTGATCGGTCGGAATACCTTCCCTTGGTCCAGTGGCATTCCGCCCTGATCGAGCTACCTCCCCTTGGTTAATGGCATTTCGCCCTAACCAAGCTACCTTCCCTTGGTCCAGTGGCATTCCGCCCTGATCGAGCTACCTTTCCTTGGTTAATGGCATTCCGCCCTAACCAAGCTACCTCTCTTTGGTTAGCGGCATTCCGCCCTAATCAAGCTACCCTCTCCTCGGTCAGCGGCATTCCGCCCTAATCGAGCTACCTTTTTCTTGGTTTAGTGGCACTTCGCCCTAATCGAGCTACTTTCTCCTCGGTCAGTGGCATTCTGCCCTAACCGAGCTACCCTTTCCTTGGTTAGTGGCATTCTGCCCTAATCAAGCTACCTCCCCTTGGGTTAATGGCATTCCGCCCTAACCAAGCTACCTCTCTTGATTAGCGGCATTCCGCCCTAGTCGAGCTACTTTTCCTCGGTTAATGGCATTCCGCCCTAATCGAGCTACTTTCTCCTCGTTTAGTGGCATTCCGCCCTAACCGAGCTACATTTTCCTTGGTTTAGTGGCACTCCGCCCTAACCGAGCTACCTTCTCCTTGGTTTAGTGGCACTCCGCCCTAACCGAGCTACCCTTTTCTTGGTTTAGTGGCACTCCGCCCTAACCGAGCTACCTTCTCCTTGGTTTAGTGGCACTCCGCCCTAACCAACCTACCCTTCCCTTGGTTTAGTGGCACTCCGCCCTAACCGAGCTATCATTCCCTTGGTTTAGTGACACTCCGCCCTAACCAAGCTACCTTCTCCTTGGTTTAGTGGCACTCCGCCCTAACCGAGCTACCTTTCCCTTGGTGTAATGGCATTCCGCCCTAACCGAGCTATCATTCCCTTGGTTTAGTGGCACTCCGCCCTAACCAAGCTACCTTCTCCTTGGTTTAGTGGCACTCCGCCCTAACCGAGCTACATTTTTCTTGGTTTAGTGGCACTCCACCCTAACTGAGCTACCTTTTTCTTGGTTTAGTGGCACTCCGCCCTAACCGAGCTACTTTTTCCTTGGTTTAGTGGCACTCCGCCCTAACCGAGCTACATTTTCCTTGGTTTAGTGGCACTCCACCCTAACTGAGCAACCTTTTTCTTGGTTAATGGCATCCCACCTTAACCGAACTACCCTTTCCTCAGTCTAGCGGCACTCTGCCCTGACCAAGCTTCCGAAAGAATACAACACGTTGTTGCCATTACAGGCCTTACGCCCGAATCGGCGAGAGATCACTCTTTTGCGTTAGCATTCAGCCCTTGCTAACGAATGAACTGTTCTGCCTGGCGCAAGGTCTGATGCTCCGGCCGACAGCCATCTACTGTCAACCAAGGGTCGAATGTCGCACTTCGACCTGCCACCCTATACATATCAAAAAAAAAAAAAAGAAAGAAAAGAAAATGGGGTTAAAAATACCCCTCCAGACTTGCTCCCATATCGGGACAAGTGCAAAAATGGCTATAACCCAGCTATGGCGAAAACCTGGAAGGGCGTCACAGGAAAAATTGTGTACCCCGTCACGTGAAAACCCGAAAGGGCGCGTGGGCAAAAGCAAGAGGGGGCTGGCTTCGGCGAAAACCCGAAAGGGCGCTTGAGTCAGTAAAGTGGTAATTTCCAAATGCCTCTCCTATTCTCCACCCAATAAAACTCCGAAAGGGACAATCATCAAAGTCCCACCGGGAATCCATTAACAAACCCTTTTTCGACCCTCGTCATCATCGACGAGATCGGCCGATCTCTACCCTCAACTTGGGCCTTACGTCCCTGTTAACAATCCCGTCCTTGCTAATAAACCCACTTTCGATCCTCATCATCGTCGGCGAGATCGGTCGATCTTTACCCTTGACACGGATCTTACATCCTCGTTAATAGACCATGTCCTTTGCTTCGACATCTAACCAGTGTCGACGAATCGAAATAGGATTCGATCCTTGTCATCATTGACAAGGCCAGTCAATATCTTCGCGGTCCAGTTTGTCCGCATCCCGAATCAAAAAAAAGAAAGAAAGAAAAATGGGGTTAAAAATAGAGATACCCCGCCAGACTTGCTCCTATGCCAAGACAAGTGCAAAAATGGCCGTAACCCAGCTGTGGCGAAAACCCGAATGGGCGTCGCAGGCAAAATCGGGTACCCCGCCACGTGAAAACCTGAAAGAGCGTGTGGGCAAAAGCAAGAAGGGGCTGGCTTCGGCGAAAACCCGAAAGGGCGCTTGGGTCAGTAATATGAATAAAAATGATCATGAATGATGAATAGTGATGAACCATTCTCCGTCCAGAAGGCCATTTACAAGGTCGAGGCGGAGTCTTCATCCGATATCCCACTTACATACATCTAACCTTACCCGGTTTTTGTCATCATCGGCAAGACCGTCCACCTCTTCGACCCTTGTCACCATCGGCAAGATCGGTCGCTACCTTTATCCTGTTCTTGTCACCATCGGCAAGAGCGTCTACCCTTTCGACCCTTGTCACCATCGGCAAGATCGGTCGCTACCCCTTTCGGTTCTTGTCACCATCGGCAAGACCGTCTACCCTTTCGACCCTTGTCACCATCGGCAAGATCGGTCGCTACCCCTTCCGGTTCTTGTCACCATCGGCAAGACTGTCTACCCTTTCGACCCTTGTCACCATCGGCAAGATCGGTCGCTACCCCTTCCGATTCTTGTCACCATCGGTAAGACCGTCTACCCTTTCGACCCTTTTCACCATCGGCAAGATCGGTCGCTATCCTTACCCGGTTTGTGTCACCATCGGCAAGACCGTCTACCCTTTCGACCCTTGTCACCATCGACAAGATCGATCGCTATCCTTACCCGGTTTGTGTCACCATCGGCAAGACCGTCTACCCTTTCGACCCTTGTTACCATCGTCAAGATCGATCGCTACCCTTCCGGTTCTTGTCACCATCGGCAAGACCGTCTACCTTTTTCGACCCGTGTCACCATCGGCAAGATCAGTCGCTACCCCTTCCGATTTTTGTCATCGTTGTCAAAACCGTCTACCTTTTCGACCCTTGTCACCATCGGCAAGATCGGCCGCTACCCTCCCGGTTCTTGTCACCATCGGCAAGACCGTCTACCTTTTTCGACCCGTGTCACCATCGACAAGGTCGGTCAACATCTCCCCCAATCAGGGTCAATAATGGAATTACCATGAGCAGCCAGCAGTCACGGTTTCGACGCCTCTTGTCAGCAAGACCTACGTCAGCGCCAACCTGACAACCTCTGGAACCCCGTCCCGCGGTGGAGCGAGGCCCCCATCCTTTCCTTGAGAGGGTGGACGCTCTCCTGCGACACAGAGATGGAGGTACTTCCAAGCAGGTCGCCAGAATTGCCACAAGACACAACAAAATGCGAGTGTGGATGTGAACACAAAAAAAAAATAGTGAAGGAAACTTCTATCCTCATTACAAAAAGGGGAAGTGAATACAAAAGGAGCCCTTTTGAGGGGACAGATTACAAAGGCGGATCAGCTAAGGCCGCCTGAAGATGTCAGCAAAGTCAATAAGCCCGACATGAGGAGTCGCCCCCAGTTCATGGAGCTGCGCTTCCTCTTCCTGAACCCGAGTCACCTCAGTCTCCAGAGACGCGACTCGGCCCTCCAGCAAAGAAGTTCTTTCGATGCCTTGGACTTCCGCAGCCTCTAGCCGCGGTATCTCGGCTTCTATAGTAGCCAATTCAGCGCGGAGTTCTTCCCGTCGGCTACGTAGAATGTGCGCCTGGGTTACAGAAGCTTCAACCTGAGCCCTGCTCTCCTGAAGATCAGAGATCAGAGACATCAGCTCCGCCTGACAGTCAACTCTCTACAGTTTGAGGGCCGCCAACTGATCGCCCATCATCTTCTCGAGAAAGTCCCGGCGATTCACAAACTTCAACAAGAAAAGCACCCGCTGGGTCCAGATATCTAGAGGGCAGCCCAGCGCCTGCAGCCCGTTCGTTAGTCGTGCAGCCACTTCCTTCAACTGGGAGTAAGACAGCGCTGGCTGAGATTCCACAACCTGACGCAACATCTCTAGATGCTGCCAGACAAATTTCTCTGATGAGGTAATGCCTAGGGAAGCCGTCGGAGACACCTCGAAGGTCACTTCCCTGTCTATGGCGGCCCATAAGATGGTGTCCGGCTCGGAAGAGGAAGATGGAACGGCCGTCAAAGCTGAAGAAGCAGATACCATGGCAACATATTCCTGCTCTGTCAGACTCCTGTTAGGGATTCCTTCAATGAAGCCTAGGAGGGACGGAGGTTCTGACTCTGGCTCCGGCACAAATAGAATTGCAGAATCAGGCGCGATCGTCATTATGGCCGCCGATATAAAAGCAGACCCCCTCTGCGGGTCAGCCTCAGCCCTCAACTCTGTCGTCGATGCCAGGGCGAGACTCTCCCCCGACTAGCTCAGCTCCGAGGGTAATCCCCCAACAGCCGCATGTATCCTCACCGGCATGGGGCGGAGTAGGGTGATTGTCCCTGAAGGAGATGCGGTGGCCAGCGGTAGCAGATCCGAGGCCTCTGATGAGACCACAACAGTACCAGAAGTCGGTGCCGGGGAATGAATAGCGGCTTCGGGTTCCTGGAATGAAAATTCATGTAAACACCAAGGTGACAAAAAAGGAGGGGGATATGCGGCTCTGTAAAGGGGCGAATAGAGTTTATGATGGGGACATCACCTCCCATGCCCATGTTCACAGCTCGTCTCCGCGTCCCGGTTGCATCCGGCATGGTCTAGTCATTTAATTTTGAGTCCTATGTAATTTTTATTTGAGTCATTTGATGTATTTTCCCTTTTATTTGAGTCATGTTCCTAGGTCTTGTGTTCATTTCCCTAAGTTTGAGTGTCATTAGGTTGTCTAGTTAGCTATTGGGCCCAACTCATTGGACTTGGCCCAAGGGCTCTCCCCTATGATGCGGGACGGGACCACGGACACGACAAGCTAGCGGTCGTCCCTTAGCGAGGGAAGCGTCGGATGTGTACGGTTGAACAACCGGCAGTGAGCTAGGGTGGTCGGCTCTCAATTGTGCCCGGATCGGGTCACGGGACGGTCACTCTCTCACTCGCAGCAGTGATATGATAAATTAAAAGCGAGCTAGGTAACCCTACACAAGCTCTCTAGCAGCGGCATAAACAAGCATATATAGAAATAAGCGGAATGCCAAGCAAGGAGCGAATACGATACCTCCACGCGCTCGGCGTGGCGAAGATGGCACCCGGCCGAAACTCGTACTCCCGGGAACTTAATACATTAAGATTACAGCAATACAAGTAAGCCCACTCCACGCAGGGAGGTAACGGGCGACACAAGGGGGCCCGGGAGGACCAATTCCGGGTTGACGGGCGGTTTCCGGGCACGGCTTCGGCTTCGCGCGTACTCGTGCTAGTGGGGCCCACGTGTGGACCGGAGGGGTCGTGTGGGACCTGATGCCTCCTCTGGTGTGGGTACACTTGGGAAGCGCTCCCCTAGGATGGCGAGTTGCTGGAACGACCGCCGGACGCCGGGCGGCCCTCGGACGACGCTCGCGGGAAACCGGCCACAAGTCTGCACTTGCTGTCTTCTCGCGCGCTGTCCGGCGAGATCGGCTGCTGTGATCAACCCCGTCGTCGGAATGCAACGAGCTCGGCGCCGTTGGAAAGAGGACTCCAAATACTTCGACGTAGGGGCCTTCAGAAAAAATAATCAGATATGTATATCTGACTTATGGAATTTACACCCTTGCTGTAAACAGGCCAAAACTGCAGGGGCAGGTTCTGACTTCTTTGAAAATCACCATTGACCGGGGAGAAGACCACCGAATCTGGTGATAATCTCTTCAGCAAAGTTGAAGATCTCTGAGAGAGGAAATCGGGACTATTTTTGGTTTCTTGATTGGACAAGAAATGGATTTTGTGGGGTTTTTTGAGTGGACCTGGGTCGGATCTGGGACACTGTGGAAAAATTGCTCACAGGAACTGGTACGAAATTTGAAAAATACCTAGAGACCTTATCAAAAATTAAGAAAATTCATGGTGGTAGACATATGTGGACAGAAGTCTCAGTAATTTTTAGAACCCCAACAAAATTCAAAACATGGGTCGAACAAGGTAGACTTAGAACTGATGAACAGTAGACAGAACCTGGACAGAACTGAAATCTGAACTTGGACGAAATTCTAAAAATATCTAAAGGACGAATTTTTGACTGAAATTTTTTGTGGAGGTAAGGGTTCAAGAGGGGAACCAACCCTGAAAATTGAAGCTTCAGAAGATGAGGGAAGAGAGAGAGACAATCCGGAGAAGAGAGGTCTGTCCAGAGTGGACAGAAAACCGAATTCGTTGGTGAAGACGCGTCGGCGGCGAGACGGCGGCGGCGGCGATCACCGGAGCTGCTTCAGAAGTTGGAGGGGATCAAGGGGGAGGGGATTACACTCTAGAAATGGGCTGGAGGTGGAAGAACACCAGGGAGAGAGGGGAGAGGGGCACAAGCTTCAAGGAGGCAAAATGCTAATTTCTTCTTCATTAATTCATTCAAAATGAAAATTACAACCTTATATAGGATGCCAACCAAACTCAATCTCAACCCTTGGATCTAGGGGTTTGGATTGGATGGCTGGGATACAATGAGAATCCCACATTGAATACATTAGTTTAATCAAATTGACCACATGTGTTCAAACTTGGTGTAATTCCATTCAAACACAACCTAACTACAACTACCAAGCCTAATAAGGCCAAAAGAGCATGCGCCCCCCTTCTTGGGCCAAGCCCATTCTTGGGCCAAGAGCCACTCCATATGGCATGCTAGGCATGGGCCATTCCCACTTTGATGGCCCATGAGAGGATGGAATCCCATTTGGGCTTTAAGAGCCTTAATGACCCACTTTGAAACCAAATGGCCCAATATGAAGGAGCCATCTTAAATGGACCTTAAACATGCTACCTAGTTATGGACTCTTCCTAGAAAGAGGCCCATTGGCTTAATTAAGCCTTACAAGGATGGCCCAAAAGAAGGAAATCAAAAATTACACACTTTCAAGCTAATACAACCCATAAAACACACCTATACAAGCTAATACACACTAATACAATCCATAAGCTCATGATGTCCTCATCAATTCTCCCCGGGTGGGAGAAACTCGACCCCGTCGAGTAGGGGTATGGCTGCTCGAGTACTCTGGCGGATCCGTCACCGTGCCAAGTAGCGCGGGTATGCTCCGCTCCAAGTGATCGGCACCTGCTCGTTCCACATATACTCGATATGCGCACTGCTATGGCCAAAGGTGGTCACTCCGAAGGGGCACTCTCAACGGAAGGAAACAGTTTAAAGACTCACTAGGAATCACTGCTGAGTCCCTATAGGTGACTGATCCGGGTATAGAAGTAAACCGATCCCATACTCGTCAAGTGAGTCGACTCGCTTCACACTCATAAAAGAACGACAACGAGCTTGCACAAGACACATGCTGACCCACCATGAACTGACATACAAATGCAAACCACGCACACAATCGACTCAAAATCACCACACAAACAGACCACACAAAGAAAAACACACCGACTCATGCATGACTCTAGACTAAGGTGGTAGCATCAAGCCCACTAGGTGGTGACATCCTGGGCGGCCGAAGGGTCGCCCAGCTCTTCCCCCATGGCATAATATTCATCGGCCAGTGCCTCATCGGCCTCGTAATCGACATGCTCAAGCTCGGGAGGTGCGGATCCGCCAACACCTAAGGCTAGGGTGGTGCGAGCGGGACACTCACTAGCAATGTGGCCATACCCGTGACAGTGGAAACACTGTATTCGCGATCGACTACTCTCCCCGATAAGAGGGGCCTTACCCTTATCATCCCGCCGGGTAGGGGGTGTAGGCAACAATGGGGGAGGTGTAGGTGCCTTGGACAAGAGTGGAGGGGGTGCCGGTGCCAGAGGACGGGCTATAGGAGCTGGGGAACGGGCAAAGGGTGCCGGTGGTTGGGATGGAAATAGATCCCGGGGTGGAGGAGGGCGAGGCCGTGGAGCGAAGTGCTCCTGACGGGTGGGCTCCTGAGGTCGAGCCATGGGAGGCCGCTGATGTGGGCCTATAGAGTGACGGGGCTCCGTACTACGGAGAGGGGTGGGGCCCAACCGATGGTTAGACTCGAACTCTCCCTCAAATTGCTCCATCTCGAGAGCAACCTGGTATGCCTCTTCCAACGTCTTGGCATTGCGGCGGAAAAGCTCATACTGGTAGTGTGGCCGCAAACCACGTCGAAAGCGGGACACGGGCATGGTACTCTCCTCCGTGACACCACATCGTAGAAAGTACTCATCAAACTCCGCGATGTATTCGGAGACGGACCGGTCTCCCTGGCTAAGACTTTGCCATCTATCGATGAGTCGCTGGCGGTATGTGGGAGGAAGGTACTTTTGCCGAAGTTTATTCTTCATCTCGGCCCATGTGTCGATCGGGGGTTCTAGCCGCTGAAGTAGCAGGCTCTCCACATTCTTCCAATAGGTTTGTGCCTGCCCCATGAGTTTCATGGTGGCAAATCGGACCCTTCGACGCTCCGACATATCATACCATTCAAAATAACGGTCCATGCCAAACTCCCAATCTAGGTAGACTTTCGGATCCAAAGACCCGTAAAAGGCGGGAGGATCCGCTCGCACGGTCTTAAGGACCCGATCATCATCCTCATCTCGTTGTGGCTGAAAACCACGACGGCGTTGACCATACCCCTCGTAGGCATTGTCGGACCCATAGTCCTCGAGACCAAGGTCACGGTGTGATAGTTGGGGAACCCGAGGAGGGGCGGGTGGAGGAACCAGTGGTGGCTGGTTTTGGGCCGCGGGAGCGGCCTGGACTTGGGCCATGGGAGCGGGTTGGACTTGGGCCCCCGCGGGAGGAGGTGCGGGTGGACCTTGGGCTGCCCCAGGAGGGTCCCCGTGTGACATCCTATCTAACCGCCCAACGAGGTCTTGGACCGACCTATCGGAGTTCTCCATGCGTCCTTCCATGGCCCTAAGGCGACCATCCATATTCTCGGAGAAGGTCCGAAAGTTAGCATCGGATTGGTCCAACCTAGCCATAATGGCCATCATCGCCTCTTGTAGGGAGTGGAAGTCTCCCGAGGTATCCCGTGGGTTGGCCATAGGTGGGGGTGGGGGTGAGTACTGAGTACCCCGACGAGTGGGCATGCAAACACACCGACTAGAGCAAAACACACTAATGCAAAATGATGCGCCTAGACTTAACCAAAACTCGGTACGCGGCGGAGATAATCGACCCGAAGGTCACTCGCACAAGTGTGCGGCCTTCCCGATAGGCGTAACCTAACGGTCGGACAACACCTTTTGATATACCGAGTAAAGGGATGTATGCGACCCAAAATGACTCTTTTTTGTTGTTTTGAAAATATGATGATCCTAGACACGACTTAGACCGACTAATGACTAGACTTAAATGACACTTTTTTTTTTTTTGAATGCAAACACCCTAGACTCAACCTGCTCTGATACCAAATTGATGCGGGACGGGACCACGGACACGACAAGCTAGCGGTCGTCCCTTAGCGAGGGAAGCGTCGGATGTGTACGGTTGAACAACCGGCAGTGAGCTAGGGTGGTCGGCTCTCAATTGTGCCCGGATCGGGTCACGGGACGGTCACTCTCTCACTCGCAGCAGTGATATGATAAATTAAAAGCGAGCTAGGTAACCCTACACAAGCTCTCTAGCAGCGGCATAAACAAGCATATATAGAAATAAGCGGAATGCCAAGCAAGGAGCGAATACGATACCTCCACGCGCTCGGCGTGGCGAAGATGGCACCCGGCCGAAACTCGTACTCCCGGGAACTTAATACATTAAGATTACAGCAATACAAGTAAGCCCACTCCACGCAGGGAGGTAACGGGCGACACAAGGGGGCCCGGGAGGACCAATTCCGGGTTGACGGGCGGTTTCCGGGCACGGCTTCGGCTTCGCGCGTACTCGTGCTAGTGGGGCCCACGTGTGGACCGGAGGGGTCGTGTGGGACCTGATGCCTCCTCTGGTGTGGGTACACTTGGGAAGCGCTCCCCTAGGATGGCGAGTTGCTGGAACGACCGCCGGACGCCGGGCGGCCCTCGGACGACGCTCGCGGGAAACCGGCCACAAGTCTGCACTTGCTGTCTTCTCGCGCGCTGTCCGGCGAGATCGGCTGCTGTGATCAACCCCGTCGTCGGAATGCAACGAGCTCGGCGCCGTTGGAAAGAGGACTCCAAATACTTCGACGTAGGGGCCTTCAGAAAAAATAATCAGATACGTATATCTGACTTATGGAATTTACACCCTTGCTGTAAACAGGCCAAAACTGCAGGGGCAGGTTCTGACTTCTTTGAAAATCACCATTGACCGGGGAGAAGACCACCGAATCTGGTGATAATCTCTTCAGCAAAGTTGAAGATCTCTGAGAGAGGAAATCGGGACTATTTTTGGTTTCTTGATTGGACAAGAAATGGATTTTGTGGGGTTTTTTGAGTGGACCTGGGTCGGATCTGGGACACTGTGGAAAAATTGCTCACAGGAACTGGTACGAAATTTGAAAAATACCTAGAGACCTTATCAAAAATTAAGAAAATTCATGGTGGTAGACATATGTGGACATAAGTCTCAGTAATTTTTAGAACCCCAACAAAATTCAAAACATGGGTCGAACAAGGTAGACTTAGAACTGATGAACAGTAGACAGAACCTGGACAGAACTGAAATCTGAACTTGGACGAAATTCTAAAAATATCTAAAGGACGAATTTTTGACTGAAATTTTTTTTGGAGGTAAGGGTTCAAGAGGGGAACCAACCCTGAAAATTGAAGCTTCAGAAGATGAGGGAAGAGAGAGAGACAATCCGGAGAAGAGAGGTCTGTCCAGAGTGGACAGAAAACCGAATTCGTTGGTGAAGACGCGTCGGCGGCGAGACGGCGGCGGCGGCGATCACCGGAGCTGCTTCAGAAGTTGGAGGGGATCAAGGGGGAGGGGATTACACTCTAGAAATGGGCTGGAGGTGGAAGAACACCAGGGAGAGAGGGGAGAGGGGCACAAGCTTCAAGGAGGCAAAATGCTAATTTCTTCTTCATTAATTCATTCAAAATGAAAATTACAACCTTATATAGGATGCCAACCAAACTCAATCTCAACCCTTGGATCTAGGGGTTTGGATTGGATGGCTGGGATACAATGAGAATCCCACATTGAATACATTAGTTTAATCAAATTGACCACATGTGTTCAAACTTGGTGTAATTCCATTCAAACACAACCTAACTACAACTACCAAGCCTAATAAGGCCAAAAGAGCATGCGCCCCCCTTCTTGGGCCAAGCCCATTCTTGGGCCAAGAGCCACTCCATATGGCATGCTAGGCATGGGCCATTCCCACTTTGATGGCCCATGAGAGGATGGAATCCCATTTGGGCTTTAAGAGCCTTAATGACCCACTTTGAAACCAAATGGCCCAATATGAAGGAGCCATCTTAAATGGACCTTAAACATGCTACCTAGTTATGGACTCTTCCTAGAAAGAGGCCCATTGGCTTAATTAAGCCTTACAAGGATGGCCCAAAAGAAGGAAATCAAAAATTACACACTTTCAAGCTAATACAACCCATAAAACACACCTATACAAGCTAATACACACTAATACAATCCATAAGCTCATGATGTCCTCATCACCCTACCCCCTCGGTTATTTGTCATTAAGTCAATTGTCAGGGACTTTTGTAGAAATGTGGGTTTCCTATATATAGGACCCCATTCCCCCCATTTCAACTTAATGAATCAATGAATGAAAAAACTTGCCATTTTGAGAGTTCAAACTTCTTATCTAGTGGAGAGATTCCATTATTTGGGTGAGAGACCCTAGGGGAGAGATTCCCCACCCATCCCTCACTTAATTTCTCTCTTTCACTCTCCTTTCTCTCTCCTCCACACCCAATTTGAAAAATTTTCTCTCTCCTCCCCTCCCAACCACCTCCACCCTCCCACCTACCTCCATTAACTCCTCTACAACTTCCCACAAGCCATCATTACTTCCCCCTAGTCCCAATAGACCCTCCACCAATCCACACCCCACCCTCCAACCCCCAACTACCCATCCCCTTCCCCAAGCAGCCCTCCACCTTCCCAAGGCACCTCTTCTCATCCCCAAGACCACCATTGATCACCCCACATTAAAGGAAATTCAAACTCACATGCCCTCCACCCACTTGTGCCCCCCCCCACCTTCCTCCTTCTCCCTCCAAGCCCAAATTCGTAGCTCCTCCTCCCACCACCTGTTAGACCCCCTTCCAGACCCTATTCTTCCCCTCTCACACCTTGGAACATCCCCTCCTAGACCCCCTCACAGCCAGGGTTCTCCCCACACTCATCCACTTCTATTTCCCCTCCCATATACCCCATTTCCCCCCACCATCTTCAACCTTCAGTTTTCAGTTCGCTGGTAGCAGATAAGTAGAAGTTTGCAGAGGCCACCACGGCCACATCCCAGAGAATCTGAAGGCTCAAGAGGCATCCACAGAAGCGTCTGCCTGTCCTCCTCGCAACGGTCATGGTTTCATCCCCATCGGAGATCGGTGCTGCTTTGGAGGTCCATTCTTCCCCGACTGCGCAGAGGTGTCCTTGCAGAGGTCCTGCGTCGGAGAGGAAGCTTCACCACGCCAAACCTCGGAGGAATCAGGCCAAGGGTTCTTCTACAAAGTTCTACCTCTCCCTGTCTACTTTCATAATCAAAAAGTATAACCCCGTTTGGCATCCGGTAGCAGGAGTTACCAATTTTCTCCCTCAGCTTCGCAGTCCTGCTACCCACAGTCTGCTCCGACCAGTCAACAGTGTTCAGAGTTCCCTAGTCTTCTCCGGCATCGTCTGGCCTCTCCGTCAGTTTTTCGGCAAATAGGATTCGTCCACGATTCCAACGACTCCAACGGTGCTCGATTCCGAGTTCAGGAGCTGCCGGTACATCCTCTGCAACCTGCTGTTACTGTGCCGATCTGCCCCCTATAGAGGTTCTGAGCCAGAGAAAAAGCTTCACCACGACGAACCCAGGAGGAAGCAGGCCACGAGCTCTTCTACAAAGTTCTTCTCCTTCCTGTCTAATTTCGGAATCAAGAAGCGGAATCCCGTTCGGCATCCGTTAGCAGAAGTTATCAATTTTATTCCTCGACAGTGCGACTCTACTTCCCCACAGTCTGCACCGACCTCCCTTCACTCTTCTAGATCCACTGTTCTTCTCCGGCATCGTTTGGCATCCCCGTTTGCTCTTCTGCAAAGAGGACCCAACCACGGTTCCAACGGTTCTAGCAGTACCTGATTTGGAGTTCGGGAGCGGCCGGGGCAACCTCTTCTTCCTGCTGTTAGTAACCAGTTGCTGTCAGTCCAGGAATCAACGACCCTGTTCGAGCTCCTGCCCAGGCCAGCAGCGACCCCAGAAGAATTCGGCAAAATTCAGAGGCACTCCAGTTCCAGTAATGAAGATTTCCTCACTGGTCTCGCCCTCGGAAAAATTCCTGATCAAGTTCTACAGCCACAGTACCGACTGTCTATCCACAATTGCCGTGAGAAGGTAGATTCGGTATCTTCATTTCATCATTGTTTTAGCCCTAGTTTTCCCCACCCCGCTTGGCCAGCTGAAGGCCCCTCCCTGCGTGGAGGTATTTTGATTGTAATCCATTAACCCCCACCCCAAGATCCCCCTCCTGCGAGAGGTGTAGTGTTGTAATTTAGTTTGATCAGGTCAAGCTACCCCGGCGCGGCGTGTGGGGAACCCACGCTTCCCCGCTCGCCCTCGTCTCCGAGCGGGACCGGTTTCTTCAAACCGGTCGAGTAAGTGCTCTATAACCTTGCTCTAATTCATGCTTGTTCTTTCAATATTAGTTCATAGTTCCGCTGGCCGTGAGAGTGAGAGCTCGATCCTCAAGCCTCGTTACTTTGAGTGATCACCGTGGGAAGAGAGAGTAACCCGGTGCCTTTGGTACTTTGTCGGCCCCATTGAATTGGGCATCCACAACCTTTGGGATTCAAATCTTGGCCTTGCTGGCCCTCTACCAGCAAGGGCCCAACACCTCAACCTCACCTTGGCATTGCCAAGTTACCCCGGGTCTTGGTGAGCAACGGGTGAGCAGTCGTCGACATTGGTCCATTTGATTGCGATTGTGCTTGTTTGTTTAAGTCCTAGGTTGTGTCACATCAATTGGTATCAGAGCAAGTTCACAACTTGTCTCTCCACAAGTTGGTCCTAGGGCATGTTTATGCATTTAGAGTCCTCGGTTGCATCTCCCATGTCCACTAGAATGACCACTTCATACCCGTCATATCCCTCCCCATCAACTTTCCCAAGAAGCCCAAATCCTCATGGAAGCTCCATTGCCAACAAAGTGGGTAGCAACACCTCTATAATAGAAGCCCTACCTAATGTCCTTAATCAGCTTGAAGATATCATGTCTCGACTCGACCGACTTGAAGGAAATAGCCGTGCACCAAGAGTGAATGAGAGTGACCTTTGGGGAAATCTAGAAACCATATTTTTAGAACACTTGAAAATCAAAACCCCCGCCTTTGATGGATCCAACAGCCCAAGCCTTTACCTAGATTGGGAGATTTCCCTAGACCAATTCTTTAAAAGTTGCCCCTTGAACGAAGAAAGGAGAATGAGGCTAGCCAAGGCACACCTCTCCAAACAAGCTAAAACTCATTGGTTAGTTGTGGAAGGTTTAAGAAGGATCCTCAGGGAGGCCCCCATTAGCACTTGGGATGAGATGAAGGTCGAGCTTAGGAAAACCTACACTCTCCAACCCTCTCCCTCCTACTCAAATCACAAAAGCCCAAGGAGCACTTCAACTCCTTCATCCCCACCTGGTCAATCCAAGACCCCAATCACCCATTCCCTACCACTTCCCATCTCTCCCACCCCAACCACTACATTTACACCCCACCTCCAAGTCCACACCACAACCATAGGTCCCCATACCCAATTGGGCCCCATGGCCAACTCTCCACCTAAGCCCATGGTAACCCTCATCACTACCTCTCCATCACCCCCAAAAGGGGACACTCCTCCCAAAACTAATCAACCCAAACCCCTTCAACCCACCCATCTTCCTCTCCCTACCCCAATCCAACTCCCACCAAAGCCTCCACTACTACCCTTACCTATCCTAACCCAAGTGTCCCACTACCTACCACCCCGGATACACCATGCCCCAATCATCACCACACCCTCAAAAGCCCCTCTCACCTCCTTGGAAGAAGAACCCATACCCGATCTAATAGTGGTGAACACCCCAAACCCACTCCCTACCTTGGAGGAAACCCATGACCAAGAAGAAGAAGAAGAAGCATCACATGCTGACCTTCACGTTACACCACCCTCTCTAGTTAGGGCCAAACTCATCTTAGAGGAACCCCTTATTAGTTGGCTAAAGAAGAGCCTAATAAGAGAGATCACGGCCCACGATTGCCTTCCCATAAAGGAAAACCTTCCCATAGTGCACATCTCCTCCTATCACACCATAATCCAAACATCCTACCAAGTGGAAACCTTAGAGGACCTTCTCAAGGGCTTAGCTTGGCAATATGAGTTGACCGGCTTGTTGACCCCCATGGCCCACCAATCTAGGAGCCTTGACCTCCTACACCTCTGTGTCGGATCTATCACCTCGGTTTGCACCATTGGATGCTACACTAGTGACCTCCTTCTATTCCTCCCCACACCCGAGGAGCCCGACCTTCTCCTCAATTTGGAGCTTCTTATATCGGGTGGAAAGTCAAGCCCTTCCCTCATGGTCGACCCACTCACAAAGAACTTCGGCCCAATTGTCTCATTAGAGGAGGATGACCCACCACCACTTGAGGATCTTGAGGACATAGGGCCCCTCCCCCTCGATAACCCTTTTTATGATCCCTTTGATCCCTTCCAATGGGGGTCAAAGAACCCATGGGACCCAACCACCTTATCCACCACCCACCTTTCCCTATCCCAACCCACCATGTTTGATCCAATCCACCCCATCCTAGACCCGGGTTACACCTTGGGAGCCATGACCTTGGGCCACATATCCCTAGGTAATAAGGTTGTGCCCCACCCCATGATGACCACCTTCTTAGATCCATTCGATCCTTTCCAATGGGAGTTCAAAGGTTGTCCCACACCTATACACATGAAAGCCACCTTTGGGAAAAGTATGCATGTGTCTAGGCTTATCATACCCCTTGGCATGAACACTATGTTGGGTCCATTCATTCATATCACCCATATGTCACGTAGAAAGTATGAGTGGTCCATATTCGGATGTCATGGTCCACCTTCATTCATCATGGGTCTTAAGCATGTCAAAGGCATCTACGGATGTCCGTGTCCCCCAATATTTATCACCAATTTGTATGATAGGGCCACCTACGGGTGCCCCGGCCCACCTAGGCTAACCAAAGTCTACACTGCATCATTACATGATAGGTCTACTTTTGGTTGCCCAGGTCCACCCATCACCCCCAGAATGTCTGCATACACAACATTGCATAAAGAGATCCGCAAGCACATTAGCAAGAAGAATGTGACTTATAAAAGGCAAGCCGACTCTCATCGACGTCACCAAGAATTCCATAAGGGTGACTTTGTGATGGTAAGGACGGAGAGGCTCTCTTCGGGAGCCATCTCCAAATTGAGGCCACGTGGGGCTGGTCCCTTCCAGGTCCTGAGGCGCATTGGTGCAAATGCCTATGAGTTAGATCTCCCTGAGGAATATGGGGTAAGTCCCACATTCAGTGTCGCCGACCTAGTGCCATACAAGGGACCCACGGTGGTACCTAGTGAGGATATTGAGCCTATTCCCTCCATTGAGAGAGCACCCACCCGTGAGGAGAGTCCACCAGCCTGGAGAGCCCAGCGTGAGCGCATTGAACAAATATTGGATGAACATGTCACTACCACCAGGAGCAAGGTATACGAGCGCTATCTCGGCAGGTGGATGGATTGGTCTCGTTCGGAAGACTTGAGGGCAGTACCACTTCTACACCCTCCAAGGAGAGAAGGACACTTACTCGACAGAGTCGAGTTCTCCGCACCCCGGGAGTATGATGGGGACATCACCTCCCATGCCCACGTTCACAGCTCATCTCCGGGTCCCGGTTGCATCCGGCATGGTCTAGTCATTTAATTATGAGTCCTATGTAATTTTTATTTGAGTCATTTGATGTATTTTCCCTTTTATTTGAGTCATGTTCCTAGGTCTTGTGTTCATTTCCCTAAGTTTGAGTGTCATTAGGTTGTCTAGTTAGCTATTGGGCCCAACTCATTGGACTTGGCCCAAGGGCTCTCCCCTACCCCCTCAGTTATTTGTCATTAAGTCAATTGTCAGGGACTTTTGTAGAAATGTGGGTTTCCTATATATAGGACCCCATTTCCCCCATTTCAACTTAATGAATCAATGAATGAAAAAACTTATCATTTTGAGAGTTCAAACTTCTTATCTAGTGGAGAGATTCTATTATTTGGGTGAGAGACCCTAGGGGAGAGATTCCCCACCCATCCCTCACTTAATTTCTCTCTTTCACTCTCCTTTCTCTCTCCTCCACACCCAATTTCAAAAATTTTCTCTCTCCTCCCCTCCCAACCACCTCCACCCTCCCACCTACCTCCATTAACTTCTCTACAACTTCCCACAAGCCATCATTACTTCCCCCTAGTCCCAATAGACCCTCCACCAATCCACACCCCACCCTCCAACCCCCAACTACCCATCCCCTTCCCCAAGCAGCTCTCCACCTTCCCAAGGCACCTCTTCCCATCCCCAAGACCACCATTGATCACCCCACATTAAAGGAAATTCAAACTCACATGCCCTCCACCCACTTGTGCCCCCCCCACCTTCCTCCTTCTCCCTCCAAGCCCAAATTCATAGCTCCTCCTCCCACCACCTGTTAGACCCCCTTCCAGACCCTATTCTTCCCCTCTCACACCTTGGAACATCCCCTCCTAGACCCCCTCATAGCCAGGGTTCTCCCCACACTCATCCACTTCTATTTCCCCTCCCATATACCCCATTTCCCCCCACCATCTTCAACCTTCAGTTTTCAGTTCGCTGGCAGCAGATAAGTAGCAGTTTACAGAGGCGACCACAGCCACATCCCAGAGAATCTGAAGGCTCAAGAGGCATCCACGGAAGCGTCTGCCTGTCCTCTTCGAACGGTCATGGTTTCATCCCCATCGGAGATCGGTGCTGCTTTGGAGGTCCATTCTTCCCCGACTGCGCAGAGATGTCCCTGCAGAGGTCATGCGTCGGAGAGGAAGCTTCACCACGCCAAACCTCGGAGGAATCAGGCCAAGGGTTCTTCTACAAAGTTCTACCTCTCCCTGTCTACTTTCATAATCAAAAAGTATAACCCCGTTTGGCATCCGGTAGAAGGAGTTACCAATTTTCTCCTTCAGCTTCGCAGTCCTGCTACCCACAGTCTGCTCCGACCAGTCAATAGTGTTCAGAGTTCCCTGGTCTTCTCCGGCATCATCTGGCCTCTCCGTCA
Source organism: Amorphophallus konjac (assembly GCA_022559845.1). Lineage (NCBI taxonomy): Eukaryota > Viridiplantae > Streptophyta > Magnoliopsida > Alismatales > Araceae > Amorphophallus > Amorphophallus konjac. The sequence goes on along the minus strand of CM040123.1, from coordinate 277,144,114 downwards.
GTTTTGCTGCGAATAGGATTCGTCCACGATTCCAACGACTCCAACGGTGCTCGATTCCGAGTTCAGGAGCTGCCGGTACATCCTCTGCAACCTGCTGTTACTCCGCCGATCTGCCCCCTGCAGAGGTTCTGAGCCAGAGGAAAAGCTTCACCACGACGAACCCAGGAGGAAGCAGGCCACGAGCTCTTCTACAAAGTTCTTCTCCTTCCTGTCTACTTTTGGAATCAAGAAGCGGAATCCCGTTCGGCATTCGTTAGCAGAGTTATCAATTTTATTCCTCGGCAGTGCGACTCTACTTCCCCACAGTCTGCACCGACCTCCCCTCACTCTTCTAGATCCACTGTTCTTCTCCGGCATTGTTTAGCCTCCTGTTTCTTCTGATGCAAAGAGGACCCATCCACGGTTCCAACGGTTCTGGCGGCACCTGATTTGGAGTTCGGGAGCGGCCGGGGCAACCTCTTCTTCATGCTATTAGTAACCAGTTGCTGTCAGTCCGGGAATCAACGACCCTGTTCGAGCTCCTGCCCAGGCCAGCAGTGACCCCAGAAGAATTCGGAAAAATTCAGAGGCACTCCAGTTCCAGTAACGAAGATTTCCTCACTTGTCTCTCCCTCGGAAAAATTCTTGATCAAGTTCTGTAGCCACAGTACCCACTGTCTATCCACAATTGCCAAGAGAAGGCAGATTCGGCATCTTCATTTCATCATTGTTTTAGCCCTAGTTTTCCCCACCCCGCTTGGCCGGCTGAAGGCCCCTCCCTGCGTGGAGGTATTTTGATTGTAATCCATTAACCCCCACCCCAAGATCCCCCTCCTACGAGAGGTGTAGTGGTGTAATTTGGTTTGATCAGGTCAAGCTACCCCGGTGCGGCGTGTGGGGAACCCACGCTTCCCCGCTCGCCCTCGTCTCTGAGCGGGACCGATTTCTTCAAACCGGTTGAGTAAGTGCTCTATAACCTTGCTCTAATTCATGCTTGTTCTTTCAATATTAGTTCATAGTTCCGCTGGCCGTGAGAGTGAGAGCTCGATCCTCAAGCCCTGTTGCTTTGAGTGATCACCGTGGGAAGAGAGAGTAACCCGGTGCCTTTGGCACTTTGTCGGCCCCATTGAATTGGGCATCCACAACCTTTGGGATTCAAATCTTGGCCTTGCTGGCCCTCTACCAGCAAGGGCCCAACCCCTCAACCTCACCTTGGCATTGCCAAGTTACCCCGGGTCTTGGTGAGCAACGGGTGAGCAGTCGTCGACATCGGTCCGTTTGATTGCGATTGTGCTTGTTTGTTTAAGTCCTAGGTTGTGTCACATCAATTTACTATGATGACGACATCCATCTCTTCAAGCCCCTGAATAGAAGATTTCAACCCTGCAGACGAAGCAGCAAAAGGAGGGGTTATCTCCACCTCCACGTCCAATCAAGCAAATTCCTCCTGTAACACTCCCTCGGATGGTGCCCTCGGCAGCCTCGGAGGACTGAAAATCAAAGCATCGCTTGACAGTATGAAGGTAGCCGTTTCCCCTTTGCTGTCTGCTGCAGACACTTGTTCATCACCTTCTGAAGAATGATGGTCAGTCTCTTCGTCAGAAGGGGTGGTAGAGCTACTAGAAGAAATATCTATGCTGATCTCGGGTTGGCCCGCCTCCTCCGTCGCCTGACGGGACGCTGAGCGGGTGAGCACGCGCCGCAATGGGATAGCACCCTTCTTCAGCACAGTCTTATGTTCCACGGGCTGTGAAGGAGCTTCCACAACAGGCGCCTTAACTGCCGCGCTGACCACTCCTGCCATCACAACAAAACAAGTGCATAAGGCAGGATGGAAAGCTCAGTAAAAAGGGGAACCTAAAGAACCACAATTGTGCAGCTCACCCTCAGCCTCGCTGGCAGGCGTAGGAGAAGGAAGTCTGACATCCTCCTCAACAGCGGGGAGACTCTCCCCTGCAGCTCCAGCTGTCTCGGTCACCCCTACCGGGGCTATGATGGAAGGCCCTATCTCTCCGGCCTCTAGGGCGGCTTCCTCAGCACATGTGGTGTCAGCCGCTCCTTGAGCTGAAGCTATACAAAGAAGACATCAGAAAAATGAAAATGCCGTGAAAAGAGCATTCCTTTATACCGTACAAGGAAAATGATGTCACCTTCAGCTACTTGCTGAGTAGCTTCTTTCCGAGCGGCAAACTGTTCAAATGATGCCACCTCAGGCAGGGGAGTCTCAGCCGCGTCAGTCGAAGGCTGCTTGGAAGAAATTTTCCGAGCTTTCCTCGCTCGGCCTATTGCAACTTTCATTGCAGAAGCCGCTCTCTTTTTGCCAGGCGGCAGTGGAGTAGTAGTCGGCGCTGGTACAGGGACCTCAAAATATTCCGGCTTCTGTGCTTGGGAGATGATTTTTCTATAAAGCCCCTGTTGCTTGATATCCGGACGGTCTGCCAAGTGAAGCACATGCCGTTATGAAGGAGCGAAGCAACAAACTAATCTACGTGTCAACGGAGGAGCATTTACCTGCCCGGCCGTTGTAAAAAGACGAGAGTGGCCAATACTGATAAGCCACCTCCTTGCTTCGGGATGCAGCCTCCCGAACGAGCCAGCAGACATCGCCAATCTTCTTACACTTGTCGACCAGGTCGGCCAGGTCCGCATGTCCGTGGGAAGCTATACAATGATACAAGCTGAGGTGGTCAAAGCCCCAGACATCGGCATAATGAAAAGACACAAATAGAGGCTTGTCCAGAACACTAGCTGTGGGACTCTCAAGGGTCAGTCCGTGGATGCTCATCAGGACGAACAGCCAAGATGTATGCTGATAGTATGTCGGGGTTCTGTCCTCTCTATTAACAAACGCCCGACACGGGCAAAAGCGATCCACCTCGCACTTCCATGAAACTGCTTTGGAGAGCGGCTCCTCGATAGGGAATGGATACTGCTGAAGCTCCAGGCGGGAACCACCAATCTGGCACAGGTGTTCTAAATTCTGCGTAAAAGCATCTTCACTTATGTCAACAAGCACGGGTATCAGTGGTTCAGCCACTCCCTCCTTGATGGCTTTTCTGCTCGCTATGTATGTCTCTGCCTCCTTCGAGTGGTGGGAAAATAACCTCTTCAGATGGGCTTCGTCAATGTAAAAAATGGGCCCAGGCTGCTGACTCGGAAAGGTGCGCTCAGCCACATCCCAGCATGTCATCCAGGCATTGCGGTAGAAGCTCGTGCGAGCATTCCACCACTTTACATACTCTGGAGTGACCCGGGGGACTCGGTTCGGCATCGGCACTCTGAAAGTATTGGCGTCCCGGCGGTGAAAATAGTCCCACCAGGAGCGACCTTCGGCCACAACGGTCGAGCCATGCTTTGACCTGCTGTCTAAAGGGAACAGGGCGACCGAAGGCAGAATATGCTGATCGTAGCCGAAATTCCGACCGAACCTGAAGGGATAGTAGGGTTCCAAATAAACTGCGCCCCCCTTTCTGAATACTAAAACACTGGGGCGAATTGATAAAGCCCAGTCAATGAGTTCAGGCTCCAAGACTGGTCGGGTCACGGTGTTACCCGAAATGAAGTGTGTGAAAGTCTCCATTGCCTCGAGCTTACACTCACACTGACGGTTCACTAATGGAGATGAATGTGCAGCCAGATTCCAAAAGTGAATAGTCCCCGCTGAATCCGTTGGAACCCTTGCTAGTCGGCCACGGATGGAGAAGAGTTGCTGGGACACTGGACCTGATTCAGCACTTCCAAACTCCAGCATTCTGGGATACAATGTCATTATCTGCAAAGTCCGGGGAGCTAGCTCCGGAAATAAGTTGCACACCCAGGCATTAAAAAAATGAAACGGCCCCACCGTTCGAAAAGAGCGAGGGATCCGATGCCTATGAATATCTCCAATGGATTTGTAAATCAGGCATAGTGTGGCTCGACATATTGCAAGCCGTATGCCCCAAGCCATCTGACAAGCCGGGTATATTGCCTCCGGCCGAATAACTGTCTCATCCCCCTGTGGGAGGGCAAAAGTACATAGCCAGAAGGTAAGGTAGGCAACACAATGGGTAAGGGGATCCACCCCCATCAGATTCGGCCCCCCGCAGCTTATCCCCCGAAGAGAAGCGGGCAGCTCTGACTTGAACTTAGGTGGCCTGCTGGGTTTACCCGCAATAGGAGCTACGTGAGGGAACTCGCTGTACTTCAAAGGGCCCCCGAAGAAATACTGAATCCAATGTCCTGCTCGGACTCTCAATTTACTGCTCTTCTCCCGGGGCTGGTATCCCTTCGAGGATCCCCTATTCAGCGTCAGGCAGAGGGATCGGTATGCCTTCATCAAGTACCGGTATGAATAGCCGAAGTAATATTCGCCTTCGCCGTCTGTTTCATCCTTGATAAAGTCATGAATGCAGACCTCCTCATAGGGCTCTCCGTTAATCGGCAGGCCCGATAACTGTGATAGGCTCAAAGATCCAGATAGGTCTCACCTTCTGCTGTATAGAAGGTGTTGAACTGCGGGCAAAATACTTCGAACATGCCGCAGCACAGCCCCTTTGAAATGGGATGCATACACACTGTGGTACACCCCGGCCCTGACCAGCAGCGGTGCATACTCTTTCAGAACATATTCTATGAATTCCACTGCCCTACACGAAAGAGATGAGCATCTGTCACCTTCGTGTCTGCAAACCACCCAGCTGCCAATTGAAATTTGAACTGAACAGCCAAGCAGTTCAGCACAAACGGTTCCTCTCTGTAGCCCCACTTGATGGGCGCCAAGAATAAATCGTAACCGGGTTTCTCCCTGTTAACCCGACCTATGGTGTTGTCCCACCTGGCTGGCGTGAACTCCGGGGCCCGTGTCAGCATCTTCAGCTCTGCCTCCAGCTCTGTTACCCCTAAGACGGCGTCCCACTTGTGCCGCTCCCCCGGAAGGTAGATGGTATCGCCACGATACACAGAACCTTTTAAGCTGTCCCGGTCTAGCAGCATGGCCCGCTCCACCATCCGACCCAGCATGACGTCCCTCTTCCCAGAGACGTTGAAGGTACAAATGAAGGGCGCGAGGTGACGACCCTTCGGGAAGTCCACACGGTAGTGGTCATCACGATTGAAGTCCAGTCCCCCCTCGACAGTCACAATGCGAGAGGCGGATACTGTATCTGTTTCGGAGCCAGAGGATTCATCGACTATGGCAATCCTCCCAAGTCCCCGGTCCAGCTGTCCAACATTCCTCCAAGTCACAACGGGACCAGAAGCCCTGCCTTGAGGAGAAGAGTCAACATCAGCAGTGCCGGAGACAACGCGGCTAGAAGAAGAAGCTATTTCCAGCGAGCTGCAGACACAAAACCAAGAAAAAAGAATAAGAAGGTGATATAAGGGAAAAATTATTAGAAAAGAAATTTTCAGAATAAAATTTTGACAGCATCTCCCCTTATCCGGTGCATGCCCAGAAGTCAAATGGGAGAACACCCACTAGGAGGGGGTGACTCCGAAATGAAAAGGGACGGAGTCCCGAACAAAAATTCCCCGAAGGGAAGGATTCCACGCCGGCTGCTCCGAGGCGACAGAAGGAGAAAGGGGAGGAAAAGGGAGAAAGCTCAAGGAGAAATGAGCTTCTCCCTCCCCCTCTCGGCGCCTATATCGGCCCCGCCAAATGGCACGCCGAGAGGGAGGTCGCGCCGACGATCGGAAGTGCCAAAAGGCGCGCCGAGACGGCCTCCGCGCCGAGAAGATAGTGCCGGGAGCGTCCATGGAGCCGATTAGCCCACCAGGGGTGATGTAACCCACAGATCAAGCCAAAAATGCTGGTGTTCGTCCAAATTTGCTTGTAAAGCATAGAAGTCACGCAAAGCAGAATGAAGACTCAGAGTCAAAAGAATAGCCAATGCACAGGAGCAGACCTGAAGAGACCACGAAACGCAGGGCGTGAACGTGATGTACACCCGCATGTCCCGTGTCACTCATGCTTCGCTCACGCCACCTACGGGTGGGGGGCATTTGTTGACACCTAAAATATGTCAGAAGAGATCATAGCAGATTCACAGTTCTGAAGATTAGTCGAGGGCACGGCACACGTACCATCCCTGGGAGATCTGAGAGTCTGAATAGAAGAAACCCACTACCCCTATCATGTTGTTCGACTAAAGCCGTCTCTGGCTAGGTCGCTGTCCAGTACTGCTGTCATTCAGATAGTCAGGCTGATAAAACTATACCAACATTTAGGCAACCATCTGCCTGCTGAAACAGATGTTCAGGCATCTCTGATTCTCCGAAGAAGGGATGCACAATGCCTCGCACGTGTTTGTGAATGCAAGGTGCAAACAAGCCCCACGGAGTCTTAATATACATATGCCAAGAGCCCCACTATCGAAAGGAGTCCACCAAGTGGATCCTGGGTCGAATGGGCCGAATGACAAGAAAATGGGCCAAGCCCAAATATGACATGGGACGCGCCGATGATGGCCACGCCGGGAGGACGATCTCGGCCCGCCGGGAAGTCCATGCCGAAAGGATGAGGGCCTGGCCTCTATAAGAAGCCTACCCTTCGAACGGAAAGAAGGGGGGATCGAACAGAAAACAGAGGAAAAAAGAGAGAGAGAAGGAGAAGGAGAGAGGGGTCGAAGAGAAAAGAAGAAAAAAAAGAAGAGTGGAAAGGGAGCGCCTAGCCACCGAAGAGAAGGAGAGAGCTCGAGAGCCCTTGAAAGAAGCTGAAGAAAGGAAAAAGGGAGAGAGGCAGAGGCTCGAAGAGGGATCCAGGTGGGAGTGCCGGGCAGCTGCAGCTCCTTCTCTTTCCCCTCCCTATCTGTCTGAATTTTTCTCTCTGTATTTCTGATTTCTAGCATCTTTGCTTCAATAGCATCGAATGCCAATGTAACCCTACTTTCAGGGATTAAGCCTAGATTTCTTTCTCTGTTGAGTCAGATTTCTTTCTCTAGCATGCGTGTAAGTCGTCTGGATGAAATAAAGAATGAAAGAATGGGTTGAATTCCGCCCTTTCATTACCTTCTTCTTTCTGTCTCTACATCCGAGGTTCGCTATATGCTAAGGATACTGATAACTAGGCATGTTTTATCGTTTGGTTTTCTAATTCTGCTGAAGCATCTTCGCTACTATTATTTATCACCTCCCCCTCCAGTCACATTTCGAGGGCCTGAGACAGTCTATCTCATGGCTCCTCGTATGTGAAATAAAGGGGGACGTGGTTCAGGGATTTCCGTCCGTGGTTCTGCTTTCGATGAGGCCCAGAGGAAGGGTGTTCCCCCAAAGTCTTCCCCCTCCGATCATCCAAAACAGTCGGGATTAAACCTCTCTCTGAAAAACTCCCGAAACCCTGTTCTAAGACCTCCTTGAAACCCCTACTGAAAGCCTCCCGGCGCCGGTGTCCCCCGGCGCGAGTTTCGCGCCGAGAGCTCCCCACGCCGGTTGGACCTCCCTATCGTGCCGAGCCTACCTAGCTTCCGTGCCGAAACCACCCCTCTTCTCTGCATCAATACCCTTACGTCGTCTAGCCATCCTGATGCCGTCATCACCACAGCGAGCCATACAGACCTCGTCCACTATATCCTCCTCTCGTAGGTGTGCATTGCCCTTCCCTTTGGCCTTACGGGAGCTATATCAAAAGGGTTAATTCTCCCCCTACATTCTGTAGCCCATTAAACCACGGAGTCCTGCCATTGCAGGCTTTCCGATGGATTGCATTGGGGATATTGCAATACAGGGGGTGAGGTCTTATATGATTCAGACCCTCGAATCACGGGCTACGCCCGGCTCTCGTTTAAGGTTTCTACTCCGGCACTCGTGAGTGGATAACCCATAATATTCTCTTGGCACACTCTCAAAATAAGGGGAGATGCTGCCAAAATTCACCCAGAGCTTTACCCTATCATACTGTTTCATCAGAATTGCATATTTAACCCCTCAATATGGCGGGAGCCTGAGCTATATCATCTCATGGCATCTTGCCATCGCAAAGAACATATCTCCGTGCTAATGAGCTCTTTGGACCCTCTCTGGGAATGAATCCATCCTCATTTCCCATCACCCCCATCTAATGCCCTGAAGTCCCCATTGAATGCCCAGAAAAAACCTCATAATACCCCCCTTTAAAACACATAAAACACCTCCCGGCGCCTATACTTCTCGGCGCCGTCGTCTCCCGGCGCCACTGCCTCCTGGCGCCAAACCCGCGCCGGGTGGAGGGGGCGCCGAGTACCCTGGCGTGCCGAGACCTGTCGTGCCGACTACCCCTCAATCCTCCTATCGCGCCGGGAGCATACCGTGCCGTTTGATCTTCGCGCCGACCCCAGTGCTGTGCCGTTTCACCTCAATAATGGTTGCCATCTGAATATCTGATGTCTTCCCCACTCCACCAAGCCCAAATGTAACCCGAATTCAATATTTTGTCACTATCAACTGCCCTGTCAACCCCCGTTACCTCACGAGGGGACTAGGGTTCTTCATCCAGGTCCATGGGAGATACATTAATGAGGAGGGTTTCACCCCTACATCACACCGAATGCGACGTTTCTTATGTCACCCCGCTGACCCTCGGAGTTCTGCCACCGCACGTCCTCCAATGGTCCTTTGAGGGGAATATTAATGAATGGCGCAATGGTGCACACTGCCCCGTCAGATTTGGATCCTTCTCGGACCCAGGGCTACGCCCGATTCTCTTTTTGGTTTCCATTCCGGCTCTCCGTGGATGGATGTCCTATATTCCCATTTGGCATAGTCCAAAGGGATGGGACATGCTGCCGAATTTGTGTTATAACATCGTTATTACATCTCGCATATCACGGTTCCTCGTGTATGTCTGCATTGACCCTCGGGTATATTAAATGGTGTTAACAGCAGGTCGGGTTATGCCCAACCGGAAGTCTCCGCTATGCGCGATGGTGGTCTTCAGACCTATGTCCTCCGCCACGTACCAAGGGTCCATAATTCGATGAACTATGCATCCCTTGTATGATAAAAAAATGCATCCTGCATGCCTTCGTCATGATCACCATGTAGCTCTTTTCATTCTGGCTCTGACAGCCCGCTATCTCGGCAATTAATCAAAGGTGTTCCCTCCTCGTGAGGGATGTAATTAACGCCATAGCCTTTATGGTATGGCGGACTGCTGGTCCCGATCGAACCTCACATTCACCCGACACGGGTCAGAATGAGCGCATCATAAAATTGTCACTCATGTGACTGGCACGCCCGCGTCGTCAATCAGTCAGTTAATTACTGGTTAGTTAATTGGTTGATCGATACGTGAAATAAGACATGTATACATGTACATATATATATATACATGAAATAAAAACAACAAGATGGTCGGATGAAAAAACCCGTCGCAAACAGGGTCCTATTTATAGGGATCCCACAATTTACAATAAGACCCTGACTTTTGACACAAAGACAAATAACCAAGGGGGTAGGGGGCACCCTTGGGCCTAGCCCAATGAATTGGGCCCAATAGCTAATCTAATCAACCTAATGACACTCAAACTTAGGGGAATAAACAAAAGACCTTGGGACATGACTCAAATAAAAGGGAAAATACATCAAATGACTCAAATAAAAATTACATAGGACTCAAAATTAAATAACTAGACCATGTTGTACGCCTCCGGGTGACGAGAATGGCCGAGAGGGCCAGGACGGATGGTGATGACCCCATATGGTGGGTGCTTCATCCACCTATTCTAAGGTACGTTCCAAGTCCTTGGCTTGTTATTTACCTTAGTGGCGATCACGTTCCTTCTTAGTTGGGCAATAGCTCTCTCTCTCTCTCCACATCTTTTCCTTTAATTGCTTGTTCCACCCCTTGCGGTGTGTTTTCTTTTACTCCTCTTGCTCCACGCTTGGCGTGTGTTTTTATTTCTTCTTTAGTTTAGTTCCTTGATTGAGATTGCTTGCCCATGCTTAGAGGTCATGATGGTTGCATAGGTATATGTTGCACATGTTTATTGGTAGATTGATTACATTTATTCACATATCTGCATAATTGATCACCTCATCGGTACCGGGCATATTTAAGAAGCACTCCATTTTTGTTTTCTCTCTCCTCTGTCCCGTTTCCCTCCCCCGTTATGGTTTGAGCAGTGCGTTCCCGCCCGTGGCCTCCGGCCATGGCCGGTGGCGGGAGAGGCAAAGGGCCTCCCCGCCGGCCAGCTCCTGCCCGACGTGCTCCTCCACCCCCCTTCTGGCGGCACCCCACCTACCACGGTGGTCTCCATCATCTGCACGGAACCACTCGCTGATAACCGCGTTGGTACGGACTCTGGCTTGGCACGTTCGTCAACGCCTGCGGAAGGTCCTCCGCCAGCAGTCACTCCCTACAGCGCTGACTTCCCTTCTCTCTCCAGCGAGGGTCGCCCCACCGCACCAGTTGCAGAAGGCCTGGTTGATGGGCTCACGACCGCCTCCTCTCTGCAAGCTGGTACGGCCGTCAACGACCATGGTGGAGGTTTGCCAGCTACCACGGGACTCGCACCTCCTCCCGTAGACCGTGCATGACCGGTGTCTACCGTCCATGCTTTTGACACTATGCCAGTGTCTGCCATCGGACTACAAGGTCTTTCCTTGCCCCCTACTGCTGTCGATGTCCTGACTCAAGATCCCAGCCTCCCAGACAGAAGCGCTGCACCATCATCTTCTGCTGCTGATTCCCAAGCTATGTAGGGCCTGCCCTCCGCCAAGCCGATGTTTACCACAGACCCCGGCCTTCCTTCGGCAAGGCCACTCCTCCCCACAGCACCGGCTACGAGCTCTGGTGTCCCAGTGGTGCATGCCGTGCCTCAGAAGCCTCCTGCGGATTCCCCGACGGCCGCCCCCTCCTCCAAAGCGGGCCCTACCCCACCCCCCTGGGCTGGCGTCCCTGGCAACACTCTGGCTGGGTCCTCCTCTGTGGCGTCGGCCCCATCGTTCGCCCAGGTGGTGTTGCAGTCGGTAGCACTCCCTTCACTACCCATCAATGTGTATCCCCCTGCCTCAACCGACTCAGGGGATCCTGCGGCCTTCTTCACGGTGGAGGAGGTGAAGCTCTCCTGTGACTCCCTCATGTACGCCATCATCGTCAGAACAACAAGAGGGAGACCACCGTTCCAAGACATCCGGTACCATATGGCCCAACGGTTCAAGCTGCTCCAAGATTTTGTCATATGCTCCTTGGACCCCCGCCACCTCTTGTTCCGTTTCCAGAACAAAGAGGACTACCTGCAAGTCCTTCTCAAAGACACCCTTTACATCCAAGGAAAGCCCTTCATCTTCTTCAAATGGACATCGGATTTCTCAAAGACAGTTGACTCCCCCCTAGTTCCTGTCTGGTTGGAAATGCCAGAGCTTCCAGTGAATTACTACCATGAGGCCATGATCCTCTCCATTGCAAGGAGCTTCGGCCCCACCCTCAAGGTTGACAGGAACACTACCAGCCTCACTAGAGCTCTAGCTGCGCCCGTTTGTGTGCAGCTGGATGTCTCTAAAGCTCTACCATCGCGGGTTTACATTGCCAACAGTTCCTCTGGCTTCTGGCAACCTATCGTGTACAACGACCCCCCTCAATATTGCCACCATTGCAAGCACCTGGGTCATCCTGACCTTAAATGTAAATAGCCCCCTGAGGCAGTAGCCCCACGGCCAGCTAGCAAAGGTCTTCCTCCTCCTGTGGCGCCTGAAGATCTCCCCCCAAAGCACCGGTCTAGCACTCCTCCGGCAGCCCCTACACCCTACTCTACGACTCCTCTGCTCTCCTCAGCGCAGGGACTTGTGGACGGGGTCCACCCTCCTGCCACCACAGTTGATAGACCTGAAGCTCTGACTCCCCAGTGTTCCAGGGAGCCTCATGGGCAGTCGAAATCCTCGGCGTCAGCAGCACACCAACAAGTTGCCACCTTGCAGTAGGGGGTGTCCAATGCTCGATCATCTGCAACCTCAGGCGCTGGGCTCCTCCCCTGTCCACCAGATCCCCCTGAGTAGGAGACCCTCAATGCGCTAGGCATCACCTCCACTGCTGCCCTAGCCAGCATCTCCGAAGGCCCTGCGTCAGATGTCGCCAAGTCAACTATCTGCTGCCCAGACATGCAACGTGGTATTCACACCACCTCAGGTGTCGACACCCCTGCCCAAGGGGTCGACACCCCTTATGTACCACCTCAGGTGTCGACACCTCTGCCCAAGGGGTCGACACCCCTCCCTGAAGGTGCACCTGTGGACGAAGCTGATTGGGAGGCGGTCCCCCACCACTCATGCGTGAAGCCTCCTCACCTCCCATGCCAAACTCCTCATGGCCCCTCCACCTCCGCCTGCCCCACCACTTCAGCCAACCATTCCTCCAGCCCCTCCACTAGAGGATCACCCCCTCCACTGGCTGTTCCGAGCTTGCCAGAACACACCACACCTTCACCGATAGGTACAGCCTCACCATCTTCTTCTGATGTTGAATCCCCCCTCCACCCCGCCCCCCCAATCATCCAGGCCCTTGATGTTCCTGGACTGGAGCCCAGCCTCATGGGAACTCATCCCACCCTAGCACACACCTACTTTGTGGGGAAGTCTCATGCTACTCCCTCGGGGAGCTCGGGGGTGACAACCCGTGGCAGTCATCGCAGAATTGCATCCGGTGGGCTTCAGCTCCCCATCTCCAATGAAAGCCCTCCTGTGGAACATTAGAGGATTGGGCAACCCCCAATCCATTTGCAGGTTGAAGTTTCTCATCAACAAATTTGACCTGCGCCTTGTTGCTATCCTCGAACCAAAATTACCTGCCTCCCAGCAGGCCAGCTACTGCAGAAAGCTTCGCATGAAGCATGGTCTTACCAACACCACTGGGAAAGGCCACATCTGGGTTCTCTAGAAGCCGCCACTGGACATCTCTATGATCAACTCCTCAGAACAGCACATCACCATGTCAGTTGTAATTGGTACTACCAGAACTGTCTACATTACAATTGTTCATGCCAGCTACTCGCTGCCTGAGCGGCGACTCTTATGGGACATCCTCGTCGACTTTGCTGCGACATTTGACAAGCCATGGCTTGTCGGTGGGGACTTCAACATCATCCTCCTGCCCTCTGAGAAAAGAGGGGGAAAGCGGGCATTCTCTTTATCAACGTCTGACTTTCAAGCATGTGTAGCTGCTGTAGGGCTTGAAGATGTAGGCTTTCAGGGAGGCTCCTTTACATGGTACAATGGTCAAATTGCCAATGGGATCTAGGCCAGACTCGACAGAGTCCTCTTCAATGGAGATTGGTCTATTTCATTCCCTGCCATATCAGTTCAGCACTTATCTCGGGCATGTAGTGATCACCGGCCACTATTTCTGTCTCTGCCCCCTCCTCCTCCCAAGCGGTCATCAAGGTTTTTCTTCCAACAAATGTGGATGACCCACTCTCTCTTCCTCTCACACACCCGGGAAGCATGGGCCAATGCGCCATCATCCTCTCTTCCCTTGGTCTCTCTGGCGATGAAGCTCAAATTCATGAAGAACTTCTATAGATACTGGAACCACCATATTTTCCACAATGTCTTTACCAATGTGCAGGAGGCTGAATCACAATTCACCCTGGTGCAAGAAGTCTTTGACAACCAGCCATCTGATGATAGCCGCCAAGCATTCATAGCAGCTAAAGAAAAATTGGACTGCGTCCTTTCTTAGGAAGAAATCTGCTGGCGTCAGAAATCAAGGATCAAGTGGCTCACCGAAGGGGACAGGAACACCAAGTTCTTCCACTATTATGCTTTATCTTATCGCAACCGAGCCTTCATTTCAGAACTTCGGGGTAAACAAGGCGAACCTGTCAGTCAGAATGGCGCCATGGGGGAGCTACTGGTCGCCCACTTCTCTGCTGCTTTTACATCTTCCCCCCAACACATCCACCCGGAACTACTCTCTGCTATTCCCCATATCCTCCAGGAGCAAGACAATATTACACTTGCTGTTGTGCCCACTGCAGAAGAGATTGAAGCTGCGGTGTTCAGCATGTCATCTGATAGCGCCCCGGGCCCCAACGGACTCACTGGGCACTTCTTCAAAAGTTGCTGGGAATTCATAGCTAGTGATGTAGTAGCCGCTGTACAAGTTTATTTTTGTGGGCATCCGCTTCCTTGCAGCTACACATCCACGCTGATTGCCCTCATCCCCAAGGTGGAGAAGTCGAAGACTTGTAATGACTTCTGGCCCATTAGCCTATGCAACTTCACATACAAGATCATCTCTCGTGTCCTCTCCGACCGCATAGCAGGTGTTCTTCCTCGGCTGATATCAGAGGAGCAAGGGGCATTCGTCAAAGGTAGACAAATTATCAAAAATATATCACTTGCCAAGGAAATGGTCCAGCACATTGGCAACACTTGTAGAGGCAGGAATGTTATTTTCAAACTGGACATGGCAAAGGCTTATGACCGTATGGAGTGGAATTTTATTTTTGCAGTCCTCTAAAAATTTGGATTCGGACTACCTATCATCTCCCTCATTGAGCCGTTGCTCTCCAACTCTTGGTTCTCTATCCTTCTTAATGGACAGTCACATGGCTTCTTCAAGTCCTCCAGAGGGCTACGACAAGGTGACCCTATAGCCCCCGCTCTTCTCATATTGGCAGAAGAAGCCTTGAGTCGAGGCTTGTCCAACTTATTTAGCCGCAGCCGCGGTGGATACTACCAAACTCTCAGAAGGTGCCCCCCTATCTCTCATCTGTTATTCGCTGACGACACACTGATTTTCTCCAACGGCTCGATGCGTCACTTGAGAGAACTCATGAAACTTCTCAAGAAATACGAGGTTGCCTCCGGGCAGCTAATCAACATATCCAAAAGCTCTTTTGTTATAGCACGGGGTGCGCCTGCATCCATGGCATCCTCAGTAGCTCAAATAACGGGTTTTAGGAAGGGCACCCTTCCATTCACTTACCTAGGCATCCCCCTCTACTCGGGCCGGCCCAAGCTGGTGCATTTCTCTTATATTTTATCCAAGGCAACGGCGAAGCTTCAATCTTGGAAGGTGGCATTCCTGTCCATGGGAGGTCATCTTACACTCATTCGGCATGTGCTCACTGCAGTGCCCATTTACACCTTATCGTGTGCAGCCATCCCGTCGTCTATTTTCAAAGGATTCCGCAAGCTTCTTGCTAACTTCTTTTGGGGAAGTTATGACGGGTCGCCGAAGAAGCACTGGAAGTCTTGGGAGGACATTGCACGCCCCATTGATTGTGGTGGTTAAGGAGTACTGCACCTACGATCCATGCAAATAGCATTGAGGACAAAATTGATGTGGAAGGCTATATCCTCAACATCTCTGTGGGCTGAATTTTTTTGAGCCCAGCATCTCCACCACGAACACTACTCCACCACAACATTCTCTCTAGCTCTCTCGGCCGACAAGCAATTATGGCAGTTGGCAGCCGGCATCATCCACACCAATAACCGGGTCTTCGCCTCCCAGGACAGCGCACGTGTATCTTTTTGGCAGGATGTTTGGGTGGGGAATACTCCTCTTAAGGACTTCCTGCCCCCACATACCTGGTCTACCCTGCTAGACAAATAATGCTCTGTTCATGCCGCTCTATCTGGCAGCGCACAGGGCAGTGTTACGACAGCGCACCAATTCTGCCCGCCTATGCTTCTTCAGCTAGCCGTTAGCTCCACCGCACCCAAGGACATATGGTGCTAGACCCCAAATGCTAATGGTTCATTCTCCTCCCAGTCTATCCGCAAGCTCCTTTCCCCAAGTGCATCGCTACCCTGGGCCCAGCTATGGCACCACCACCTGCCTATTAAATGGTCTGTCCTATCCTGGAAGCTAATTCGCGGCTGCCTCCCTGTGGATGATGCCATAGCAGCATGTGGGGTCCCCTTGTGCTCACGTTGCAGTTGCTGTATTGCCCCCCAAACAGAGAATAGTATTCACCTATTTTTTCATGGGAATATTGCCAAAGATGTATGGTCTGGCCTATACTCCTTCCTTCACTTCCACAACTCCACAGCTACCGCCCCGGGCAAGGCCATTTTCGACTACCTAAGCAGCCTCCATCTCAACACTATGGTTGGTAGCCTTGCAAGGTGCATGTTCATGGCAGCTCTATGGGAAATCTGGATCAGCAGGAACAAGGCTCGTTTTGAGGGGCAACATATGAATGCACGCCATATCCTCAGCCAGGTCACGCTAGTTGTCTGCTCCATCGCAGCAGCTCACAGATTCAAAGGAAGAGACCTCATTGCAGCTCAGCAGCGCCTTCTTCACTCCTGGGGCATCTTCCTATCACCGCCGTAGCCATCCCCACCGAGGCTCATTCAATGGTTCTTGCCTCCCGCCGGCCGGCTGAAGCTTAATGTTGATGGTGCATTTAAACGCGGGATGGGCCTTGCGGGTGGCGGTGGCGCCTTGAGCGACTCCTCTGGCCACTTGGTGCTTGCCTTCGCAACTGCATACCCTCAGGTTCACTCCAGCCTTGAAGCTGAAGCCCTAGCTCTCCGTGATGGTCTTTCTAGCTGCAAGGAACATGGCATCTTCTCCGTCTTCGTAGAGACAGACTCCCTTGTGCTCGCTCATATCATCAATGGTCGCTTCTCTTGCCCTTGGCGTCTGCGCATCATCATCTCTCAAGTGGAGGAGCTACTGTGGTCTATGCAAGCATCGGTCAGCCATATTTACAGGGAAGCTAATCGAGTAGCTGACATGCTGGCTGGCCTGGGTTGTTCTCTGCCTTCTTTTGCTTCTTGGTATTCTTGGGCGGACCTCCCCAATGTTGTAAAAGGCCCTTGTCGCCTTGATAGGCTTGGCCTCCCTTCGTTCCGTCCCTAATGTCCCCTGTACTACATCTTTTGTACCCCCTCTTTTTGGCTATTATATATAAAAATTTGCCTGTCCGTCAGTCGGGGGTGGAGCGCTCCTTCCCTCTCTTGTAGGGTTGATCGCTCCCCTTTGTCTTGCCGTTCAGGGATTGACCGGAGTTAAAAAATAATTGATCACCTCATCTTGCAATAAAGCAATCATCACACCAATCACAAATAATAATCAACAGAATTTTTTGGCGATCATGGTGGGACATCTAGTGCCAATCGTGCCTTCTGATCTCTGTTAGACCTGCCATCCATTTGTTCCTTCTTTTGCCCGTGTTTCCCCCGGATTTTTCTTTTTATTTCCTGTTGTTTCTAGTTCCTTGGGTTCTCTAGCGGTCTTCTCCTAGTGTGTCACATTATTGTAAGGGTCCATTCCTGGACCGTTAGGCTTTCTGACGCGGGTGTATACGACCGTTACTCCAGTTATAGGTACGCATTCTGAGGTGTATTTTATTTCTACAATTTCAGCTATGTTTCTCCTGCTTGGGTGCTACTTGGTCTCCTCCTTAGTTGCTTCATCTATTCATCTCATTTTGTTGCATATTTGATTGCCGGATTTTAGCCTAGAATTTGCATGCACTCCGGTGCACATAGGTTCATGCATACTTTCATACATTAGATTGTATTCTCCTACCTTGGTGTGTGGACCTCTCGTCTCTATATTCCTTAGAGCCGACTAGGAAATCACATCAGGGACCTCCATAAGTCCCCTCGAGCCGTGGATTCCCACACGGACGCCGGGCCGGTTGTACCACTCCCACCCCGTGTCTAGGATTGTATAAGTGAAGGAGTGATTACATTTAGAGTCAACCAAGTCACATATCTTTCTCCTATTAGGAACCTATTTTGGAGAGCACATTTTTATCAAGTTGCTAAAGAGAAAACCATAAAAATCTTGTTGCATCATCTAAATAACTTGGTTGACCTTGAGTGTTGTTATCTCTTTTCCACTTACATCTTTGTTAAAAACACTTAAGTTTAGTCACTCATTGTGTGTTTGTTGTGTGTTGTTTGCATTGTTCTAAGGTCTTTCGTTGCATGTGGAGTTACTTCCGATCTCTAGAAGCTTCATCACTTAGGGGCAATCCCTTTTCCAAGTTCTATTCCAATCCACTCTTTGAATCTACCATGGCTTCTTTCGATCTTCCCCGTTCCCAAGAGGAGTCTCTTCCTCAAGGGCTTCTAGAAGATCCCTCTAGAGTTATCTCATTCCAACCCAGAGAAGGGCCCATCCCTCCTTCGTCCTCCATTCCTATGGAGGGCGCTCAACCCACTCAAGCTCTTTTTCCCCCTTCCGCTAATGCTATTCTTCAGATGATGGCCCAATTAGACCCGGCCCAACTTCAGGTGGTTTATCAGGCCATGCAGGGGTCAAACACCCCACCTTCCCCGATTATGCAAGGTCAGACCAATCCTTCCATTGCTCAGCCTAGGGTCGATGGGTCCGCCATCCAGCCCACTCCCATTGACCTCACTCCGGTCCAGCCTAGGACCCTCAGATTCTCTAATGTAGAGATGGGCCAGTCTTCTGGTTCGGCCCAGCAATTTTTGGATAAGGAAAGACCATTGTCCCTCCTTCTTCTATGTCGGATCATCACATGTCCGGCCCACCAGTGCTGTAGGGCCTTGTTGGCCCAAATGATTTCATGCGCCCTCATCAAGGGGCAATCCAAGTTCATACCAATATGGGTCATCCTTCGGCCCAATATCCTTCCTATGGGACGCCCACTCCATCTGCTTACCCCTCTGCTCCTCAAATTCCATCTTTCACTATCCCTACTCCGTCCAGAGAGCAGGAACTACTCGATAAATGGGCCGCTATGCAACAACAACTTGACTTCCTCCAAAAGCGGGTTGGCCCACAATCCTTGGCAAACGTTCCGGTCCTGAGTTTCCAGAACATCCGGTTCCTTCCGCAATCCGAGCTCCCTAATTACAGGAAATATGATGGGAACAACAATCCCTTTATTCATGTGAGGGACTTCTTGTATGAATCAGCACAGTTCCAATATGATGATCGCCTTATGGCATATCTGTTCCGCCGGTCACTAGACGGGGTCACACTGGAATGGTTCTAGTCTCTGCCACTAGAGGACGCCGAAAGTTTCAAGATAGTGAAAGATAAGTTCATCCAATGGTTTTAAGATAGGGTCGGACCAGAATATTCCTTCACAGATCTGGTGGCCGAGAAGATGAAGCCGGATGAGGAATTTGCTACTTATGCTGATAGATGGAGGCAGATGGCCGCCAGGTTGCCAGGCCACATTCCGGAGGAAGAGAAGGTCAAGCTACTCATCTCTAATGCTACTCCGACCTTCCGTAACATTCTTTCCATGAATGATATAGCAAATATGCACCAATTGTATAGCCGGGCGTAGTTCATTCAAACACAGTTCAAAGGCTCCCCCATCCACTCGCTCTTTGAGAACCAAAAGCCAAAATACCACAAGAAACCTCAAGGGCCTATCACCGAGGGGGTCCATACCAATGAGCAAGTACAAGCCATTACTTTCCCCTTTCAAGCCGCTCCATTCCACTTTCCACAAAACCCCTGCACTCCTCAAAACCCCGCTCCACAAAACTTTCAACCCATTCCACAAAACCCTCCGCCTACCTTCGCCGCTCCACAAAACACCTTTGCCGCTCCGCAAAAACCTCCACAGCCTCCGTAATACCATAATGTCCCTCCACCTAACGGCTACAACAACAACAACAAGCGCCCGGCTCCGAAGAGAGCACAGTACCCACCTTTGCCAGAAACCCTCACAGACATCTTCTCAGCTCTTATGTCCATTAATGCAATACAAATCCCTCCGGAACGGCCCAACTGGAACCCGGTCGTCGATCAAACAAAGTAGTGTATGTTCCACAGTCAGCCGGGACATACTATTGAAGGGTGTTTTCAGTTCAGAGACTTGGTCTACGACCTCCATGAAGGACAGAGAATTGATTGGGCCGAAATGCATAGGGCCATTACAGAAATTAAAGAAAAGAGAAGGCAGCCGCCGAGGCAGCAAGTGCAGCAACAACAGGCACCGCAGCCGTAGCAGCAACCGTAACATCAACAACAGCTGGTTGAAGACTTGGGGATCCATCAGAACCCAATGCCGAACCATCCACCCGCTCCGCAGCCTCAACCGCCGGCACCGGCTCAGGTTAACATAGTTCAACCCCCGGCTCCCGATGCCGGGTGGTCCTTTGACGATGATGGCTCCACACTAAAAGTCATGGCCCTCCATCACAACTACCGCAATCCTTCTACTCCCATCATCCTTACACCCACACACACAAACCCTCCACCGCTTACTAGACCACTTGTCCTTCCATCCATTCCCGCTCCACCATCGCCTTCACCCGCTATCACCATACCTACAGTTAACCCTCCACCCATTATCCTTCCACCGCAACCCCTTATCTCCACTCCCACTCCTATCCTCTCTCCCGCACCCTCGTTCACACCACTTATCCATCCCAACGGGTTCATCCTACTGTCATCAGGTGCCGTGCCGACATGGATTTTTGCCCTTCGGAGCGGGCGTTTGTTTCATCACAATTATGCTCCTACTTTTAATACCCAGTCTTCGCAACCGGCTATCGATCAGGAAGAAGCCGAGCCACTACCGGGTACCCAATATGATCTGCTACATCATTTGGATAGGGTGCCCGCCAAAATATCTGTGCTGGAACTCATTAAAAGATCAACCCTTCATCAAGATGCATTAAGGGATTTTCTACAAAAAGTGATGGTTAGTGAAGATGTGGCAGCCGAAATTTTACCTATAGCACTAGCAACTATCTCCAAAAGGCCAGCAATCACCTTTTCTGAGACCGAGCTTGCACCACCGGAAGCTCGGCAAATGCCGCTTTGCATCACAATAATCTTGAACAAAGTCAGCATTGACGCGACGTTAGTTGACACAGGGGCATCTATCAATGTATGTCTACTCAGCACTCTCAGGGCCTGTAACTTATCAGAGGAACTTTTACGGCCGACCCCCACGACTATAGATGCATATGATAACTCACGAAGGGCATGTCACGGGATTGTTACTATTCAAGCTGAGCTTGGGCGTTTCACTATGCCCATTGAATTCTATGCACTAGACATTGACCCTATGTTTAAGGCTATCTTGGGTCATCCGTGGATTGATACTCTTAGTGCCGTGCCATCCTCCGCGCATCAATGTCTTAAGTTTCCTTTTCAAGGGAGGGTGGTTAAAGTAAAAAGCTTATCCACGTTCCAGTCTGTTAAAGCTATCTTAGAGAACATCTTGCCTACGCTATGGCCCAGTAGTCGGCCTGTTATCTCAGTATTGTACTTGGACTTTCCTTGGGCTTATGCACCTCGCAGGCCCGCCACTACACTTGTTGACATTAAAGTGAAACCCCAGATCCGAGTTTCCAAGGGCTGGGATATTATTTTGAAATTGGGCTACCAACTGGGGAGAGGCCTCGGTGCGCAATTACAAGGGCGAACTAAGCCCATTCCTAAAGGAAGAAAAATGAGTAGACGGGGTCTCGGCTACCGAGAGTCTGCACTTTCAATGATGGAAGACTCAGGACCGCTTACATGGGACTATCGCCAACATTTTGTTAGAGGCCCTCTCCAGCCAGGGACACTTCAGCCACAGCAAGCACAGTCAGGGAAGGAGAATACATCTTGTACAGTTGCCAGTCCGCCTTTGCCGCCAAAAGGGTCTATTGATGATATGCCAGATTTTAGTCAATCGTTTGCCAGAATGTTCAGCGAGCCAGATGGTTATGGTTAGAAGAAGAATCAGGAGGTACGGCTTGTACAGTGGAAATCGAACCCAGCATACCCTCTGCAGGAAACAGTGAGTTCTCCAATTGTTGTTTCTTTATCTCCTTTCCGCCTGCGCGCATTGTTCCATATGCTAGACTTTATTCCCCGTCCCCCTTAAATTGTGATTGATCCGCTTTGTCCAATATCTCCGTCCCGGTACGACCTGCCGACAGAATTCTCAATAAGTCACTCTCCTTGTGGGTATTCCCCACCTCTTAATCCTCCCTCTTCTATCTCTTCCTTATCCGATTCCCCCCTGAATCTTCTCTATTCCTCTCTCCTTCCGCTCGCACTTCCTCCTCCACCATCTCCCCCATCCTACTATATGATCTCCACTGAACTCCAAAAAAAAAATATGTCAAATTTGAAATGGAGATTTCAGTGGAAGATTATGCTATCTTATCTCCATCATCCTCCTAGGGGCACGAGTCCCATGTTCCTTCCTTTCCACTAAATTTCCTTTCTCTTAGGTTAGGCGTAGGGTCTATCGAGTCTAGGGAAGTAGAGTCAGTTAGGTCTAGAAAAGTAGGGTCCTGTTCTAAGTCGTCCCATCCTTCCGAGCCTGCGCCGCGCTCGCTTGCGCGTCATTCCAAATCCATCCCTGATAGGTTCTTGCAGGATCCAGCTCAACGATGTCATGCTCTTTTGAAGTGCCCGCAATTTGTCGCTACAGCAATTGTGATAGAAGATGAGGAAGTAGACGGGGTGTGGGGCGATGAGGACAGCAATGTAGATGACACTGCCGATCTGTATGCGCAGGGATTGAAGAGATTCGACGAGCCATCGTCGGCAGTGGATGAACCTACAAAGGAAATAAATTTGGGAACTGAAGAAGACCCAAGGCCCATTATTATTGCCACTAACCTCCCTCCACAAGTAGAAGAAGATTTAATCAAGGTTCTAATTGAGTATAGTGAGTCTTTCGCCTAGTCTTATGAGGACATGCCAGGTTTTGACCCCTCCTTAGTGGAACACCGACTCGTACTTAAACCAGGGGCAACACCGGTAAAACAAAGGTCAAAAAGATTTCACCCCCACATGGCCTTAAGGATCAAAGAAGAAGTTGATAAATTGTACAAGGCCAGATTCATTAGAGTCATCTTATATCCTCAGTGGGTGGCAAACATAGTCCCTGTCATCAAGAAGGATGGAAAAGTGTGCATTTGCATCGATTTCATGGATCTTAATAAAGCATGTCCCAAAGAGGATTTCCCGCTGCCTCACATAGATGTCCTGGTGGATAACACTGTCGGGTACGAAGCCTTGTCATTCATGGATGGTTACTCAGGCTATAATCAAATTCATCTCGCTCCGGAGGATCAAGAGAAGACCTCCTTCACCACGCCCTAGGGCACGTATTGCTACGTGGTTATGCCGTTCGGTCTAAAGAACGTAGGTGCCACCTATCAAAGGGCGATGATGGCCATCTTCCACGACATGATGCATATCTATATGAAAGCTTACGTAGATGACGTCTTGGTGAAATCGAGAACCAAAGAAGAACACCCCTCTATTCTGGCTAAGGTGCTGCAGAGAACCAGAGAGTACAAGCTTAAAATGAATCCGAAGAAGTGTGTTTTTGGAGTCTCTTCAGGGAAGTTGTTCGGCTTTATAGTTAGCAAACGAGGGATCCAGATTGATCCTAATAAAGCAAAGGCCGTCATGGACATGCCTCCGCCTAAGAATATTACGAAACTTCGAGGGCTGATTGGTAGACTGCAATTCATCAGAAGATTCATATCCCAACATTCTCAGAGGTGCCACCCGTTTTATGAATTGCTAAAGGCGGGTGTCAAATTTGAATGGAATCAAGATTGTCAAAATGCCTATGAGGACTTAAAGGTCTATCTATCCAATCCCCTGATTTTGCAACCTCCTGTCCCTGGGAAACCCCTAATCATATACATCTCGGTCATTGAGGACTCCTTAGGGGCGGTTTTAGCACAAGTAGACGATGAAGGAAAAGAGAGGGCAGCTTATTACCTCTCCAGATTTTTTAACCCGGCTGAGGCCAAATACACCGCTATGGAGAAGACTTGTGCCGCCTTAGTGTGGGTAGCTCAGAAGCTCGAACATTATTTTCTAGCCTACCTAGTTAGGTTAATCTCTAGAATGGACCCTATTCGCTATCTCTTAGAAAAGCCTATCCTTTCTAGTAGGTTAGCTCGCTGGTAGAGCTTCCTCTCTCAGTTCGATATCACCTTCGTCGTTCAGAAGGGAGTCAAAGGATATGCCATCACGGAGCATCTTGCCCATATCCCGATTCCCTGCATAGATTCTATTCAGCATGATTTCCCTAACGAGCATCAATCTGTCCTTACTCATCATCCCTTTTGGTCTCTACACTTCGACGGTGCACTCAATTCTTAGGGCCGAGGGATAGGCGCTGTTCTGCTCACTCCAGAAGGGGTGACGATCTCTTTTGCTTATCAACTCTGATTTCCTGCTACCAACAATATTGCCGAGTATGAGGCTCTCCTAGCCGGATTGAAGCACGCCTATCTTCTACGTGCATGTTACTTGAATATCATAGGGGACTCTCAGCTCATCCTACGGCAAGTTCTGTCCACTTACCGTACCCATGACCCTAAGCTCAAGCCATATCAAGATTTGATCACGCTCATAGCGAGGCAGTTCCGCAAGTTGAACTATATCCACACTCCTCGATTTTAGAACATTCTAGCCGGTGCTTTAGCATCCCTCGCTTCCTCTTTATCTTTCCCTCTCAGTCAAAGTACTAAGACTATTATCGTTCAGAGATTGGACGCACCCTCTCTTCAAGATCCTTGGTATGCCAGCCTTACGAAGACTGTAAAGGCGAGGGCTGATAAGGAAGAGCTGAAGGAAGTGTCTTTGATGGAATTAGAAGGGATCTTGGAGGAGGAAAGAATTGCCATGGTATCATGAAATCGAGTTGTTTTACAAAAATGGATCATTCCCAGAAGGGGCAAATGCCAAGCAGCGCAAGTCAATAAGAAGAGCCGCCTCAAGGTATACTATCATCGCACGTGAACTATACAGGCGCGCTACTAATGGGATGCTCATGAGATGTTTAGACGATGATGAAGCTTGGAAGGTAGCTGAAGCAGTCCATTCTAGTGAGTGTGGAGGTCATGTTAATGGCCAGGCTCTAGCGAAGAAAATCCTTAGGCAGGGTTATTATTGGCCCACTCTAGAGGAAGATTGCTCCCTCTATGTCCGGAGGTGTCTTAAATTCCAACTCCATGCCAATAAGATCCACACTCCAGCTTCATCTCTTCATCCGCTATCTGCTCCTTGGCCATTCTCTATGTGGGCATTCGACGTTGTCGGCCCGCTCGTTGATCCCAATTCTCAGACCAAGCAGAAATCCTTCATCCTTACCGCCACTGAGTACTTCACCAAGTGGGCTGAAGCCGAAGCATACGCAGAGATTAAATCTACAACGGTATGCCACTTCATCATGAAGAATATCATCTCGCGGTTTGGAGTGCCAAGCAACATCGTCACCGACAACGGACCCCAGTTCATCTCTCAAGAGCTCAAGGACCTATGTAAGAAGTTCAATATTACATTGCATCATTCATCTCCATATTACCCACAAGGCAATGGCCAGGCCGAAGCCACTAACAAAACCCTTCTTAAAATCATAAAGAAAACATGTGAATCTCACAAATTTTTGGATTGGCCAGAACGATTAGTCAAAGCTCTATGGGCTTACCGCACCTCCGCCCGTACTCCCACGGGGCAAACCCCCTATGCTTTTACCTATGGGATGGAGGCGGTGCTCCCATATGAAATTTTGATCCCTTCCCTAAGGGTACAGCTCGATAAGGAACTTAATCTTGATGAACATCGAGAGGCGTTGCTCGTCCAGTTGGAATTCTTAGACGAGAGGAGGATGAACGCGGCCGATCACGTATCCATTTATCAAAAGAGATTTTCGCGTTATTTTCAAAAGAAGGTAATTGAGCACAAATTTCAAAAGGGCGATATGATTTTGAAACGCAAATTCATTCGGTCTACAGGTCCTAGGTCTAAATTACAACCTAACTGGGAAGGGCCATTTGTTGTCAAAGAGGCTTATCCAGGGAATGCTTATCGCTTAGTAAACGCAGAAGGTGAGGAGCTCACTCATGCTTGGAATGTGTTTTATCTTAAGCGTTTCATTCCTTAAAAACTAAGCCAGTGCCACCCCGGTAGCAAGGTGTTCTTTCCCTTTTCATCCTGGAGAGGACCCAGAGCGCGGTAATGACACACTACATGACGCCCCTGGTTGGGTCTCCCACTCTGTAGATGCCGTTTCTCCGTGGCCATGCTTGGGGGAAAGTCAAAGTTTCTATCCATTTCTCTCTTCGACTGAATCAGGGATAAGAGGTAAATAAGGAGGCGACGACTAATCTAGATACCCTGACGAGAGGATGTCTCAAATAAGGGCAGTCCGTTATGACCTGACGCCACAAGAAAGGGAATAAAGTAAAGCAAAGGAGCAATCTTCTTGACAAAAGCAAAAGTTTGTCTTGAAAGTCCATCAGTAATAAATCCAAAGATCCAAGGAAAATAAGAAAAGCTAGGCATGGCAAGAGTGGCAGCACAGTTTCCCCGCGGGACGCATGAGCCCGGTCATATGCGTGCCTAGAGTGGATAAAGGTTCGATGACAGACAGAAAGCCCCAGCGCAACAGACCGAGTCCCTGAATGGGTTGTCTGCAGAGGAACTCAAGCCCTGAAATCTTCTATATCTAGCCTATGTTTACCCCCGCATTCTATTTTTCTTTTTCAGGACTAAGACAAATACCCTGGGTATGGCCTTGGTAGAAGCACAGTCACGTAAGTTAGGCCCTGGCCGGGGGTTGTCACCTCTATTGTACGCTAACCTCGGGAACTCTCAATGGAATAGGGAGGACCCGTGTTTCTAGGAGACGGCGCTGGTTTTCAAAATCCAAAAAAATCATATATTTTCAAAATCAAAAAAAAAATCATATATTTTTAAAATCCAAAAAAAATCATATATTTCAAAATCCAAAAAAATCATATATTTCAAAATCTAAAAAATCATATATTTCAAAAATCCAAAAAATTCATATATTTCAAAATCCAAAAAAAAAATTAAATATTTCAAAATCTAATATTCCAAAATCCAAAAACATCAGATCCAAATAATTTCAAAAACTCCAAAAATACCATCATGTGCATCGCATGCATTGCATTGTTTTCATTTTTCACCTATTTAATAAGGCTCCACCCTTGACCAAATATCAAGAACGGTCAAATTCTAACTTGCTAAAGGTAAGGGGTTGAGTCTAAGAACAGACCGAACTTATTTTTTATCTAAGTGTGTGCAGAATGCAGGTTCAAAGCCTGAAGATTCAAAGCCCACGAGTTAATAATTTCTGGCACAGTGACGTGCCTTCAATGGACTGTCACACCATTCCTAACGGACCAATACTGGCCCGTTGCCTTCTTCCGGCCCAGTTTTCTGTTCTCAGAAATATTATTCTGTATCGCGTCTATCTTAGTCCGTTAAACTCTTATAACAGTCCACTGTTAGACCGTTATGGTCTCCTGAACGTAGTTTTTCTGGGTCCTTCTCCTAACAGATGATCTTCAGTCCGTTACGATTTGGCGACGGCCCTCCTCAGGTCCGTTACGTTACACAGGAACTCTATTTTGCAAAACAAGTTCAGCTCAATTGTGCAATCAACTCCTTATCTTTCAAGAACAGAACTTTTATTTCATTTCAACTAAGTTCATTATACATCAAGTGGTTGATAAAACTCATACTATTCATTACATTAAGAACAAAATTCAAAGTGCATTCATTTTCCTATCCGCATGAGGCCGGATCTTGCGTAACTCTTTCACATAAGCACGATGTGCCTCGTCGTCTTCTTTCACTTCCTATTGCCACGCGCGCGTTTTCCTGATCTCTCACTTGGTCAGCGCTGAAGAGGCGTGGTCTCGCGCTGGTCCTGAGCGGGCTGTGGATCACCGGAATGTGAACTGCAAGAAAGGGAAATGGATCAGGGGGCCCGGGGATGAGTCCCCTGGGGGAAACCCTCCGATGCTTAAGTCAATAGAGCTATGGTGGGAACAATATAGGGAGGAAGTAGCTTCTGCGCGAGATCCCTCTCCACCAGAGGGGTGAAGTGGTTTCTGCTCAGCAGTTGTGAGCATGTGATTGCCCTTACCTTTCGCCGGAGGGTATCCCTGAGTTAAATAGTGCGCCGTCTTCTGGATTCCTGTAAGCCGAGGGGTTTCAGGTGGAGGTTACATCCTCGACGTGGGCTTTTATCGCCTTATCGTGGGAGCGTTATCACTTTGGGGAGTTGGAGTCCCTCACCATTATGAATTCCTTCCCACAGAGGACTCTTAATGGCTGCATGGATAAGTAATAGTCGGCCGTTCCAAGCTCAGAGAGGCCAGCCGTATCCGGGCGGTAGGCTTAGCTCGGACGAAGATGGGTCGGATTGGTCGACATGCGCCTTCTTCCCCTGGGCGGAGAGATGGCTCGCGCATGGACCTTTCCTGTGACCTGACCGACGCTCGGGCCTTCCGAGCCTAGAGGCCGCCTAGGAAGGTAGTATCCTCGAGCGAAACTTTTATTGGGCTTTCTCACCTAAGTGGGCCCTAGGTGGCTGTCACTTGGCTGAGCGGGGCCTTGTTGGGCCCTTATGGGCCTAGTTCGGCTACTCTTAATTGGGCTACAGAAATCCCGCTCTCCACTTGTCCCCCTCCTACTCCCGAGCCTTAATAAGCTCGGAGGAGTAGCTGTTTGGGGTTTTGGACCAGCGTGGCTCAGGTGGGTGGAAATCTGGCGGTGTTATGAAGCCACATGTCGTGGTCACCAGGGCCCGTAATAATTGCAATCCTGACGGTTTTCAAATGAAGGGGCCCCCTTTTCTCGGAGGTCGGAACGACGCGCCGCCTCCCGCGTGGGTTTATATGCGTTGGGCGCTGGTTATCATCCCATACTCTTTCCGTTGCTAGGGTTTTTGGCTTTCCTTCGCTTCTTTACTCTTGGGGCTCTTTGATGCGCCGTGAAAACACAGCGGAGGAGCAGGAACTTGCAGCGGAATTTGACGAGTTGGCGAAGATAACTGCGGCGGCGGTCCAGCAGCTTCCTCCTCCCCCGGAATCTTCGAGGTCTCGAGAGAGCTCTTTTTCAAGTTCTTCCTCGGAATCCATGTCGGGCCAGCACTTAGATGCCGAGGGATGGGGCGACGAACCGGTGGCGAGAGCGCCAGTCCCAAACTGCAGTGAGTTGGGGGAAGCTGAGGTGAAGAGGCCGGAGCATTAGTTTCGCCTGCCTCACAAGTATGGCTTTGCTCCTACCGCCCCGTATGAGACGAGCCTGGATTCTCACACGGGCCACATATGCATCTTGTTAGCTAGGTGCGATTGATAAACACAGATCCAGAGGGGGGGTGAATGGATCTTTCAAAGAATTCTACCCAATTTAAAATTCGCATGAGATGATAACAACAAGATCAGTGGACAATTGATCAAACATAAGATATGCAAACTCAATTAAACTCTAGGATATATATAATCAATTAAATCACGGTCCTAGCATGCATCTAGTGGAAGAAGGCAATCAAACAAACCACTGCACAAGGATTTTTAGGTGGTTCGGTCCAAAGACCTACGTCCACCCCTCACTCCCAACCGGAGTGAGGCTTCCACTAGTAACACTAGCACAGCAGACTCAGTCTGCAACAAATGCTGCCAAACAGCTTGACCAGGGGAACAACCTCCCCTCTTCCTCCCAACCGGAGGGACACCCCAAGTGACTCCCAGCCACTTGGAAACCAGAGACACACGGTCTCTCTTCCTCCAGACCCGGAGGGAACCCCTGGACTTGCTACCCACAAGCCCAGAACCGGAGGACCAAACCTCCCTTCCTCCAAACCGGAGGGGAACCTAGAGACCCAAGTCTCTCTTCCTCTGAAACCCAGAGGGAAACGCAAGTGACACCATGTCACCTGCAAACTAGAGGTCTCCGACCTCTCTTCCTCCCAACTGGAGGGAAACAACCAATGACACCAAGTCAAAGGCAACCAGAGACGCAAGTCTCCTTTCCTCCACACCGGAGGGAACCCGACCTCACACTAGAGGATCGGAAGAACAGCAAGTGAATAGTTCAATGGAAAAACAAAAACACAGCAACAGAAAGCTGAAAAGATAAAATCAAATGTGGCTCTCGCAGGAGCTGGCTGGCCTGGATTTGATCCACGGTCTAGCAGGAACTTCTTCTTCTGCTTCTCTCTTTCTCCCAGCATGAACTCTCTTTTCTTCTTCTTCTTCTTTCTTTCTTCTTCTTCTTCTCACTGCTTCAGCCTTCTCCTTCTTCTCACTTCTTTTCTTCTTCTTCTCTATTCTCTGTATCATGGAGGCACTCTCTGCTCTTCAGCTTTTCTCGATGGCTCTCTGCATTTTGATCACTCTCAGCCGATGGAGGAAACTCCATATTTATACCAGCAACAGGCAGCTAGGGATTGAACTCTCGACGATTCCCGCCCAGCAGGTTTGGTCCACGTGTCAGCATCTCAGCCTCTAGGATCACGTGCCAGTCTTAATAACCTCGTCCATTAATCCTGTCAGATAATCAGTCGAAAACAGTATCAGATGATGTATAGACTTGAATGTTAACTGAGTGTACAGACTTCGTGTGAGGTAAGAGTGTATAGACTTGAAGCTTGATATCGAGTGTATAGAGTTGAAGCTTATCAAACGAATGTATAGACTTCATGTTAGCGAACGAGTGTATAGACTTAGTTGAGTGAGCATGCAGTGTACATACCTGAAACCCTTCAGCAACCTGAGTGTATAGACTTAGTGTTAACGTGCCAGAGAAACCAGTGTACAGACTTCCTGTTAATCGTGCCAGACAAACCAGTGTACAGACTTCATGTTAACGTGCTAGACAAACAATTGTACAGACTTGCTGAGCTTTCGCTAAGTCTGTATAGACTTAGTTAGTTCATTCCGCTAACAACGAGTGTATAGACTTAACTAGTTCAGTGCAATCCATAGCAATGTATAGACTTAAGCGTTCTGTTCAAGACAAAACCAATGTACAGACTTCATGCTGTACAGACTTGATGTTGATCAAAAGACCTTTGGACATCAGCCCAAGGCGTCAACGCTTCCATCATGCAGTGTTGCCTCAGCTCCTCAAGCGAGATGCTCACGCCCTTGGCAACTGGCCAATGCGTCAACGCATCCAGTGTCAGCGTCGACGCAGTGAACAAGATAGAAAGCAAAAGACGCACACTACGCAGTCAGCCAAGTGCGTCAACGCACTAAAAGCACAGAACCCATGAAGATAGACAGGCTGTACAGACTTTGATGCTCAAAGACGATTGTATAGACTTTGCCTTAGAAACGAGTGTATGGACTTTGAACCAGCAAATGAATAAGTATGTACACTGAGGGAGTGTATAGACTTGGAACCCAAAGGCAGTGTACAGACTTGGTAAGTCTGAGCCAATGTACAAACATCAAGTGAAGACCAGTGTATAGACTTCTCGTGAAAACCAGTGTACAGACTTTGAGGCGTTTGACGGATGTATATACTTAGCCTTTGAGGAACGATGTAGAGAGTCTGAACGTGAAGGCAGGCTGTATAGACTTGAAGCGCTTGAAGCGATGTACAGACTTGGTGGTTCAAACAGTGTACAGACTTGTGAAGGCTTCAGCGTTGTACAGACTTGGAAGTTCCACTGTGGATGTATGGACTTGATGATCCACTGTGGATGTATAGACTTGAATGAGTGAAGCGGATGTACAGACTTGGTGATGAGACACCAATGTACAGACTTGCAAAAGCGAAGCCAATGTACAGACTTTGAGAGACATGAACACTGCGATGTTCAGACTTTAGCAGTGTATAGACTTGGCCAAACGTAGGAAAAGCTATGAATGTATAGACTTGGCCAAACGTAGGAAAAGCCCCCAATGTGCAGACTTGATCATCCAGATTCAAAGCAACCGATGTATAGACTTGAACACTGTACAGACTTCTCGAAGTGATGCTTGAGCAAAGAGACAGTGTACAGACTCTGTGATGAAAGGCTGATAGAGCGAGCGATGTATAGAGTTGGAGAAGAAGACGCACTGTTCATGCTGTACAGACTTGACGTTGGAACGAGACTGTACAGACTTGCTAAGACGATCAGATGAAGAATGCATTGTGTGGACTTTGATGAAGAGCCCAATGTACAGACTTGACGTTGAAAGCTGAAGGATTGAGCGATGTATAGACTTGGAGGATGCTGTGCAATGTATAGACATCCAATGAATGAAACGTTGTACAAGTGCTCAAACAGTCCGATGTATGGACTTGTATAAACCTGATGAATGAACTGAGGGGTCGACCCATTGAATAGGCTAACCTGAAAAAAATCCAGATAACAAACAATAGCAATCATGAAATGCATCAACAATAAATGAAATGCACCAATGCACACAGCACATAGCCTCTGCCTGTTCGTTGGTTATGTAGTTTAGATAAGATGTTCAATGAGACATACATATGCAACCCAACCAGTTAAATGCAGATTCAAATAGATGATGATTTATAGTGTTTGCTATCATCAAAATCACAGGGACATAACAATCTCCCCCTTTTTGATGATGGCAACACTATGAGTCATACTGACTTGATCAAAAACATTTCTTCAGCAAAAAGACATTAGTTGAAGAGGGAGGAATAATACTGCATAAGATGAGTGAATTAAAAGCACCCCCTTTGACTAAACTCCCCCTTTATGGCAATTAGCTCCCCCTGAATAGAATAATGATCAGAACGTTTTGAAGGTTGAAACCAAATAAGATGAAGGGAGAATATCAACAAGAGCACAGGGACACTCAAGAATGCTGACTAGATCTCTCCCTTTATGAAAAACACTCAGCATGACATGGAAGCTCCCCCTGATTAGATGGAGTGAAAGAGGTGATGAGCATCTATCAGCAAAGCACATGGGTATTCAAGAATTACCACAGTCTGTAATTACAGTGAATAAATGAGAAAGCAGGATTTTCATTAGCACACCAGATTCATAAATCTTTATAAATGAATTTCAGATTCTTCAATTATAATAGATTATGAATGAGTTTAAACTTACCATCATGATTTAAGAGTGATGTATTTAAAGTTTATCAGGAAAGTTCATTACTCATATCAGAAGCATCTTTTAATAAAGATGAACCATCAACTCATTTGTTATTCATGTTGAACCTCATTCCATCTTACTCATTTAAATTCAATGACTCCTATGAAAGTTACACAAGATAGTATTGAGATTAAACATAAATAAATGAGACTGAACTTCTCTTTAAATTTTCAGAATTTTCTATTGAGCATCACTCATTTTTCCTGAGCAAGTTTGGTTCAGTCAACACCTTTTTACACGAGGCACAACACGTCTTAGGTGAAGTGACACAGTTACTCAGTGTGACAACCACATTGCCTCTTAAAGAAAACAGAGTTAGCAATGGAGTATCTTTTTACATGAGGAGACACCTTGATTAGAGGCCAGAATCCCCAGTGACTCAACACAACCATGCCATTGCTCTGCCAGATTTTCAAGCATTTTGAAAAGAGAGTTAACTATGGCACTTCATGACATGGGCTTACTCTACTTCATTGATAGAGAACCCAGTTTCTCTGTGACCAAAGTCATTGCTCTTGCTTTGAATTTTTAAGTGTTTTCAGATTTTTCAAACAAAACTCAGTACACTTGAAATGTTTAAGAACAATACCTTCTACATGTATCTTAACCAAAGAAAGCCATGTCTTTTAAAATTTTAGATTTCAGAAGGTTTTGCATGAAGTTCATGAGACAACTGGTTAAGATTTATTAAGTAGAATGAATCAAATATTTTCAAGACTTTTACATCAAAACTTTGGAAATACATTAGACTTAAATCAATTTGATTTATCAAAACATTCTTAAGCCAGTATAATAGAAGATTCTTCTTTTCAGAATGTGTCTGATTTATGTCTAGGGTGCACTAACTAAAATCTTCCTCATTCAAATGAATCAATGACATTGTCAGGAAATTAATGGAGTCAACAAAGTAATTTTATTGAGAGAATAGCAGAGAGCAATCAGAAGCCAGCATTAAAGACTAGAATTTGGTCAGATTAGCTTGGACTAGACTTGACAAGCTATCAAGAAATGTGAGTGATAGGAACAAGCTAGCAGTTGAACTTCAAAGCGAACAGAATCAATAGCTAAGTCTGGAATACAGACATATCAGCTATATCAGTGTAGACAGCAGAGAATTCAAGAGAACCACACATATGCCAAGAATGGATCAGATTGCTCGACAGAAGGAGTTCAAGAGGTGTTGAAGAGTTCAAACAGGAATGCTCCCCCTTTCTAAATGCATAAACTGAAACCCTCCCTTTTCTTTTGAAAAATTTCATGATTAAATGATGCCACTCTAAGATGCAATTAGATGCATTAACTACTCATGAAGGGCATGAAGACCCTGAAGGGTATTAGACTAGTCAAATGTGCATGATATCCAGTGCAGCTCCCCCTGACGGTATGCATTCAAAACATTTGAAAATCATTCATGAGTCATGAATTCTAGATGTATGCAGTCACAGAATGAGCATATCCAGACGCAACAACTATTGCATGGAAATGCAAACATGCATGTTTAAACCACTAATTAACAAATCTATCTATATACCTAATGCCATCTAAGCAGACTCATTGAAAAGTCAAGAGACTTACCTGAGAAGTGCATGAGTGGGGTTTACCTTTTTAGGGTGTCTTGGTTTATTTGCCCCTTTTATTTCTCGTTCCCAAGACACACCTGCAAAAAGTTTCTCACTTGGCACATTTTGGTACCCAAGTTTCCTTGGGTCCTGCAGGGTTAGTGGCATTTTGATGGGATGTTTTCCAAAGCTTCTGAGCCATCATATCATCATGCTTTTTCATATAGCAACTAGGCATGGAATGTCCAGACCGACCACAATAATCACATGAACCACTCGGTCTGAATTTCTTACTATGCATGTAAGCAGGTGTGCTAAATTCATGAGCATGAATGTTTCTATTTTTACCACCACTTTGTTTCAGATGGTCAGAAAGCCAGCAATCAGCCACCTTGTGACCTTGCTTTCCACACTCAAAGCATGTGAGGGATTTTCTTGTTTGAACAGATTTGTTCTTACCAAACACACTTTGTTTAACAAATTTAGAGTTGACCTTCTTTCTCTGAGAATGCCAGCAATCTTTGACTGTATGGCCAGGTTTCTCACAGTGATAGCAGAAGATGGAATTTATTCTACCAACATTAAACCAGCAGTCAACCGCCCTATGGCCTGACTTGCTGCAGGTGGAACACACCATGTGTTGGTCCCTGGACCCATTTTTGTTCCTTTTAAAGACATGCTGATTTTCATACAAATTGACATGATTAGAATTTGAAAAATATTTGCCTTTACCTTTGGCAAACCAACATTGTTCACTAACATGACCTGTTTTTCCACAATGATAACAATAACCTTTTCTTTTCTGTTCAACAGAACTATTTTTGTTATTGTACTTCCTAGCATGCATTCTATCATCCTGTTCCATCAATTTACATTCATGCATCAAGTGACCAAACCTATGACAGTAATGGCATGAAATTTTCTTTTTATTTGCATGAATGTGTTTGTTCAATTTAGGCACAGCATTCTCAGTTTTATCATGAGAGTTCCTTGAATCTTTGTTCTGAACATGAACAGTCTTTTTCTGTTTTTGAACTTGTTTCTCAGACTTAGGGCTGTTAGTGGAATTTTGATTCTTCTTAGCACTAAATTCAAAAATAGGCACATTCGATGTGCTGCCAGACTTAGAGCTACTCACGAATGAAGTTTGAAGCTTACTTTCAAAGCCCTTTTTATTTATTGGTTTGTAGCCCAAACCCTCTCTTCGGAGATTCACTTTAGATCCAAGAATTTTATCAAGATTTTCTTTTCCACTAACAAATTTCTCAAGAGATTTCCTCAATTTTGTAACTTCTGATCCAAGCTTTGATACATGGATTTCATATTCATCATCTTTCTTTTTATAGCAAACAACATCTTCTTTCAACATTTGATTAACAGTCCTAAGACTTTCAATTTTCTGTTCAGCTTTCATTAGCTCATCAGAGCTATCCAGGCTAACACTCTTCCCTTTTTCAAGAGTGATAAGTCTCTCAGACATAGCTGTATTTAACTGTTTTAGCTTGCAGATCTCCTGTCTCATTTTACCATTTTGTTCCAGGATTTCATCATCAAATTTCAAAACACTTAAGGAGGTCTGACATTCACTAAACACTTCTTGTTCATCTTCAAATTGAAGATTTTCAAGCCTTTTCTGAAGTTCTGAGTTTTCTATTCTGACAGTCTCCAAAGTTTCAGAAATCAATCTATTTTCATTTTCAAGGCTCACTGATTTAGATCCAGATTCCTCAGTTTGTTTTTTGACTCTAGCATTTTCAGATTTCAGATATTCCAGATCTGAAGTAATAGAATCAAGATCAGTCAGCTGTCTTCTAAATATCTGATTTTCAGTTTTCAGAGTATCACTGTCCTCACCTGTAAGTTTAGAATTCTCAAACCTATCTAACCGTTTTTTCATAGATCGGTTTTTCTTGCTCAATTTATTGCTAGATCTTAACAGCTTGGAATAAGCATCTACCCAATCATATAAGGTATAGTCCGCAAAGGGTTTTACCTGAACTTCGTTCTCTTCTTGATCACTGTGGCTGCTGCTATGGTCGCTCCCATCAGCCATCATGCAGTTTTCCTTCCCTGTTCTGCAAGTTAGTTTCATCTTGTCCAGAATATCCCTAGCAGACCTGCAATCATGAAGGCAAAAGTGTAAGGCAATGTTAATGGATGCTTTTATCAGATTTATAGCTTTCTAATTTTCTCTATGCATTGATCTATGACGATCAGTCCATTTGGACTCTTTTCGTGGTAACCTATGAGGACCATGAGTAATTAACTTCCACAAATCGGGATTATCTAGATTGACGTAGTTACGCAAACTACTGAACCATGAATCAAAGTTAGACCCATTGAAAACCAGTGGAAGAGCCATTTGTAGGCTATGATCAATTAGACAAAAATGAAGGAGCAGCAAACCGGAATAAGCACCGAGAAGCACAGGGATCACTGCAGATCATTGGATCTTGAAGCAGTAACCTCTCTGATACCAATTGTTAGCTAGGTGTGATTGATAAACACAGATCCAGAGGGGGGGTGAATGGATCTTTCAAAGAATTCTACCCAATTTAAAATTTGCATGAGATGATAACAACAAGATCAGTGGACAATTGATCAAACATAAGATATGCAAACTCAATTAAACTCTAAGATATAGATAATCAATTAAATCACGGTCCTAGCATGCATCTAGTGGAAGCAGGCAATCAAACAAACCACTGCACAAGAATTTTTAGGTGGTTCGGTCCAAAGACCTACGTCCACCCCTCACTCCCAACCGGAGTGAGGCTTCCACTAGTAACACTAGCACAGCAGACTCAGTCTGCAACAAATGCTGCCAAACAGCTTGACCAGGGGAACAACCTCCCCTCTTCCTCCCAACCGGAGGGACACCCCAAGTGACTCCCAGCCACTTGGAAACCAGAGACACACGGTCTCTCTTCCTCCAGACCCGGAGGGAACCCCTGGACTTGCTACCCACAAGCCCAGAACCGGAGGACCAAACCTCCCTTCCTCCAAACTGGAGGGGAACCTAGAGACCCAAGTCTCTCTTCCTCTGAAACCCGGAGGGAAACACAAGTGACACCAAGTCACCTTCAAACTAGAGGTCTCGGACCTCTCTTCCTCCCAACTGGAGGGAAACAACCAATGACACCCAGTCAAAGGCAACCAGAGACGCAAGTCTCTCTTCCTCCACACCGGAGGGAACCCGACCTCACACTAGAGGATCGGAAGAACAGCAAGTGAATAGTTCAAAGGAAAAACAAAAACATAGCAACAGAAAGCGGAAAAGATAAAATCAAATGTGGCTCTCGCAGGAGCTGGCTGGCCTGGATTTGATCCACGGTCCAGCAGGAACTTCTTCTTCTGCTTCTCTCTTTCTCCCAGCACAAACTCTCTTTTCTTCTTCTTCTTCTTTCTTTCTTCTTCTTCTTCTCACTGCTTCAGCCTTCTCCTTCTTCTCACTTCTTTTCTTTGTCTTCTCTATTCTCTGTATCGTGGAGGCACTCTCTGCTCTTCAGCTTTTCTCGATGGCTCTCTGCATTTTGTTCACTCTCAGCCGATGGAGGAAACTCCATATTGCAGCAGGCAGCTAGGGTGTGAACTCTCGACGATTCCCTCCCAGCAGGTTTGGTCCACGTGTCAGCATCTCAGCCTCTAGGATCATGTGCCAGTCTTAATAACCTCGTCCATTAATCATGTCAGATAATAAGTCGAAGATAGTATCAGATGATGTATAGACTTGAAAGTTAACTGAGTGTACATACTTCGTGTGAAGTAAGAGTGTATAGACTTGAAGCTTGATATCGAGTGTATAGAGTTGAAGCTTATCAAACAAATGTATAGACTTCATGTTAGCGAACGAGTGTATAGACTTAGTTGAGTGAGCATGCAGTGTACATACATGAAACCCTTCAGCAACCTGAGTGTATAGACTTAGTGTTAACGTGCCAGAGAAACCAGTGTACAGACTTCCTGTTAATCGTGCCAGACAAACCAGTGTACAGACCTCATGTTAACGTGCCAGACAAACCAGTGTACAGACTTGTTGAGCTTTCGCTAAGTCTGTATAGACTTAGTTAGTTCAGGCCGCTAACAACGAGTGTATAGACTTAACTAGTTCAGTGCAATCCATAGCAATGTATAGACTTAGGCGTTCTGTTCAAGACAAAACCAATGTACAGACTTCATGCTTTACAGACTTGATGTTGATCAAAAGACCTTTGGACATCAGCCCAAGGCGTCAACGCTTCCATCGTGCAGCGTCGCCTCAGCTCTTCAAGCGAGATGCTCACGCCCTTGGCAACTGGCCAATACGTCAACGCATCCAGTGTCAGCGTCGACGCAGTGAACAAGACAGAAAGCGAAAGACGCACAATTCCGTCTACGCAGTCAGCCAAGTGCGTCAACGCACTAAAAGCACAGAACCCATGAAGACAGACAGGCTGTATAGACTTTGATGCTCAAAGATGATTGTATAGACTTTGCCGTAGAAATAAGTGTATGGACTTTGAACTAGCAAATGAATAAGTATGTACACTGAGGGAGTGTATAGACTTGGAACCCAAAGGCAGTGTACAGACTTGGTAAGTCTGAGCCAATGTACAGACATCAAGTGAAGACCAGTGTATAGACTTCTCGTGAAAACCAATGTACAGACTTTGAGGCGTTTGACGGATGTATATACTTAGCCTTTGAGGACGATGTATAGAGTCTGAACGTGAAGGCAGGCTGTATAGACTTGAAGCGCTTGAAGCGATGTACAGACTTGGTGGTTCAAACAGTGTACAGACTTGTGAAGGCTTCAGCGTTGTACAGACTTGGAAGTTCCACTGTGGATGTATGGACTTGATGATCCACTGTGAATGTATAGACTTGAATGAGTGAAGCGGATGTACAGACTTGGTGATGAGACACCAATGTACAGACTTGTAAAAGTGAAGCCAATGTACAGACTTTGAGAGACATGAACACTGCGATGTTCAGACTTTAGCAGTGTATAGACTTGGCCAAACGTAGGAAAAGCTACGAATGTATAGACTTGGCCAAACGTAGGAAAAGCCCCCAATGTGCAGACTTGATCATCCAGATTCAAAGCAACCGATGTATAGACTTGAACGCTGTACAGACTTCTCGAAGTGATGCTTGAGCAAAGAGACAGTGTACAGACTCTGTGATGAAAGGCTGATAGAGCGAGCGATGTATAGAGTTGGAGAAGGAGACGCACTGTTCACGCTGTACAGACTTGACGTTGGAACGAGACTGTACAGAGTTGCTAAGACGATCGGATGAAGAATGCATTGTGTGGACTTTGATGAAGAGCCCAATGTACAGACTTGACGTTGAAAGCTGAAGGATTGAGCGATGTATAGACTTGGAGGATGCTGTGCAATGTATAGACATCCAATGAATGAAACGCTGTACAAGTGCTCAAACAGTCCGATGTATGGACTTGTATAAACCTGATGAATGAACTGAGGGGTCGACCCATTGAACAGGCTAACATGAAAAAAATCCATATAACAAACAATCCAGATAACAAACAATAGCAATCATGAAATGCATCAACAATAAATGAAATGCACCAATGCACACAGCACATAGCCTCTGCCTGTTCGTTGGTTATGTAGTTCAGATAAGATGTTCAATGAGATATACATATGCAACCCAACCAGTTAAATGCAGATTCAAATATATGATGACTTATAGTGTTTGCTATCATCAAAATCACAGGGACACAACACATCTTTACTTTGGCGTGGAAGAGCGGGTTTCGCCTCCCCTTCGAGCCCTTCGTCCTCACGCTTCTCAACTTTTTCCAGTTAGCACCCATCCAGTTGGTAGCTAACTCGTACCTTCTCCTCTCCGCCTTCTGAATCCTCTGTCGTCAGTGCAGGCTTCCTCCTTCCTTGGACCTCTTCCACTATGTCTTCGAGTTGAAGGCGCACCCATCGGCGGGGAAGGGTTTTTACTTCATCCAGGCGAGGAGGAATAGGAGCTGTATCTCGCTGGCGGTGAAGGATTCTTCGCATAAAGGGTGGAAGACCCAATTTTTCTGGGCGAGGATTAATTCGGTGGAGGAAACTTGGAGGTGTCAAGTAATGCCCAATTTCCACCCGAATATCCCTCCCCGGCAGGAGGAGTTACCCCCACATGTGGAGGAGTACGCTGCTCGTTTGCTGAAAAATCGCCAGTCTACCGAGGAGCTAGTGACGCCGGAGAATATCGAGCGGTGCCTTCTTACGCGGCTGAAACCGTCAGGTGCCACCACTTAGACCTTTTTTCGGGGTTGGGGGTCATCTTCCTTTTCCTGATCACGTCTTCTTCTTGGTTGAAGA
The DNA here is from genome assembly GCA_022559845.1 of Amorphophallus konjac. NCBI lineage: Eukaryota > Viridiplantae > Streptophyta > Magnoliopsida > Alismatales > Araceae > Amorphophallus > Amorphophallus konjac. The sequence continues at coordinate 277,103,485 of CM040123.1, read as the reverse complement.
CACCAGGCGGGAACCTCTAGAGGAGGCCGCTGAGATCATTGACCTCGGCGACGACTCGGCGGCTGATGAGCTGGGCACCCCTGTGGGTCGCTCCCAAGCCCGGGACAAGGGCAAGGGGGTGGCCTCAGGGGGGAATTTTTTTTAACTAAAGTTGATACTTGCAAGGGGGGAGACGGGAGAGGGGGTTCATCTCTTCATTGCGAAAGAAGATGAAAACACTATCCCGGCCACCAGGCAAGCGATTTTCATATATAGGAAAGCAGGAACAGAAAGGGGTACAGGGGGGGTGGAGGGGAGGCACCCAAATAGGGCAGGAGGCGTACAAGGCAAAAGGGCCCGAAAGTGAAAGAGGCCAAGAGAGGCCAGGACGAGGGCACACCACCGAACCCAACAACCAAAAGAAAAAATCACATCCCTAACAATACAGACTCTTCATCCAACAGCCCTTCAGAGTTAGAAGAGAACGAGGATCGGAGACCATGGAGGCGGGCCGGTGATCCAGGCGACTCGAGAGGGTCAATGTCCGAACCATCTTGATGGAGGTCCTCGGAAAGGGAAGAGTGGACTGATTGGTGCAGCCCCACCGAAGCCGAGTGGAGACGTAGTGAGCGCCGGGGAGGAGGAGCCTCCTCAAAAAGACACTGCCGATCCCGCGAAGAGGAGGTGGAGTTGGAGCGCCGGTAGGAGCGTCGCGGTGCGCCAGCCTCCGTCCTCATGGGCAGCCGCGAGCGGTCCCGAGTAGGCATCCCCACGAACGCCGCATGAGCTGCCGCAAAGTCTGAAAAACCTGACGCGGGCTCGAGCCCAAGAACCGTGAGAACCTGGATAGGTAGAGAAAGCTTGATACCCGAACCACAACCCGCAGGAGGCAGGGTGGCCGCGGGCCGTAATGGACCAAAAGGCGCAGCAGAGTCGATCGGCCCGGGCGGGGCGCGGTTGATCTTCTTCTTTAAAGCTTGGGCGAAGGAGAGGCGAGGGGCGGCCGTCGGAGAAGAGGAGGAAGCCAAGGACCCTTCAAGCGCAGAGGTGGGAGGTGGAGCGATAGAAGCAGCAGAAGGCCCTTCGTCCAACAAGTCAACTTGAGAGGGGCCGCCAGGGAGGGCCGCCTCCCGAACAGATACGTCCACGGGAGGACCGCCAGGGAGGGGTGTCGACCCCTGGGGCAGGGGGGTCGACACTCGGGTAGCAGCTGCCGAGGTGGGGGGGCAAGTGAAAACTCGCTCCGAAGGAGTGAGCCCACCATCCAAGGGCACTGCAGGGGGCAGCACCAAGGGAGCTGCAGTCGGATGGACGGAGACCGCAGGCGGTAGCTCCGATGCCTGGGGCACAGGCGCAGCGACGGCCGGTGGTGCAACCAGCCGAGGGGCACTACCAAGAGGAGTGGAACAAACGGCAGATGTAGGTGGAACACGATCCAGCGAGGAGGGGGGAGGTTGCTGAGCGTTGGAGATCCGCATAGGAGGAGCGGCAAGCGATGCTCCAAGGGCGTTTGCAACGGAAAGCAGGGGGGCTACGTCCCGTCCAGCTAGTTCTTCAAAAGCAACCACAGGAGGTGGTCCGATGGGTCAAAGGTGATGGGTGTCGACGCTTGGGCCCTGGGGGTGGACTTTGAGTGCAAGTCCGCAGTGCTCCTTGGTGGTACAGACTGTGGGAGTCTCGTTCTCGTGGGCAGGTGCTCGAGGGATGTTGCAAGGTGCATCCGCCCAGGTGAAGCCGGGGGCCTCACGAGATCCCCGGTCAGGCAGCACCGAGGGACATTGCAAGGTGCATCCGCCCAGGTGAAGCCGGGGGCCTCACGAGATCCCCGCCCAGGTGAATTCTCGGCCGCGCGGAGCGAAACGCAAGGATCCCGTGGAGGGGAGGTTGTGGGAGGCCGCGAAGGCCAGGAAACAGGCCAGGAAGGCCGGTCTCCTTCCCAGTACCGAGGGTGATCCTAGCTCGGCGGCACTCCCCTCTCTGGGGCAAAATAGGGCTGGCCCTCCCGAGCCAGCTCTCCTATCCACCGAGCGAGAGGGGGCCGTGGAGGCCAGGGGCACCCCGGGGGGTGACGGTGATGGGTCGGCTCTCCCCTTGTCGGGAACAGAGGGGGCCGAAGTTGAAACAACTGTGGCCGAGGCCGGGGCGCCGGTCGAGGCGGGTGATGTCTCGGGCGGCGATGTGCGGGCCGAGACGGTTGAGGTTGGGGGTTCACCGGTAGAGGCGTCGCAGCCCCAAACGTCCGCAGTGCACGGAGCGGCCGGGCTCATAGCGTCGGTCGAGGTCGGGGGTTCGCCTGCGGGGGCGTCGCAACCCCAACCGACCGTAGCGCGTGAGGCGGCTGAGCCCGCAGCTCGATCTGGGCCTTCCGGCGAGGCGCCAGGCGTGGAAAGGGTTCCCATGCTGGTGGCTCTGGAAAGGCTCGGCATCTCGAGCAATTTATACCAGCTTTGCCGCGAGGTGTCCGCGAGGATGAAAGGGGGAGACAAGCATCATTGTCCACCCGGGGTCCTCGACATCATTATGGAGGGCGGCCTGGTCATGGCCCAGATGGGGGCCACAATGGCGGAGACTTACGCCCGGACGGAGTCAGAGCGGTCGAATCTCACTTGGACCCTCGGAGGGTGCGAGAGGAAACTAGCTCGACTCAATGAGGCGCATGAGGGGCTCCGATGGGAGTTCTCCGCGATCAAGGAGTTGTCGCGGTCGAGCCGGCTGGAGGTCGGGGTGTTGACCGAGCAACTAACCAAGGCCCGGGAATCGCTCGAGAGGAAAAGTAAACTCCTCGAAGAGGAGCGCCTTCTTTGTCTCGAGCTGGAAGGCCGTTGGAAGGCCGAGCACGCCGAGTTGGTGGACCAGGCAGAGGCAGCGGGGCGCCTTCGTTTGGAGGCTGAGGCCGACCGAGCTGAGGTAGAGAAGCGATCGGCCAAGGCCTAGGAGTGGGCGGCCGAGGCCAAACAGAAGTTGGCCGGGGCAGAGAAACGATCGGTGGAGGCCGAGGAGCGAGCGGCCGAGGCGGAGCGGGAGAAGACCGAGCTTGTCGATAGGATGGGACTGGCCGGGGAGGAGGCGATCGAGCGTTACAAGGGCTCAGAGACCTACCGGGCCGACTTGCAGGAGCCTGCTCTTCCTTACTATGAGTCAGCACTTCACCGAGGCATCCGCAAGGGGTTTAAGCAGGGTTACCACCGGGCAGTAGCTTATGCCGGGGAACAAGATTCTGGGATCGACTTCCCCTCTGGCCAACGCTATGACTCGGACATGTCGCCTTCCATCTCCTCTCCCTCGGGCGGGGAAGATCCAGAGGGCTCTTCTCCTGAGGGGCCGCCAACTCCGGCTGCCTCGGGAGGGCTCACGACCGAGGCAGTTCCCGCGCAGGCAGGGTCAGTGCCAGGGCCGGCCATCACCGAGGGCGTCGGGGGTGAAACACATGCGCCTTACACTTCCAAACTTCAAAGTGGGCCCTAGGCCTGATGTATCATCCTGTTTTGCCTCCTTCTTTGTTTGTCTCTTTCTTTTTTCAAAAAAGGACTTCCACTTTTTGTAAGGCAATAAATAAAATCTTACTTGCTTCACGCTATCATTGCCGTGATCTGATCAGCATATCTGCAGTAGTTGGAAAGGACCGATACTTTCTGTTCAGATCTCGCATGATGGTTGGGTGAGCGTCTGACAGGGTGCCTTTCCGCGTTCTCATGCTTTAAATGCCTGGCCGCTTCATGTGTCCCACTGGGGCGGAAGACGAGAGGTTTGAGGTGACCGTTCATAGGGGGGAATTCCTTTGGCGTGTTTTCGAGGAGGGAGTCGTTTAAGGCGAGTAGCCTCCCCTTGCCTATAAAAAGACTGAAGGGCGTCCCTTCCTCTCCATCGCTTAGGATTTTCCCTGACAGTCTTTCCTCGCCCCTTCTTCATGTTACATTGCCGTTGCATTCGGAGCATGGAGGATCCTTCGGAAGACGATGCTGTCGATGATGGAGGGTGGCAGATTTTTGCCGCTTCGGGTTTTGAGCAGGTCCGACGGTCGTCGCGCGGGTTTGAAGTGGGTCCGATGGTCGTCGCGCGGATCTGGAGAGGATTTCGATGAAAAAATCACGTCGTTTCCTCTATTAGTTCCGGCGAGGCTTCCCAGACGGGGGCGAGATGGAAGACGGATGGGGGCATCCGGCATCTCCTCCGCCCGTCCCTCTCTGCTCGCTTCAGGGATGGGGGGAGAAGCAAATTAAGCTCCCTCCTTTCCGGGCCTTCCCCTGCCTCCTCATCCAGCTATGCTGGACTTCTTTTTCTTTCTCACAGCCTCTTTTTCTCTCTTCTGCTCATCCTTTCTTTCACTCTTCGGAGGGTGTTTGCACTCTGTACGTTCCAAACAATTGACAGGTTGGAAGAGAGGAGGCCTTCATAGGCGTTCCCTCTCCCTAGCTTCTGTCAACTTGGAAGGTAGCCTTCCCCTCTGCAGTCCCTCTGTCACCTTTGTCATGGGCCGCCCAAGCCAACTGGATCAACAACCTTTTATCCAAGCCAGTTTCTACGCGAGGCAGAGTCAGTGGCTAGACGCAAGGAGATCAACCGAGTCAGGTGAGCAATGACCTCTTGCAGTGGTGCCAGATGGATTTTTTGCTTTCTGTTGTGTAATGTATTGGATTTCACCTTTCTGATGTACCAACAATTATTTGAATGAAAAGGAGAAAATTTTATTTCACTCGGATTGCTTGCACGAACTTCAAAAGTAGAATTTGCGTAATGTGGCTGCATTCCATGTCCGAGGGATGGGTTCCCCTTCCATTGTAGATAGTCGGTATGCTCCTTTCCCGAGCGTCTCGACCACTCGGTAGGGGCCTTCCCCTATTAGGGGATAGCTTGCCCGCCACCTCTAGTGGTCGAGAGGCTTCGGCTTTCCGAGTACGAAGTCTCCCTGTTGGAAGTGCCTGTGTCGGACCTTGGCGTTGTAGTATCGAGTGAGGCGGCGCTAGTACTCCGTTGCTCGGATGCCAACAATCTCTCGGAGCTCATCCGCTAGGTCGAGGTTCTCGAGTAATTTTTGCTCGTTTACCTCGGGTGAGAAGCAGATGACTCGGAGGGAGGGATTGGCGATCTCCAACGGAATGACGGCCTCGGTGCCATATACCAACATGAAAGGACTCTCACCGGTTGCCGTTCTGGGAGTCATTCTGTGGGACCAGAGTACGCTGGGCAGTTCCTCGAGCCAGCTGCCCTTGGCCTTGCCGAGTCTAGTCTTTATGCCTTTTAAGATAGTCTTATTGGCATTCTCGACTAGCCCGTTGGCCTGAGGGTGGGCGACCGAAGTGAAGTGGTTGCGAATACCTAGGTCGGCACATCTGTCTCAGAAATAACGAGAGTCGAATTGCTGACCGTTATCGCTCACTATCACCCGGGGAATGCCGTAACGACAAATGATCGACTTCCAGATGAAACTCCAGATGACTGTCTCGGTGATCCTCGCCGTGGCTTCGGCCTCGATCCACTTGGTAAAGTAGTCAATGGCGATGATGATAAACTTCTTCTTGGCCTGAGCCGTAGGGAACGGCCCAAGGATGTCGATCCCCCACCGAGCGAAGGGGTAGGGCTCGGTCAGGGTGACGAGCTCCGTAGCCGGATGATGGACTAAATGGTCGAATCACTGACATCGGTCGCACTGTTGTACGTAGGCCGTGTAGTCACGCTACAGAGTGGGCCACCAATAACCCTGCCGTAGCAAGATCTAGGTGAGTGACCTTCCACCAGAATGCGCTCCGCACAGGCCTTCATGAATATCTTGGATAGCTCGGTTGGCTTCGTCGGGGCCAAGACACTTCAGGAGGGGACCGGAGAAGGATCTCCGGTAGAGAGTGTCATCCAGAATGATGAAGCGCCGAGCTTGGTACTTCAATCTGCGGGCCTCTCGAGGGTCGGAAGGCTCTTGAGAGTCCCGGAGCCACGACAGGTAGGGGGTGCGCCAGTCACTCTGAATGGCTGAGTCAACAGTAAGGAGCTCCGAGTCAATGCTCGGGCGCTCTAGCTCTTCAAGGAGGACTGATCGGGTACCCTCGGGGTCGAGAGAGGAGGCCAGCCGAGAGAGGGCATCCGCTCGGGTGTTTTCCTCCCGAGCTATTCGGACCACCTCGAATCTCTCGAACTGTTGGGCCAGGTCTCTGACCAGTTGGAGGTATTTGATCATTGGTGCCTCTCGAGCTTTGTACTCGCCGTTGACTTGGCTAGCGACCAGTTGGGAGTCAGTATGGATTTTGACTCGCTTAGCCCCTAACCGTCGGGCCATGCGCGCTCCCCAGATAAGGGCCTCGTACTCGGAAGCGTTGTTGGATGCTTGAAAGCTGAACTTCAAGGCGTATTATAGCTCTAATCCTTTGGGGGACTTCAGGAGGATTCCGGCACCACTACCGACCGAGTTGGAGGATCCATCGACGAACAGTTCCCAGGCTGGCCCGGGTGCGGACGGAGGCCTTTCTTCAGTCGGGATGGTGCTTTTGGCGATGAAGTCGGCGGGGCCTTGGGAGGCTCTATGGCTTGGCTCACCCGCTCGGCATGATGCTTCCTTGCTCGGTTGCTGTCGCCTCCTGATGCCATCCCTCTAGAGATGATGTTGATGTGGACCCCTCGGGGGGCGTTGTCGATCTCCTCTGGGGCGCCTCGGTCTTCATTACGCTCGGCTACGAACCGAGCTAGATGTCCCTGATGGATGAGGCGCTCAATCTCGTAAGCTGGTGGCAGTCGCCGGTGTGGTGCCCGTGATCGCTATGGAACAAGCAGTGCTTGTTGCGATTACGGCTGTTCGACCTCATTGGCTCGGGTTGGCAGAGGAGGCCCAAGTCTTTGATGTCTTCATAGATTTCGTAGACCGGCGCAGCTAGTAGGGTGTACCGCTCGTACCTTCGTGACGGTTCCTTGCATTCCCCGTCGCGGTTCTACCTTTTCCCCGAACCTGAACTTGGCTCGGAAGCCCGCTTCTTGTCCCCTTCCTGACCCGAGCCGGTTGCGTCTCGGCAAGCGCTGAGCAACTCTTCGCATTCGGTGTGGCGTAATGCCAGAGTCACTAGCTCGGCAAGGGTCGAGGCAGGGTGGAGGACAAGTTCGCGGCGGAGATTCTCGTCCCGGGTGCCCCCAGTCAGTGCGGTTATGGTTGAGGCCACGTCTAGGAGGGGGATTCTTAGGGCTTCCGACTTAAATCGGTGAATATAAGCCCGGAGCCTTTCCCCTTGCGCCTGTTTGAGGGCCAGGAGCCCCGCTACCGACCTTGGGGGGTCACTCCCAGCGAAACTCTCCTTGAAGACTCGCCCCAATTGCTTGAAGTCTCGGATGGAGCCGGGGGCGAGGGCCCGAAACCATGCTTGGGCACCCTGGACCAGGGTGGTCGCGAAGGCTCGGCACTTGATAGCGTTCGACGCTCCATGCAAGGTCATCAAAGCATCGAAGCTGTCGTAATGATCGGCCGGGTCACCCTGGCCGTCGTAGAGCTTGAAGGTCGGGATTGAGGTTCTGGGAGACACCTCTGCCTTCAAGATTTGCTCAGAGAAAGGGGACTTCTCCTCGTCCTCATCGGGAGAGGCCTTCGGCAGGGCACGCAGGGCGCGCTCTTGCTCTGCGAAGCGTCTCTCAAACTCTCACAGTCGGAGGGATAACTCCGACTGCTATTATGTCGCGAGGCCGGGGGGGACGTCTTGGTGATCCTCGGGGGCGTCGGTCTCTGGGTTCTGACGGCGTGCTCTCGCTTTTCCCCGCCTCGGTGTAGAGGAAGCCTCTTGCTCTGGAGGCGGAGCTTGCGAGGGTCCTCCAATCCTGTTCCGGATGATCTGCTGGCCGCAGAGAGTGAAGTGGCCTCCGGTGGTGTGTTGAGACGCATCCTCGCGGGGAGGGCACCCTGACAGGGCGCTTGACCTTCCATCCCTGGCCGCCTGGGTCCTCATGAGTTCCACGAGGATATCCAGTTTTGCGTTGAGGGCTTGGAAAGTGTCCGCACAACCGTTGGGCAGTTGCCCTACTGCCGCAGGGAGGGGTGGTGGTGGTGGTGGTCCGTCGGTAGGGGCACTAGCGTTGGAGGGGGGGGTTCTGCGAGGCCCGAGAGGGGCCATCCCCTGCTGCTACCATGGCCTTTCCCCTCTCGCCGACGGACCTCCTCCCCGAGCTCCTTCGTATAATATTGGCTCTTTGTACGGTTCCCACAGACAGCGCCAGATGAAGAGGCGTGGTCTCGCGCTGGTCCTGAGCGGGCTGTGGATCACCGGAATGTGAACTGCAAGAAAGGGAAACAGATCAGGGGGCCCAGGGATGAGTCCCTGGGGGAAACCCTCCGATGCTTAAGTCAGTAGAGCTATGGTGGGAACAATATAGGGAGGAAGTAGCTTCTGCGCGAGATCCCTCTTCACCAGAAGGGTGAAGTGGTTCCTGCTCAGGAGTTGTGAGCGTGTGATTGCCCTTACCTTTCGCCAGAGGGTATCCCTAGGTTAAATAGTGCGCTGTCTTCTGGAGTCCTGTAAGCCGAGGGGTTTCAGGTGGAGGTTACGTCCTCGACGTGGGCTTTTATTGCCTTATCGTGGGAGCGTTATCACCTTGGGGAGCTGGAGTCCCTCACCTTTATGAATTCCTGCCCACATAGGACTCTTAACGGCTACATGGATAAGCAATAGTCGGCTATTCTGAGCTCCGAGAGGCCAGCCTTATCCAGGTGGTAGGCTTAGCTCGGACGAAGATGGGTCAGATTGATCGACATGCGGCTTCTTCCCCTGGGCGGAGAGATGGCTCGGGCATGGATCTTTCATGTGACCTGACCGACGCTCGGGTCTTCCGAGCCTAGAGGCCACCTAGGAAGGTAGTATCCTCGAGTGAAACTTTTATTGGGCTTTCTCGCCTAAGTGGGCCCTAGGGGGCTGTCACTTGGCTGAGCGGGGCCTTGTTGGGCCTAGTTCGGCTACTCTTAATTGGGCTACAGAAATCCCCCTCTCCAAGCGCGTTCCGGATCACTCTCTCATCATCCTCAGTCCCCACCTTTTGATGTGACGCCACCATGGGGGTGACAGCCACTCGGCCGAAGCCCTTGGACCTACAATTGCAAGCAAGTAACTTTGAGCGGAAGACTCAATATAACGGACCGACTCGCGTAGCGATCATGGTTGCTTGTAGGCAAACCGGCGATGGTGGGAAGGTTTCGAGGTGGGACCTTGCTGCTCCAGGGGTATGGCCAGCTTGGGACGGACCCCTAAGGACCTGGGATGCCCAATTTCGTGGGCGGCTAGCACGTCGAGGGCGTAGGATGTAGTGTCTCGCTCACAACTCACCCGCGATGGCACTCAACTTGATGAGAATTCGGGACCGGGCACTCACCTTACCATCGACGAGCAACTTAGAAACAATACTAAGCTAAGCAGAGTTAAATCAGCAAGGAGAGGGGGCCAAAAGCTCACCTGATCAGCGTGAAGACGCCAATCCCGACCGGAGACGATGGCGAGCGGGGAGGCATGGGTTTGCACCCGCATGCCGCGCCGATGTAGCTTCGGATGGCGACCTGCTAGTACACTCACAACACCTCTCGCAGGAGGGGGATCTCGGGGTGGGGATTGACTTGATTTACAACCAAAACTATCTCCACGCAGGGTGGGGCGGTCAGCCGGCCAGGCGGGGTGGGGAGATCGGAGTGGCCGAAGGAGATCGAATCTCGGCCTACGTAGACTGAGTTCCTGACCTGGATGACTACATGCAGCACCTTGTCGGAGGTTGAAATCTCTGATGGGATGTCCGAAGGATCGGGGTTGGTGTCTATGGAAAGCTGATCAAGTTGGGAATCACCGGGATGAAGAATCGCCACGTTCCGAGCTCAGACGAAGCGAGGCCGCCGAAACTCGCAGAGCTGTGTAGGTGACAATTCTGGGCAACCAGTGAGCTATTTGCTGAGGTCGTACTCTTAGATGGGGCATCGGATTGAGGCGGCACCAGTGCCGTCGTACTCGTGGGAGAGTCCTCTTTCAGAAGGGACCAACGGAGCTTCGATAAGAGGTCGGAGTAGAGTGCTGGAGGCAGAACTATGACAAGGTGTCCAAACTGGTTCTGCCGTACTAACCTGCGCACTCCGGGGAGAAATGACGGAACGCAGTGCTCTGGTACTCAAACGACCTCCTTCTTGTTGGAGAAGGTAGAGGACTGGCGGAAGTCATTCCCCTCCAAATATCGTGCCAAGGGCTTCACCGAGCTGGTTTCTGGAGTATTTTCTTTCAGCTTCAGGTTGTCTGCCAGAGGTGTCTTGCGCAGGCTGACAAGATTGGCTCTCACGGGCTGCTCCTATGTCAGAATTTAATGATACCACCTCACCAGCGAAGCTATCTGGACGCCCTTTCCAGCGGTGTAGGGCTTGCCACCATAAGCTTCAGAGTGATGCTGATGGAGATGCTTCTTTTAGGACCCTATTGGCTGCCTGCGAACTAGGCAGAGCCGATTGGTGATAGATGAAGATTGGGGCGGGGAAAGGTGAAGTTGCAGCAAGGGGGAAGGGTCTAATGGCTGTGGGAGACGTAAGGGGGTGCTAGATGGTTGATGGAAGAGGCTGGGTGGTGAGGAGGTCGGAGCTAGGGGGGCTGGAGCTGGAGGAGAAGGCGCAGGGTTGGCTGGGTGGGCAGATTGACCATGGTGGGAGGGGAGGGGTTGGCCTGGTCGACCAGGCCAAAGGAGGGGAGGGGGTGTGCGACCAGGGGAGGTTGGGGGAGAGGGAGAGGCTGGGGCACAGCCCTCAAGGGGTTGGGAATTCAATTTGGGCCTTGGGGAGGTGATAGGTTGGCTTGGGAAGGGGAAAGATGGCTTGGAGAGAGTGAAGGGGTGCCTAGGAATACCAAAGGTTGCTTTGGTAGATGTGGAAGTAAGGAGACAATTAAATGGAGTATGGGGAGGGGAGAGGGGTCTTAATGACAAGTGAATGGGGTAGAGAGAGAGAGAAATTCAAAATTGGGGGGGAGGAGAGAGAAAGGGTCACCCGTTTGAGAGAGAGAGAGAGAGAGAGAGAGAGAGAGGAGCTTCTCACTCCAAGGAAGAAAATTATCTGAGAATTCAAATTTTTATCAATATCTCATTAGCTTCAAATGGATGAAATGGGATCCTATTTATAGGGATCCCACAATTTATAATAAGTCCATAACTTTTAGACTAATGACAAGAAACCAAGGGGGGAAGGGGGCGCCCCTAGGCCTAGCCCACTTAATTGAGCCCATTAACCAACCTAACCAACGTAATGACAATTAACTTAGGTAGATGACACATTAACCTAGGGACTTGACTCAAATAAAATGAAAATTACATAATTATGACTCAAAGAAAATATGAAAATTACATGTCAAGACTCAGAAAGATGTGGCGAACATCATGGAGCACTGCTGGCGAACAACGGGATCCTCGAAAAAAAATGGGATGGTCGGTGATGTCCCCATCATACCCCTGGGGTGCGGAGAACTCGACTCCGTCGAGTATGGGTCCACCGGGGAGTTGGTCTTCCAAGGCAGCTCTGAGCGAGCCACGACCTCCAAACTCAACCCTGCGTCCTTAACCGGGGGACGACGTTTCAGCTTCTCAAGGTGGCACGGACACACCCTCTTGCCGGTGATGGTACCCTGCTTGCCTAGTATTGCCTCCGTGTGCACATGTCTGACTCTCAGGCTGATATGTGGAGGCTCTCCGAGGGTATCTCTCTCAAAGGAGGGTATAGGCTCGAGGCACTAACTAGGATCCACCGCGGTGCCCTTAGTGGGTGCCGGGTCTGCAACGTGAGAAGTGGGGTATATCCCATAACCCATCGGTAAGTCCAATCCATAAGCTGTGTTGTCACAACCACTCGGAACTTGGGAAGGTCCAAGTCCTTGTGCCCTCGATTTGTAGGTGACCCTAGGGTAGGGCCACTCCAATCTCACCATCACTAGTTTGTCCACGTGGGACTCCAAGTGGTGCTCGCGAGCTTTTGTCTCCTCATTGTGAACCTCACCGCTCGTCGTGACTTGCTTGCCATTATGCTCATGCCATGCATCATGATGCGGTGAGTGGGTGTGAAAGAGGATAGCGTGCAAAGGTGGACCGGGGCAACCGTACATAGACCTATCATGCATAGATGTGATGAAGACTTTCATAGACTCAGGGGGGCCGGGGCAACCATAGGTGGATCTATCGTGCATGGTGGCGATAATTACCGGGGGACTTGGACATCCATGTATGCTCCTTTCATACGTAAGAGCTATGACGAATGTGGGAGGACCAGCACATCCAAATGTGAGCCAGTCATGCATTGGGCCTAAAGTGTGTGTGACATGTATGAGATGACTGGGCTTGTGACCCTTGTCGAATGATGTGATATGCCAAGATAGGTGCACTCTTATCCTAGAGGTGACGACCATGTGTGTAGGTATGGGGTGGTCCTTGAGCTCCCACTTATACGGGTCGAAGGGGTTAAAGAAGGTATGTATCATGGAGTGGGGCACTTCATTGTTTCCTAGGTGTATTTCACCCATGGTCATGGTTCCCTTGGTGTGGATCGGGTCTTGGGAGAGGTGGGCTTGATCCAACATGGTTGGTTGGGGTAGGAAAAGGTTGGTGGTGAGTAAAGTGGGTGGGTATAGGAAGGGATCGAAGGGGTCATGATAAGGGTCACCTAGAGAGAGGAACTCTAGGTCGTCATGGTCCTCACATAGTGGTGAGTCATCCTCCTCTAATGAAATAATTGGGCCGAAGTCTTTGGTGGGATGGTCAGCCATGAATGGAGGGATTGACGTTCTACCCAAGATAAGCAACTCTAATTTGTGGATAGCATCGGGCTCATCGGGTGTAGGGAGGAATAGAATGAGGTCTCTAGTGTAGCAACCCACAATGCAAACCGTGGTGATAGACCCGACACATAGATGTAGGAGGTCAAGGCTCCTAGGTTGGTCGGCCATTATGGTCAACATGCCAGTCAACTCCATTTGCCATGCTAGGCCCTTAAGGAGATGCCCTAATATCTCCACTTGGTAGGATGATTGGATGGTGGTGCGATAGGAGGAGAAGGGTACTATGGGGAGGTTTAGCTTCATGGGAGGGCCAACATGGGCCGTGATCTCTCTCATTGGACTCTCCCTTAGCCAAGTAACAAGGGGTTCTCCTAATATAAACTTGGCCCCAACTAGGGAGGGTGGTGTAGGGTGAAGACCCTCGTGCGAGGCTTCCCCTTCAATTTGGACATGGGTGCCCTCCATGGAGGGGATATGGTCCGGAGGGGCATTTATCTCCATGTGGCTAAGTGGGTGGGCTACTTCTTATAAAGCCAATGGGGTGGGAAGGTATTTTGATGGTGGGGTGATGATAGCCGGTGTGTGGTGCACCCGGGGTGGTGAACAAGGATGGGACTCCGGCGGATGGGAGAGTACAATGTTGTTGAATTTGAAGGCTCCCGGAAGGTGTGGCGGATGCACTAGGCAAGTCCGACGTGTCGGGTCGATGTCGGCATTCCTTTCATCTAACCATTTCCTACCTAGGATTATGCAAGGGCCCGCCAAAGTACCAATTTGACACCAAGCTCCATCAAAGTATTTGGTCTCCCCGAACCATTTATGGAATTCAATGAAGACTTGGTCTCCGTTGTGCACAATTTGTCCGGTCCTAGAAAGAGAGGCAACGATATTGGGGGATACCCAATTATCAGACTCCAAGTCAATGAAATCAATTTCCGTGTGCTCTCCATTAGGTAGGTATGCAAGGGATATGATTGGGAGAGGGATCATTTGACCCTAGACTGAACGATGACAATGGTGGGTGGATAATGCATGGGTTGGACTGATGATGACTCCAATGTAAGCGTGCCCTAGGACTTGACTTGTAGAGACAAGTCAATGACTTGCTCTGATACCAATTTGATGTGACACCACCATGGGAGTGACAGCCACTCGGCCGAAGCCCTTGGACCTACAATTGCAAGCAAGTAACTTTGAGCGGCAGACTCACTATAACGGACCGACTCGCGTAGCGATCACGGTTGCTTGTAGGCAAACCGGCGATGGTGGGAAGGGTCTGAGGTGGGACCTTGCTGCTCCATGGGTATGGCCAGTTTGGGACGGACCCCTAAGGGCCTGGGATGCCCAATTTTGCAGACGGCCAGCACGCCGAGGGCGTGGGATGTAGTGTCTCGCTCACAACTCACCCGCGGTGGCACTCAACTTGATGAGAATTTGGGACCGGGCACTCACCTCACCGTCGATGAGCAACTTAGAAACAATACTAAGCTAAGCAGAGTTAAACCAGCAAGGAGAGGGGGCCAGAAGCACACCTGATCAGAGTGAAGATGCCGATCCCAGCCGGAGACGATGGCGAGCGGGGAGGCGTGGGTATGCACCTGCACGCCGCGTCGATGTAGCTTCGGATGGCGACCTGCTAGTACACTCACTACACCTCACGCAAGAGGGGGATCTCGGGGTGGGGATTAACTTGATTAACAACCAAAACTACCTCCATGCAGGGAGGGGCGGTCAACCGGCCAGGCGGGGTGGGGAGATCGGATTGGCCGAAGGAGATCAAATCTCGGCCTATGCAGACTGAGTTGCTGACCTGGCTGACTGCATGCAGCGCCTTGTCAGAAGTAGAAGTCTCTGATGGGATGTCTGACGGAGGCGGGGTTGGTGTCTCTGAAAAGCTGATCAAGTTGGTAATCACCAGGATGAGGAATCGCCACGTTCCGAGTTCAGACGAAGCGAGGCCGCCGTAACTCGCAGAGCTGTGCAGGTGACAATTCTGGGCGACTAGTGAGCTCTTTGTCGGGGTCGTACTCTCAGCTGAGGCATCAGATTGAGGCGGCACTAGTGCCGACGTACTCGTCGGAGAGTATTCTTTTTAGCAGGGACCAATGGAGCTTCGAGAAGCGGTCGGAGTAGAGTGCTGGAGGAAGAACTGTGACAGGGTGTCCAAACTGGTTCTGCCGTACTAACCTGCGCACTCTGGGAAGAAATGATGGAACGCTGTGCTCTGGTACTCAAACGACCTCCTTCTTGTTGGAGAAGGTAGAGGACTGGCGGAAGTCATTCCCCTCCAAAGATCGTGCCATGGGCTTCACCGAGCTGGTTGCTGGAGTATTTTCTTTCAGCTTCAGGTTGTCTGTCGGAGGTGTCTTGTGCAGGCTGACGAGATTGGCTCTCACGGGCTGCTCCAATGTCGGAATTTGATGATACCACCTTTCCAGTGGTATGGACTCCCTTTCCAGCGGTGTAGGGCTTGCCACCAGAAGCTTCATAGTTATGCTGATAGAGATGCTTCTTTCAGGACCCTATTGGCTGCCTGCGAACTGGGCAGAGCAAATTGGTGATAGATGAAGATTGGGGCGGGGAAAGGTAAAGTTGCAGCAAGGGAGAAGGGTCTAATGGCTATGGGAGATGTAAGGGGGTGCTAGGGGGTTGATGGAAGAGCCTGGGTGGCGCGGAGGTCGGAGCTAGGGTGGCTGGAGCTGGAGGAGAAGGGGCAGGGATGGCTGGGTGCGCAGATTGACCAAGGTGGGAGGGGAGCGGTTGGCCTGGTCGACCAGGCCAAAGGAGGGGAGGGGGTGTGCGACCAGGGGAGGTTGGGGGAGAGGGAGAGGCTGGGGCACAGCCCTCAAGGGTTGGGAATTCAATTTGGGCCTTGGGGAGGTGAAAGGTTGGCTTGGGAAGGGGAAAGATGGCTTGGAGAGAGTGAAGGGGTGCCTAGGAATACCAAAGGTTGCTTTGGTAGATGGGGAAGTAAGGAGACAATTGAATGGAGTATGGGGAGGGGAGAAGGGTCTTAATGAGAAGTGAATGGGGTAGAGAGAGAGAGAAATTTGAAATTGGGGGAGGAGAGAGAAAGGGTCACCCGTTTTAGAGAGAGAGAGAGAGGAGCTTCTCACTCCAAGGAAGAAAATTCTCTGGGAATTCAAATTTTTATCAATATCTCATTAGCTTTAAATGGATGAAATGGGATCCTACTTATAGGGATCCCACAATTTATAATAAGCCCATAACATTTAGACTAATGACAAGAAACCAAGGGGGGAAGGGGGCGCCCCTAGGCCTAGCCCACTTAATTGAGCCCATTAACCAACCTAACCAACGTAATGACAATTAACTTAGGTAGATGACTCATTAACCTAGGGACTTGACTCAAATAAAATGAAAATTACATAATTATGACTCAAAGAAAATATGAAAATTACATGTCAAGACTCAGAAAGATGTGGCGAACATCATGGAGCACTGCTGGCGAACAACGGGATCCTCGAAAAAAAATGGGATGGTCGGTGATGTCCCCATCACCTTTCTAGCTAGAAGGGGAGGGTAGTGTGTAAGTGCAGAAGCTTCGGTTCGGGGTAGCCCAACTTGAAGGTAGCATCGGTGAGGGTTGTAGATCGCCATGGTAGTGTCCCTCACTAGCTGTAGATCTAGGCATGGCCGCCGTGGTACTCTAAGTATGGTTCTCCGAAGAACGCTTGGCCACATTTTGAATTTCTCCATTGGCATTGTGTTGAGGAAGAGGCGCCATTCATCGCATGTTTCCTTGTCTGCTGTTCGGCACTCCGCCTGTGAAGAAAACCCAAAGGCACCTCCGATGAAGGATAAAGGGTGGCTCCCGAAGATCCGGCTAGTTGTGGTCAAATCCTCCTTGAGTTGAAATTTAATTCTCACTCCCATCCAGCACTCAAGTAGCATCATGGAACCGAAGAGAGGTCCTCCAAGGCAAGCCGAGCTAAGCCCTTCATAAAGGTATGAGTGGACCACTTGTGAAATGGACATTCCCCGCCACAACCCACTTATGATGCTTAGATTTTGGATGTCAAGAAGGTGGTCAGTGGTAGGAAAAAGAAAGACCCCGCACAAGCACACCGACACGGCTTTAGCAATGGCTTCAAATCTACCGCTTTTGTTCTTACAAAAAGCGGTTATCCATTGTGCCATTGGTATCAAGTGAATATGTCTTGGACTAATCATGGTCCTAACATCTTTTGGGTTATGTATGAAATCACTTAAGATTAGTGAAGGATCTATGGGCTCAACCGTGTGGCATACTAAGTCTTCATCCCCTACTTTGGTTTTAGAAAGGGATAGGTAAGTCTCTACTTCCTCCAAAAGGATTGTGGCTTCAAAGGAAGGGAAGAGGAACGTATGAGTTTGGGGATGCCATAGTTCTATAAGGGCTAAGATGCTTGCCCAATCCAAGGACAGCTTGTGGAAGTTCTTCCCTAGAACAACTAAGGGTTGAAGATGCCATGCCCTTAAGATGGAGATGACCTCTAATGGAAGTTCCTTAATCATGGGAGCCACCCACTTCGGGTTGGAATAAGACCTCGGGCCAGGAAAAGGCTAAAAGAAAGAAGGAGAAGATGAGAAGAAAGAGAGATCACGAGAAAGTGTAGAAAATTGAATCTTTTGACTGAACTTGCAAACTTACCTCTCTTAATGGATTTGAACTGAGGTGTTTGGGGATGGAGGTTAACCTTTATAGCTCCCCATGTTCTTTTCTGGCAGCTTTGGGCCCGGTGTAGACCCTTTCCTCCATGGTAAAGGTCCCGAAGCTTCTTTTCATGGTGTTCTTGGCAAATTGATGAGTTTTCTGAACTTGCAGCAGAGGAATAAGGTGAGTTGCGAATTTAGGGCTTGATCCTATTTATAAAGCCTTAATTTTGGAGTTAGAATATGCGGACTAGGGTTAGGAAGTCTTATCCTAGGTCCAGGAGAGTCCTAGCATGGATTTAGCCGCTTTCCATCCAACTTCGGATGATCTTGAGAGAGTCCCGTTCGGATTCTACTACTGTTTAGTGTAACGGTCTATCGAGGGACCGTCACAGTTTCCTGACGCGCCATGGTTGGTCCGTCACAATCTGTCACCCGCCGCTCTCACTCTATTGTCTTTAACGGCCCCGTTTGGTCCGTTAAGTCTCACTCACGCACCCTAACTGGTCCGTCACACCCTGTGTTCACTTATTTTTTCTCTTTCAGTTGTAAAGGCTCTACCCTAGTCCGTTACGTACCCTGACGGTCTGAAGTAGTCCGTTACATTGTCTGTTACTCGCTGGAGATCCATTCATTTCTCTCCCTGGCCAAATCTGCCAGTCTCATTTACACACATTCACCTGCCAGTCTCATTTACACACATGTGTTGTACTCCTGGTTTTGATGATGACAACGATAAGATAAGTGATATAGACTCTTAAGTTTTAATGAATGTTTAACAGGAACAAAATGATGCAGGGTGCTCGATGCGTCAACGCCACAATGGAGCAGCGTCGACGCAGCGGCTTAAGAGACGCCAATGTATAAGGCAAGACAGGCTTTAAGTACATGTTCGTGCGTCAACGCCACCAACTGGCAGCGTGGACGCAGCAGTTCAAACAATCAACAAACAAGCTACTGGATTAATCTGGCGCGTCAATGCATTCATCAAGTGGCGTCGACGTAGCAGGTTGATGGATCGACGAGGTGACCAGAGGGTGGACGCAGTTGTACAATGCGTCAACGCACTCCATACGAAACGTGAGAGGGCTGAAGCCATCTAAGTTCAGATGCTGGAACACCAATGCGTCAACGCAGCATGCTGAGAGCGACGACGCAGCACGTCTATCTGCTGAAGACTTGATCACTGGATCACTGATGCGTCAACGCAGCAAGTCGATGGCGTTAATGCAGCAGACTTAAGTCTTGCTGGTGGAATGGCTTTGAAGGCTGCGTCAACCTTTTGGAGCAAGTGAGTTGACGCCACCAGACTGTAGTTGCTGAACTTGCTAATGGAGGGCACGTGATCCGAGGTGACTGGCTCATGATCCCCGGATGGACGAGGTACCAGGATGCTGACACGTGGACTGAGGCCTCTTGGCGGGAATCGTGGAGAGCGCATGTCGCCCTAAATGCTGCTGATATATAAGGAAGACTCCTCTATCTGAATGAGACTGATCGTGATCGACTGAAGCAGAGGAAGAGTGAGAGCTTCCACGATCCAGAAGAAGAAAGGAAAAGAAAAGAGAGAGAAGAGAAGAAGCATAAGAGAAAGAAGAGAGAAAGAAAGAGATAGAGAGCTTGAGCAGAGTGAGAAGAGAAGCAAAGCTACTTGAATATTTGTTCCTGCTGTACTGCGGATCATATCCATCCCAGTTAGCTCTAGTTGAGAGCCATTGTTGTGCTACCATAGCTACAGTTTCCTGATTACTGTATTTTCCTTTTCTTAGTTTCGTTTACATTTCCTTGTGGTTCTTCTGATTGCCCTGTTGGGGATTGGATTCCTCCTGGTGGGTCAGGAGAAGGGAGATTTGATCTCCGGTTGAAAGTAGCTGGATGCTACTTGTGGATTCCTCCTGGTGGGTCAGGAGAAGGGAGATTTGATCTCCGGTTGAAAGTAGCTGGATGCTACTTGTGGATTCCTCCTGGTGGGTCAGGAGAAGGGAGATTTGATCTCCGGTTGCAAGTAGCTGGATGCTGCTTGTGGGTTCCCTCCGGTTGGGAGGAAGAGGGGAGGTTGTTCCCCTGGTCAAGCTGTTTGGCAGCATTTGTTGCAGACTGAGTCTGCTGTGCTAGTGTTGCTAGTGGAAGCCTCACTCCGGTTGGGTGTGAGGGGTAGATGTAGGTCTGGAGGACCGAACCACCTAAAAATTATTTGTGCAGTGGTTTGCCTTGCATTAGCTCTATATCTTCTACCTCCCATTCACAGGTTGTGCATGCTTGGCCTGTTGCATTATCTAGAGAGTTATTTTTGAGCATTATATTCTGCTAAGTGTGTTTGGGTTGTTTTACTCTGCATTCGTTTCTGGTTGATCAGGTGGCTGCATTGTTGCAGTCCAACTGTTTGTTCATTTGTTGCCTTATCATTTCATCTTGGAAAGCTCATTAGTTTTTATTCCGCATATCTGAGCTTTAGTGTTTTAATTCGGGCATAATTTTCTAGAGGGATACATTCACCCCCCTCTGTATCTAGGCCTAGCACCCTAACAATTGGTATCAGAGCGGTGTCTGCTTAGAAGGTCCAGCGACCTGCAGATCCGATCTTGTTGTCTTAGGTGCTAATTTGTTTCTAGTGCATCATTATTCCTGTTGCATTGAATCTACCTTCTATTTGTTTCAATGGCTCCTCCACCCGTCTTTAGTGGTTCTGATTTTAATCAGTGGCACACTGCTCTCCATGCTTATGTTAATGATGTTAATCCTGATCTGTGGAAATTAATTTCACAAGGTCCTCACACCTTACCTACGAAAGTGTCCAAATGGACCGACAGACACAGATCAAAGGACGAAGAAAATCAGAAAGCCTTTAATCTGATGAAAGCAGCTAGTGACAGAGCTTTATGGTCTTGCTTTCATGATTGCAGGTCTGCTAAAGACATCTTGGATATGCTGAAGAAAATTCACAGGGCAAATGAGGACAGCTGCATGATGGCTGACAGATATAATCAAGGCAGCAGTCAAGATGAAGATGATGATGATAATGAGGTAAATCCCTTTGAAAACTATACTTCAGATGATTGGGAAAATGCTTATGCCGAATTATTTGAATCTCATGAACAGCTAAGAAAACAATATAAAAAATTAAAGAAAAAGGTTGATCAAAATGGCTCTGATTTATCATGTGAAAAATGTTCAAATTTGAAGCAATCTCTTAAAGCCTGTGTGTCTGATAATCAAGGACTTAAGAAACATGTTGAATTGTTAAAATCTGAAAAAGAGACTCTCAGAAAATCTGTTATTGAGAGTGAAGGAAAATGTGAGGAACTTGAGCAAGAGAAGAACCTATTTGCTGAAAAACTTAATGCCATAAAATCTATAAATGTAGAATTGCAAAGAGATTTT
Source organism: Amorphophallus konjac (assembly GCA_022559845.1). Taxonomy (NCBI): domain Eukaryota; kingdom Viridiplantae; phylum Streptophyta; class Magnoliopsida; order Alismatales; family Araceae; genus Amorphophallus; species Amorphophallus konjac. The sequence goes on along the minus strand of CM040123.1, from coordinate 277,082,732 downwards.
GAAAAATAGCAAAAGGATTTGAAGGAATTTGAGGCTGGAAGAAAACTTGGATATAACTCTGATGATCAGATTTTGATAACTGGATTAATTCAGAGTGACAGACTAAAGGAAGAAATTGAGAAACTAAAATAGTTGAACACCATCTTGTCAGAAAGATTGCTGACATTTGAAAAAGGTAAATGTGTAGTGTCCGATAATTCAGAAGAAGTTGATGAGCTGAAAAAGGAAATTGAGAATTACATAATTGCCAACAAAATCTTGAATGAAGCTGTCAATTGCAGTGAACAAGAGACTGCAAGTTATGAGTTACACATTGCCTCCTTAGAAGAAGAAATCCAAGACTTGAGGAAATCTCTGTCTAAATTTGTTAGTGGGCAAGATAATCTGAACAAACTGCTGGGAATAAAAGTCAATTTTCAGAAGGAGGGGTGAGGTTATAATCCTATAAATAAAAAGAAGTTTGAAAATAAAATTTATACATCTTTTGTTGCTAGCTCTACTTCTCACACTTCTCAGAAGTCACCTGTTTCTCAATCCACTGTTCAGAGAGCCCAAAAACAAACTGTTTTCGTTAAATCTTCTGAACAGGAAAAGCCTTCCACCTCATCTACACCTCAGTACAAGGCTAAGAAAACAAGAAATCAAAATAAAAATCATAAAACAACAAAAATTCAAAGGAACAATTTGCATGCTGAAAACTCATCAGATAAATGCCATGCTGAAAAAAAATCAAATGGCTCCTGTCATTACTGTGGTAAGCATGGACACTTTATAAGTAACTGCTTTGTGATGAAACAAGATGACAAGAAGCATGCTAGAAAATCTGTTTCAATGAACCAGCATATCATATGTTTTAATTGTAACAAAATTGGTCACAAGACCTCTGAATGCTGGTCAGGTTCTTTTAAAAGAAATTCTTTCAAATGCTCTCACTGTGGAAAGCATGGCCACAAAGTCAAGGACTGTTGGCATGCTCGGGGTAAAAAATTCAATTCTAAAATTGTTAAATTTCCTGCCATTAACAGAAAGTCTCTTGCATGCTATCACTGTGGGAAGCCAGGTCATAGAGCAGCTTAATGTTGGCTGGCCGGTTTTGATAAACAAAATTTTAATTATGTCAACAACAAAAAATTTCATGCATATGCACATGGATTTCATGCTAATAACAATGTGCATAAATCAAATCTGAATTCTGGTGCATCTTGCTATCATTTTAGTAAACAGAACTATTTCTCTACCAATAAATTTCATCACAACAGTAATGTGCATAAAAAGAATTTGGAATCTGCTAATTCTTGCCATTACTGTGGACAAATTGGTCATTCAATGAATAATTGCTACTCGATGAAATCTGATGACCATGCTGCTAGAAATGTGGTGAGAAAACCTGCTAGGAGTAATAATGTCATCTCAGGACCCAAGACCTCTTGGGTACCTGTTTATGCAAAATAACTTTGCTTTGTAGGTGTGCCTTGGGACTGAGGAATAAAGAGGGGTAAACAAGCCAAGGCACTCAAAAATAAAACCCCATTCTCACACTGCTCAGGTAAATTCTCTGCATTTCCTATTTTGAAATTCATTGCATATCTTGCTGGATGTGTTTCATGAATATTCATTTATCATCTGCCATTTGCACTGCTCTCTGATCATGCACTCTGAAATTTCTGAATATCTGGATTGCATATAGGACTGCATGTTGAATTATCATGATTGACCACTATGGTATATAAATGGTAAGCTACCAAAAGGCAGGGAGATCTGTCTGGAGGTTCTTACTATGTGTGAAGTGGTCTGTTAGACCAAGTGCTCCGCCTAGTACCATGGGTCATTTTGCTTAATAGGGCAGTCTGAATGTGCATGTATCACAATTTCATAGATTCAGTTTTCATGGCAAACATTGCATGATCTAAGGGGGAGTCAGCTTAAGATAAAATTCTTGGTGACAAAATGCTGAATAAAGTACAGAGCTGTTACTGCTGGTTGGAGGAGTGAGTTAACGCAGTGTGGAAATAGAGTTAACACACCAGACAGCTTACTCTTTGAGAACCTTGATGTGGAGTGTCTATGGCTGGTGGAGTGAGTTGACGCTATGGTGAAACTGAGTTAATGCTGTGGGCAACTGGGTTCTGAAATTGAACAAATGTTTGTGATGTCTAGATGGATGAGTTGACGCAGTGAAGAGGGCGAGTTAACGCAGCTGTGCCTTATTGGAATCTCAGGGTTACATCTTCCTCTTTTGGAAACTTACTTCTCACATCAACTTGCTCTGTCCATATATCTTGTCCTTTCCGTTCTTATCCCATAATAAAGCTTCCTTGACATCCGTGTATGGGAAAAATCTGTAGAGCACTGAGATATGTAGATGATGTCTTAAATTCACGGGGAGTTACAGTGATAATTCCTGTGGAATATGAGATATATTCTGAATTGCCCTATGATATGTTAATGATAGGAGATCCATAATTCTTATGATGTTTGAATTCAAGAACTTTTGAACCCAATTATGCACTATGTATGGAGCAAAAGCTGAACAATTTAATAAAACCAGGACCTCATCATCTCTCGATCATTATTGTTCAAAAGTAAAGAAACCAATGTATGTAGAGGAATTTAATAATTGTATTGATGATGAACTCAAAAATTGTTTATAAACGCTAAAGATGCAATCTATTCACATGTAATATAATGCAGAGCAATGGTAGTTGTTCACTGAGAAATTAGCCCTATGCACCAAAGAAGTGCTGAAGAGCAAGTCATGAGGTGCGCTACTATCTCTGTCTTCAAGAGAAAAACAAATCATTCCAGAGCAATGGTAACTATCAACTGAGAAACTACCTTCAAGCACTTATGAAGTGCTGATAGGCATGTCATGAAGTCAGTTGCCACCTCTGGTTAGTCAATGCAGAATAGTTTGCTATGCTGAGTAACCGGGGACTCGGGTGTCTGATAAACATGTGTACCCCTGTCAAAATGCTAGCAATACTTGACTGCAAATGAAAGCGTAAAAAGAAGTTGAAAATGCTGAAAATATGAAAATAATTAAAACATGTGAGTTTGTTTGATCTGAAGCTCCTTATTCAACTGAGTCTATCTTCAATGCCAGTTAAATTTCTCTCTATCTGAAAGGCTTCTTAAAATTGAAAGATATAAGGGTCAGAAATGAAAATGGTTCTAGTGTGAAAAGAGTTCTATTTTTTCTCCAGGCAGGTGGCTTTAGTGGTTCATGGCTTCTAATTCAATGTTTTAAGATTATTTCTTCTCCTTATCATTAAATGAATTAGAGCCTATTTACATACATCTCTTTCATGGGAACTCGATCTGCAACACTTAAAATTCCTTGAATATAAGCCTGATTATCTTGCTATCTTAGTACCTTAAGAAAATCCCTTGAACGGATGTCTCTCTGGCTACTTGTCTTGCTTCTTCTGTTCACATCAGCCTCACTACGTAGACGCAATGTCCCTTGGCGTCCACGCCTTGTGTCTTTCTGACTACTTGTCTTATGTTTTCTGTTCACATATGCCTCACTGCGTAGACGCAATGCCCCCTTGGCATCCACGCATTGCCTCTAATACAACTTTCTTCAACCTGGTTCACCGACTTGAACCGGCTGAACCATTCACTAAAAGGGTCTTCGTAGCCTCTTTGAAAGAGTAGATTGACCGCCACTCGTCTCCACTCCGTTCGAAACCCTTGGACGGTTTACCTTCCGTGTTCTCCAAACACCCTCCCACACCATTTCTTGTCTCCGATCATCTTCGGCAAGGGTGCTCAGTCGGGAAAGCTGTTGATGGAGCAGAACTTGAGGGATTCGAGTGCGACACAGTTGACGATGGACTCACTCACAGAGGATGCGCTTGATGCTCCAGTGGCCAACCCTCCAGAAGCGACACCATCTACAGCTATTTCCAGGAAGCGCAAAGGAAAGGAGAAGGAGAGACGTCCTCGGAGCCCTAGTCCGCCGGTCAAGAGAAGAAAGTCCTCAAAATCGATATCAGCTGAACCACGCACCTCTTCTGGTATAATGGGGAAGAAGAAATCCAGGTCTTCTGTTGTCATCAATATAGAAGAACCTCTCAAGGTTCTTATCCCCAGGTACATTGTAAGTTCCGATGAAAAGCTACTGGCTGCATTTCCTGAGGTACGGCCTGCATTAGAATTTCAAGGCTGGTGGAAGTTTGTGACGAAGCACACTGTTTACAATCCTACTCTCATTAGGGAATTTTATCAGAATTTGAAATATGAACCGAAGATTCCCAAATTGTCCTCCACTGTTAGAAATGTTCATTTTGAGTTAACTAGTGCCCTGCTTGCTCGAGTTTGGAAAATACCAATGGGAGGAGCAAAGCTTCATTCGTATGAGCTAGATGAACATGAGGCGTTTGCTGTTTTGACTGGGTTAACCAAAGACCCCTCTGACGTGAAACAGACATACCTGTCTAGTCTGAAAGCTAATAGATTTATACCATCTGTCAGACTACTTCATCACATATGCACGTCTATCATCACACCTCAAAGCAGTGGTAGAGAAAGAGTCACAGATATGCAGCGATTCCTATTGTACTGCATGCTAAAGGAAGTTAAGATTTCTTTAACTGATGTTGTAGTTCAGACAATTGGAACTTGTCTTCACCATTCTAGAACACTACCTTATGCAGCACACCTCACATCAATTTTCAAAAAGGTAGGAGTGGATTTTGGAACTGAAAAGAAACATGTTATCCCCAAAGGAAACATATATTCCATGTCTTACGTTCAGAGATTTATGGCCTTCAAAGTCATTGATGGTAAGGCTGTTAGAATCCTTCCCAGTCAGAAATCGGCTCAATCAGAAACAGGACAGGCATCAAGAACAGTCACTGAGGATGAGAGTCAAGTGAACAGGATAGAGATACCAATTCCATCAGATGTGAGAGAAGAAAGACCAGAGGTTGAGGACACATTTGCTAGATCATCAAGTCCTCAGTTGGAAACTGGAGAACCCAGTGGGTCTGCACCTACCATGGGACCCCCTATGACTGGAGCCATTAAAGTTTATAGAAGAACTTCCCCAACTTCTGATGCAGCTCCACCCCCAGCCACTGTTGAAGAGATGTTCGCACACATGTCTATGATGCTGCAGCGTCAGGATGCAAAGATGGACAAGCTAATGGAGTTTACAAATTATCATCTCAACAAACTGACTGCTCGGGTTATACAATTTGAAGTCTCTGTCTTATCCGAGTGGCAAAAATTCTTACTCTCGAAGATGCTATCTGACCAAGCTACAAGGTCCGTCTTGCAACACCTATCATCTCTACTTGACAAACTATCAACATTGGTGAACGACATACACAGCAATCAATCTTCATTTTGTCAATCCCTTGCCAAGATTACTGATCTTTGTTTTGATGTGAGGATTGCTGTTGAAACCATCAAAGGCCCTGTTAATGCTCTTCCCCAATGCATCAAAGCTATTTTAGGCAAGATTGACACTGTGACAGACACGCTTAACTCTCTTGGAAATCAACTGAAGAACACCAAAAATGTCCAAGATGATATGTCCTCTGCAATTGCACATGTGAGGACCACACTGCAACATGACTTAGTTGCTATATCTCAAGACATCCGCACGTTGCTGGGTAGAGATCAATCTACTATTCCACGATCTCACTCTACTCCAAGTCAACCACCAAGGGCTCGCGGATCTTCTTCCAGTCATGCCAGATTTTTCAATTGAGGCTTCAGGCCAGATCATGTATTGCCCCCTTCATGCTGATGTCAAAGGGGGAGAGAAGAGTTCAAATGAGCTTGAGTTCTTTTTGTAATGACAAACGCATTGATGAATGATAGCATATAGTTTACCTGTGATTTATCTGTGATACAATGTAATGAAGCTTCATGAATTTTAGATACATGTCCATGCGTTTGTTTGATGCCTCATCCTTAAAACAGTCCAGAGTTGCCATCATCAAAAAGGGGGAGATTGTTGTACTCCTAGTTTTGATGATGACAACGATAAGATAAGTGATATAGACACTTAAGTTTTAATGAATGTTTAACAGGAACAAAAGGATGCAGGGTGCTCGATGCGTCAACGCCACAATGGAGCAGCGTCGACGCAGCGGCTTAAGAGACGCCAATGTACAAGGCAAGATAGGCTTTAAGTACATGTTCGTGCGTCAACGCCACCAACTGGCAGTGTGGACGCAGCAGTTCAAACAATCAAGAAACAAGCTACTGGATTAATCTGGCACGTCAACGCATTCATCAAGTGGCGTCGACGCAGCAGGTTGATGGATCGACGAGGTGACCAGAGGGTGGACGTAGTTGTACAATGCGTCAACGCACTCCACACGAAACGTGAGAGGGCTGAAGCCATCTAAGTTCAGATGCTGGAACACCAATGCGTCAACGCAGCATGCTAAGAGCGTCGACCCAGCACGTCTATATGCTGAAGACTTGATCACTGGATCACCGATGCGTCAACGCAATAGGCTGATGGCGTCAACGCAGCAGACTTAAGTCTTGCTGGTAGAATGGCTTTGAAGGCTGCGTCAACCTTTTGGAGCAAGTGAGTTGACTCCACCAGACTGTAGTTGCTGAACGTGCTAATGGAGGGCACGTGATCCGAGGTGACTGGCTCGTGATCCCAGGATGGACGAGGTACCAGGATGCTGACACGTGGACTGAGGCCTCTTGGCGGGAATCGTGGAGAGCGCATGTCGCCCTAAATGCTGCTGATATATAAGGAAGACTCCTCTGTCTGAATGAGACTGATCGTGATCGACTGAAGCAGAGGAAGAGTGAGAGCTTCCACGATCCAGAAGAAGAAAGGAAAAGAAAAGAGAGAGAAGAGAAGAAGCATAAGAGAAAGAAGAGAGAAAGATAGAGATAGAGAGCTCGAGCAGAGTGAGAAGAGAAGCAAAGCTACTTGAATATTTGTTCCTGCTATACTGCGGATCATATCCATCCCAGTTAGCTCTTGTTGAGAGCCACTGTTGTGCTACCATAGCTACAGTTTTTTGATTACTGTATTTTCCTTTTCTTAGTTTCATTTACATTTCCTTGTGGTTCTTCCGATTGCCCTGTTGGGGATTGGATTCCTCCTGGTGGGTCAGGAGAAGGGAGATTTGATCTCCGGTTGAAAGTAGCTGGATGCTACTTGTGGATTCCTCCTTGTGGGTCAGGAGAAGGGAGATTTGATCTCCGGTTGCAAGTAGCTGGATGCTGCTTGTGGGTTCCCTCCGGTTGGGAGGAAGAGGGGAGGTTGTTCCCCTGGTCAAGCTGTTTGGCAGCATTTGTTGCAGACTGAGTATGCTGTGCTAGTGTTGCTAGTGGAAGCCTCACTCCGGTTGGGAGTGAGGGGTGGATGTAGGTCTGGAGGACCGAACCACCTAAAAATTATTTGTGCAGTGGTTTGCCTTGCATTAGCTCCATATCTTCTACCTCACATTCACAGGTTGTGCATGCTTGGCCTGTTGCATTATCTAGAGAGTTATTTTTTAGCATTATATTCTGCTAAGTGTGTTTGGGTTGTTTTACTCTGCATTCGTTTCTGGTTGATCAGGTGGCTGCATTGTTGCAGTCCAACTGTTTGTTCATTTGTTGCCTTATCATTTCATCTTGGAAAGCTCATTAGTTTTTATTCCGCATATCTGAGCTTTAGTGTTTTAATTCGGGCATAATTTTCTAGAGGGATACATTCACCCCCCTCTGTATCCAGGCCTAACACCCTAACAACATGTGCCCATCCATTTCCACACATCCATTCCATTCACACATCACATCCACACATTCACGCACATAAAACAAAAAACAAAATTCCATTATATTTTTCATTCCACTAACTGTCATGTACATGTGTGTTTGTTCAAAAGGGAAACAAAGAACAAAAAAAAACAAAAAGAGAACACATCACTCGGCTGGTTTATCTCCCGGGCCGTCACTATTTCCGACGCCCTCCTGCCGCTTTGCTGGCGACTCCATGGCACTGTGATCCTCCTCTCGTGATCGTCTCCGATCTGCCTCCTCATTCCCCCCCGTCCGGAAGAACTAGCCAGGTAGTTTCCTACTGAGCCGCTCGGTGCTCCACTCTGCGTACCTCCCGCTACAGCACTCTGGGATGCGCTCCGCTCAGGTCCACGGCCTATCATCCGGACTGTCCGCTCTACGGCCCGGAGCTCGATCTTCAAGTCATGAACCTTGAGTCATGCCTCCCGAGCCTCGGTCCGGTATCTCTCAAGGTCTGCTATATGGGTAGATGCCCGCTCTAATTCTCCGCTCAGTGGGGCCACCTCTGCCTGAAGGCGCCCCGCCTCCGCTCGGGAACGCTATAGCTCTGCTCGGGCTCGCTCCACTTTGGCCAATGCCATGGTCAGCTCTCTCGCCTGCATTTTTTTTCATTGCATCATGGTCAGTATTTGCATGCATCATGAAGCATTTAAGTTTGAGCGTTTAGTTTCTTTCTCGCTCTGCGAGGGTAGCCTCGGCCTCCTCGACTCGAGCTACGGCTCGGGTAAACTCCGCATCTCGCTCAGCCCGTCCCCTGGTAGGCTGTGAAGAGGAGGATGGTGCATCTGGTCCGGTCCTCTAGGCTCCCTCCGCCCGCTGCATTTAAAGTCAGTCAATTATCATGATCATGAACATCTCATTTAAGTCCAAGGTTAGGAAGTTTACCAAGAGCTCCAATGCAGCCCGATACTCATCCCGCTGCTGGACAGTGGCAAGGAGAAGTCCCTCGAGCTCGACAATGCGCCCTTGTGGGTATAGCTACATTTAGAAGTTAAAAGTGTCAAGGCATATAGAAATAAATCATGGCAAAGTATGAGTTTAGAGTTTATACCGGTCGTCGGGTACCGTGGAAAACATGGTCGCCGTACTGCTGGGCGTAGGCTTTCAAGTATGTCTCATTGCTATCAGCTTGCTCGGTCACTACCCTACCCTTCCGCTTCCAGTCATCAATATACTTTTTTGCCCGGCCGTCCCAATTTATATTGCCGCTGATCCCTTTTGAAGATTTCCCCAACCGCTCGTCATTTCGGCGAGGGAACGTCACCTCCGACTGATGCACTCTGCATGTCCTCATAATCAAGCGGTAGTGGAGAGGCTCGATCACATTGATGCAATGAAGCCAAATGTCCCATCCTCCATAGGCCAAGGAAGCCGCCACCCACGGCTGCCCCTCGTGTCACTCATTCCGGTACGGTGTCCAGCGCACCTGAAAGGCCAATTAAGTTCATGTCAGAATTTTAGAAGCATTTAGAAACAGATAGAAGCATACAAAAAAGGTTTAAGTTTGAGAGTTTACCGATGCATGTGGGTATGAGTCAATGTCATCCTGGATCGCCCGAGTCAACCTCTTGATCGACCCCGTGTCTCGAGCTACCGACCACTACCTCGCGATGGGAATCCACCCCGGATATAGTTCGGCCCCTCGCCCGATCCCGGATAGGTAAAAGAAGACCCAGATCTGCAACATGCATCAATATAAGCATTTAGAAAGAACTTGGAAAGCATATAGAAAGCATTTAGAAGCATTTAGGGCATTTACCTGTAGAAAAGGTGAGAAGCCGCCTAGCATGGTCTCCCGGTCTGTCGCGCTGAGGGAGTCGAATAAGAAGGCCAAGATAGTCGCTCCCCACGCATATCTACCCACTCTGTTCAGGTCTTCTAATAGGGGAAGGAGCCTGCAGCTGATGACGTCGGCTCAGGTCGGGAATAGGAGCTTCCCGAATAGCATCATCAGGAAGCGCCTCAGCACTTTATCTCCATCCGGTCCTGCCTCCGCTGCCATACTCGGGCGCACCTACTACTCGGCTGATGTGCTGCTAGGGTAATTCTCCAACCGCGGTGGCCGCTCCCCGAAGTCCCAAGCTCTCCTGCAGCACCGATCGTGATAGCTGGGATGACAATGCCCTTCCCTCATCAGGTTCAGCCCTAGCAGCTCTTGGGCTATCTCTCTGTAGTCGCCAAAGGTCCATCCCGTCACCGCCTTCCCGAGCACCCTCAAGCCGCTGATCCGCGCCATGTCTTCCAAGGTTGGGATCCTGTGCCTCCATGGGAAGATGAAGGCTTTGCTAGTCTGATCCCACCTCTCGTGCAGCGCGTACAAGAGGGCTGTGTCCACTCTCGTCACCTCAATGCTGAGGACTTCCCCGAAGCCCATGGCGGCTAGTCTCTCCCTTTGGTATTCCAGCAATGCCATGTAAACTGCCCGTACATGGAGCCATGTGATTCTCGTTCTCCTCTTCCCCTGCACACATTTGAGTCATGAGTTAGTCATTTACTCATGCATTGCACTGGATTTAACATAAACATAAACAACAACAAAATCAGATAAGCAAAAAACTAAAAAATGACATTTCCTGATTCTAGTTCCCCTGACGCACCAGTGGTGGCGCGTCAGGGGGCATAACGGTCACTGAAATGACCGTTGCATGCCCCTGAAACGGGCATCATCTTCTTTATTCTTCCAGCCCGTGGGAATGGCCCATATGGCCTACAAAGTGTCCCCATAGGTCCCCAGACCTATTTTCTTCCCCCTAAACACGCATGCAATCCATTAAAAATTTAAAAATTAGGGTTTGGGGTGATTTGGCCTACCTCGGGGTCTTGGACACGTTTCTTCTTCTCCGGCACAACGGGCTCTTCCTCGTCGCCGGTAGCTTCTTCGGCCTATTCTTCTTCCTCCTCTGCATTTTCTAGGGCCAATGAGGGGTTATCTCCGGTCGTTTGGGCCGCCGCCGCCGTCGTTTCCCCCTCCTCCGGTGAGCTCGCCACCGGAGGATCCTCCTCCCTAGCCATACGCTTCTGGAGGCGCTTGATAGCCAGCTTCTTTTCCCTACTCTCCCACGTCATCGTCGCCGGTCGTCGGTGGTCGCCGGAAGGGTTTTGGAGGGAGAGGGTTTTGGGTGCTCAGTTTTGGGTTTAGGGCGTGATTAGAGAATGAAATTGAAACAGGGCTCGGTTTGTTTTTTTGTAAACCCAGGAAATGTAACGGTTTATCGTGAGCCCGTTACAGTCCTCTGACGCTCTATATGGAGTCCGTCAGGAGACTAGGTCATTCTTTTTTGAAAAAACAGAACCGGTGAACTATAACGGATCAACATAAATGCGTTACATGTTTGTAGCACATCTATCATAATCTATTACAACATTTTGGGAGAAATATAATCATTGTTGTGCTTATTATGCCTGATATTTTGAAAATGTGATTGATGATTATTTGAATGGTTATGCTCTGTCTATTTCTCGAGTGGTTATCCCTCTTAATGGAATCATGAATATCATTGAGATCTCACGCTTTGCCACTCGTCGAGCAGGTAAGTCAGGTATTGTATCTCGATCCCTTATCCCTTAATGCATTACTATATGATATCTATGATATATTATCTCGAGAACCGGCTGGTCATTCATGTTTTCCGGGATCTGATGTTCCCCTCAAACAAAAATGATGATGATTTAAGTGCACATGTTTAATCGTTGGATAGGCCGTTAGGTTGGAAAAGTTTGGGGACGATGGTTCTGTCTTGCACGTTGTGGTTGCGGATGGTGTCCTGACCCTAGTTTCTCCGGTCTAGCAATACTATTCTCAAGTATCTTCCTATTTTATCTTTTTTTGCATTTGTATTGATGGTTTTCTTTTATTTTAGCCCAGCATGCATCATGCACATTTTTTAGAATTCATGAGCCTCATCTGTCCAAGGTGTCTCAGTGACGGTGAATAGCTGTGTTCTGTGATCTCGAGTAAGACGGATTATTCCACTCTGAGTTACAAGATTTCCTTCAGTCTACTCGCTTGATCTGGTTAGCTGAAGATTCCTGTCTGGAGTTTAGTTAATTGTCTCTTTTCCTTTCCGTTGCTCCGGCCGCTGGCCGTGTTTTCCTTTCCTTAGTTGTTAGTTCCTCCAGACATGCGTCGTTTTGGTTGGCTATTTCCTTGTGATTAGTCTGAAGTTTTCTGAAAAATTCTTGTCGCTCGTTGGTTGGGGATGGGTGTCGTTTGCCTTAACACCCGCTTTTCAGTCCACTCCGCTCCATCTTCGCTTCATCTCTATGTTCCATTTCGCTTTCACCTCCGCTCCCTCCCCTGCAAAGAGGATGTTAAGGAGGGGCATCTATTGACACCCGTTTTATGACCAATGAGTTGGGTCATTTCCTTATTCATCTTATATGATGCTCCGAGTTGTTCACCCTTGTTGAGTCATCTTGGTCAATTTGAGGTTTCATTCATGGGTCATTTCCTCCTTGGTTGGGTTTGGTGCTTCATCTTCATTAGCAGGACGTTGCTTGGCAAACTCACCACTCCATTTGTCATCTTTTTGGTCTCTAACGCATCTCTCTTAGCGCGTTACGGTATCCTAACACACCTATCATGGACCATTACTTGATCCCAGAGTCCTTAGTTGACCGTTCACTTTTCATGCTTATCCTTTGCAATGTAACAGACTTTATTTCATCCGTCGCCTTATCCTAACGCATTAGCTCTGATCCGTTACGCCTTCCAGAGTCCTCTGTTCGAAAACTTCACCCGTTGGTCTTATCTCTTAGGGGATATGGTGAGGACACGCGTCACACTTTACGACGGAGTACACGGATCTCGCCGGCATCCCTTTGGCTCGGCGACCAGTTGACAGATTAGCGGAGCTATCATCACTTATTTTATGCTTTGGGCCATGTTGGGCCTTGGTTTAGTCCGTGTGTGGACAATTTTCTTTCAGTCATGGACCTTTTTTTAGGCCAATTAGGCTTTATTTGTGTTTTGTAGGCTTGCTAGAGGCTAGGGGGGGTTATTGGGCCACTTCTTGGTTCACTTCTCTGGCCCACGAAGGGCTGGCCACTTTCCCCCCCCCCCTGGGCCCACCTTGGGAGGCGCGCCCCACCTAGGGTTAGGGTTGGGGGCGGACCATTCCCCCCCCCTCTTGGTGGGAGTGGCAGCCGCCCTTTCCCCCTTGCCCTCTCCCTCTTTTGGCCGCCCCCCCCCACCTTTCACTCCTAGAATCTAGGAGATTTGAATGGCCTTCCTCGGTTGTGGCCGCCCCCCCCATTTCCTTTCCCCCTTGGCTAGGGTTTAGACCTAGCATTTCCCCATCCCATATAAAAGACCTTGTATTTTCTTTTCAAGAGGATAATGAAGAATTTGATGCTTGAGTGTTCGTGTGGAGTGCCACATTGCGAAAAGGGGCGACCCCTTCTTCTTCCTCCTCCTTGAGGGTGCGACGCCCTCACCTCCTCTCCAGTCCTTGGGTGCGACGCCCAGGGGTAGGAGATCTCCCCCAAGGGATTCCAACGCCAGCAGCCTTCAACCATCGTCCACGGCGACGAGCTCGGTGGAGCGACGGTGCACGCAGGATCGTCTTCCTCTTCCCCGGGCGTCCCTGTGCTGACAGCAGATTTGGTGTCCAGAGATCGGTCCGGTGCGTCCGTTTCCCGGCAGCGTCTCATCCAAGTTTCTTCACGACTTTCGTACCCCTTCCAGTCATCTTTCCAACCCCACCGGCCTTGGCCAAAAATTCCACCCACAGAGAAAGTTGTCTTTACAGACACTTTCGTCGCGCTGTCTGCCTCCCTGACAGTCTCACCTGTGATCCGAGACGACTTGGGTCACCGTTTGCATGCCTCTCCTACCACCAAACACCGCCAGTCCCTTCATAACATTTGTTCCCCTCCCAGTCACGAATCCAACCCCTCTGGCCTCGCCTTCAAACTCCATCGGGGTAAACTTTTGTCTTCAAGCACACTTTTAGTGCGCAATCCTGCGCTACAGTACCCGAGCGGGCCTGTCAGCAGAGGGCCTCCAAAGGGGGTACCACTTCCCGTCCTCGGATCGATCCGCAACTTGGTAGGTCGATTCCTCACATCCCACCACACCTCCAGTAATCATCTCGGGCCGGAACTCCTTCTGTACCCTTGCGCCATCACCACCCCACCCACGGTCACAGATCAGACTGCCCTGAAGTGCTGTCTGTGCACCCCTGTTGTCACCCCCTTCGCACCCAATTCCTCCACAGGACCCCATCTGCCACCACTGCCCCTGGAGAGCCGCCCCTGTCAGCCTTCCACCAGAGAAGACGACGCCACAAACGCTGTCCGGACGGCCGTGTACCAGCGCCATCTCTGCCCGCTGTCACAGGGACCAGCCAGCAACCTCTCGTCGGACCGACATCCTCCCTCGAGGCTGTAGCAGCAGCGTGGCCCCTCCATCCGGTCCGGCATCCCAGCAGTGCCCGCGGCGACGTGGACCTCCTCCTCAAAGGCTACTACAGGAGCGATCGGCATTGCGAGGGTCGGCATCCGGCTTCATCCCCGACCTCGGCTGCTGCCCGTCAACCCGTGCGCCGGCCGCCCCGTGTGTAGTTGTGGTTGTAGCCTATTACCTCCCTGCGAGGAGTGGGCCCTTTTGATGTTTGTATTAGTTTTCTCACGCGTGTATCGGGGTGGTTGGACTCGGCCGGGGTTCCTTCCCCACGCCTAGGCGTGGAGGTACGTGTCTCGCTCCCGCCCGTAGTACTTGCTTATCACGTATATGATTGATTGTGCCGCGTGAGTGAGTGTAGGGTCTAGCTAGTTTCATTTATTACTGCTGGTTGAGAGAGACGAGAGCGGCCCTTTTTCCCTTGGCCCTAGTCGAGCACCGAGCTCGGACTAGACTCCCGTGTCGTCCAGCGGCTTCTCGCCCGTTGTGACCCCGTTACGCCTCCCTCCGTGGGACGGCCGTGGTTCGGAGTTCTGTTGAGAGACGCCTCCGCCCGGAGGGAGTTCACGTTAGTCGGTCACACCGGCTTGCCTTGTCTCGTGTGAGTGCTGGCCGCACTTGGTCTTCATAGTAGGTCCAGTCCTTTTTAGTCCCGTTCCGCATCAAATTTTGGTATCAGAGCATAGGGAACCAGTTTGTTCTTACAAATTGGGGTCTTAGGCCATTTGAGTCATTAGATTTGTCTTAGGTTCTTTGCATCCTTAGTAGTCCTAGGCCAATTGAGTCTCATCTTGCATTTGAGTCCGTGTCCCATTTTGTGGTCGTGTCTATTTCACCCTTGTTCCCTAGGGTCTTGCATGCCCACCCGGCGTGGTACTTCCTATCACCGCCCGCTCCCTATGGCTGATCCTAGGAACCCCGTACCCAGCGATCTCTCCATGCAGGAGATGATGCAGACCATCATGGAGTCCATGAGACATGAGATTAGGGGTCAGACCGACCGGATAGAGGGCCAGTTGAAGGTCATGGAGGACCGAATGGGAGATATGGAGGACCGGATTGAGGCCTCTAACCGGACCATTCAGGGTCTAGTTGATCGCCCCCAGGGTAGAGTCCCACCCGTAGATGTTCCCGAGCAGGCCCATGGCCAACGTGACCCTGCTCCTCGACCCAACCAGCCTAGGGGAGGCGACGGTCACAACCGTGGTCGACAGGTCCACGCACGTGAGGTAGAGGACTTTGGGTCCGACAATGAGAGTGAGGGTTATGGCCGTGGACGACAGGGCCGACGGTACCATCGGGATGAGGATGAGGAGCGTATCCTCCGATCTGTGCGAGTAGATCCACCCTCTTTTGATGGGTCCTTGGACCCTGACCTGTTTAGTGACTGGGCCACTAGCATGGACCGCTATTTCGAGTGGGTAGACATGGCCGAGCATAGGAAAGTCAGGTTTGCCAAGATGAAGCTGGTTGGCAGGGCCCAGACTTACTGGGCTACAGTTGAGAGTTTGATTGGGCAACGGCATGAGCCCCCGATTGAGACCTGGGAGGAGATGAGGGCGAAACTAGAGCAGAAGTATGTCCCCCGATCCCACCGCCACCGGCTCATTGATCGGTGGCAGAGTCTTACCCAGGGGAATCGGCCTGTCATGGAGTACATTGCCGAATTTGATGAGTGCCTACTGAGATGTGGGGTCAGGGAAGAGACTATCATGACGGTAGCTCGATTCCGTCGGGGTTTGAAACGGCACCTTCATATGGAGTTACTCCGCCGTCATGTGCAGACATTAGAGGAGGCCTACCAAGTGGCCCGCGAGATGGAGCAGTTCGAGTTAGATTTTGCTCCCGCCCAGCGCCCCACACCCACCTATTCTCGAGGAGCGGATCCTCGCGCCACTACGGGGCAGTTTTCTAGGGGACCCTTGACCCGACCTCAGGATATTGCTAGGGAGACCCCTCGCCAGGACCTTGCCCCTAGGCCTCGACCTCCCGCCCCGAGGGACTTCCTCCCTCGACCCCAGGCCCCTGCCACCGAGGTTCCTCGCCCTCAGCAGCCTGCCATTCCTACTAGGTCCCAGTTTCCACCACCCCCGGCTCGTCGTGATGACAAGGGGAAAGGGCCGATTACTGGTGGAGCACCGCAAGGCCCTAGGCCTCGTGGTGATTGCTATCGTTGTGGAGGAGCCGGTCATTACGCTGTTCAGTGCCCTACCCGACAGCAGACCGTGGCTCTAGGAGAGACATCCACAGGGGAGGCCGTACCTGAGGTTGAACCTGTTAGCTATGAGGCCGACCTTGAGCTCGCGGAGGAGTTTTTCGATGAGTTGTTAGAAAGCGAGCAGGTCGACACCCAGGGTACGCAGCACCAGGATGATGTTCAGCTGGGAGTTGTTAGGTGTATTTTGGCCCAGCCTTTGGTGAGTGATGACTGGCGTCGCACCACCATCTTTCATACTTTCTGCAGACTAGGAGGGAAAGTCTGCAAGGTGATTATAGACAGTGGGAGTTGCATCAATGCCATCTCCACGGGCACAGTGAAACGCCTAGGATTGACCCCCGTGGACCACCCCTCCCCTTACCGTGTGTCTTGGGTAGACACTACCTCCATTCCGGTCAGACAGCGTTGCCTAGTGCCCTTACAGTTCCATGCCTACCAGGATGAGATCTGGTGTGACGTCTTGCCTATGGAGGTAGGTAGTATCATTCTAGGGAGACCTTGGTTGTTTGATAGGGATGCCACCCTCCATGGTCGTTTGAACACATGCACTTTTGATCACAGCGGCCAGAGGATCACCCTTCACCCTTCCCAACCCACACGTCCTCCCGTTCGGGGACCCACCGGTCCTAGCACTCCGAGCACTGATGTCCTGGGGCCCAGTGCCCCTTCCCCAGCCCAGGACCCAGCCCCACCCATTGCTACCACTGGTCCTCCGGCTAGGAGGTTGATGTTAGTCAGCTCCCGGGAGATGGAGCGCGACTTTGCGAGAGGAGATCCCATCTTTGCTGTAGTAGTCCGCGAGAGGCCTAGAGAGGCAGAGGGGGAGTCCCCACCCGATGTGGCTGCTATTATTCAGGAGTTCTCCGATGTTTTCCCCGATGACCTTCCCGAAGGTCTTCCTCCCATGAGAGACATCCAGCATGCTATAGATTTGATACCGGGGTCCTCATTGCCCAACCTGCCACACTATAGGATGAGCCCCACTGACCACGCTGAGCTCCAGCGCCAGGTGAATGAGTTGATGTCTAGGGGATCTCTCCGAGAGAGTATGAGTCCTTGTGCCGTCCCCGCCCTACTTGCCCCCAAGAAAGACGGTACTTGGAGGATGTGCATAGACAGCCGTGCTATCAACAAGATCACGGTGAAATATAGGTTTCCCATTCCCCGTCTGGATGATATGATGGATATGATGGCGGGAGCCACTGTGTTCTCCAAGATTGATCTAAAAAGTGGCTATCACCAGGTAAGGATCAGACCTGGAGATGAATGGAAGACGGCCTTCAAGACCAAGGATGGTCTTTATGAGTGGCTGGTCATGCCCTTTGGGCTGACCAATGCTCCCAGCACCTTCATGAGGCTGATGACTCAGGTCTTGCGACCCTTGATAGGAATCTTCGTGGTAGTTTACTTCGATGACATCCTGATTTACAGCCGTACCCGGGAGATCCACTTAGACCACCTTCGGCAGGTCTGTTTGATTCTGAGGAGAGAGAGCTTATTTGCCAACCCTAAGAAATGCGCGTTCATGACCTCTCAGGTCACCTTCCTAGGGTTCATTGTTTCTAGTGAGGGAGTGTCTGCCGACCCTGAGAAGGTCAGGGCAATTGTTGAGTGGCCCGAGCCTCGTACCCTACATGATGTCCGTAGCTTTCACGGACTGGCGACCTTCTATCGCCGTTTTATCCGAGGCTTTAGCTCCATCACCGCCCCTATCACGGACTGCATTAGGAAAGGGGCCTTTGAGTGGACCAAGGCTGCTTCAGCCGCTTTCGCGCTCCTCAAAGAGCGCATGACCCAGGCACCCGTCCTTCGTCTTCCAGACTTCACGAAGGTGTTTGAGGTCTCTTGTGATGCCTCAGGGGTAGGCATAGGAGGAGTTCTTAGTCAGGAGACCCATCCCGTTGCATTCTTTAGCGAGAAGCTGAGCGATGCGAAACTGCGTTACTCTACCTACGATAAGGAATTCTACGCAGTTGTGCAAGCTTTGAGGCATTGGAGACACTATTTGTTACATCAGGAGTTTGTGTTGTATTCTGATCATGAGGCACTCCGATATCTCCATGCCCAAAAGAAGCTCAACTCTCGCCATAGCCGATGGGTCGAGTTCCTCCAGGAGTACACATTTGTGCTGAAGCACAAGGCCGGTGTGGAGAACCGGGTTGCTGATGCCTTGAGCCGCCGTACTCACCTATTGACCACCATGAGTGTGGAGGTGGTTGGGATGGATAGGATGAGGGAGCTGTATGCCGATTGCCCGGATTTCGGTCCGATGTTCACCACCCTCCAGTCAGGTCCGTCCCATGAGTACCCCGACTATACGTTGCAGGATGGCTACCTTTTCTATGGGAGCAGGCTTTGTGTCCCACGGACCTCGGTCCGTGACTTTCTTACTTGGGAGTTGCATGCTGGGGGTCTAGCCGGCCACTTTGGCCGGAATAAGACCATTGAGGCCGTTGAGTACCGCTTCTTTTGGCCTAGCCTGAAGCGGGATGTTGCTAGGATTGTGGCCCAGTGCCGCATTTGTGCCTTGGCCAAACAGAGGAAACAGAATACCGGTCTTTACACTCCCCTCCCAGTGCCAGATAGTCCATGGCAGGACATTAGCATGGACTTTGTCTTAGGCTTGCCCCGTACCCTCCGCCGACACGACTCCATTTTCGTGGTGGTGGACAGATTCTCTAAGATGGCCTTGTTTATCCCATGTTCTAAAACATCAGATGCCTCTAGGGTTGCCCGTCTATTCTTCACCCATTGTGTCTCTAGGTTTGGGTTGCCGCGTACTATTGTGTCAGATAGGGATGTTCGCTTTACTAGTTATTTCTGGAAGACCCTATGGCACATGATGGGCACACAGCTGAAGTTTTCTACTGCTTACCACCCCCAGACCGATGGTCAAACAGAGGTTGTGAATAGGAGTTTGGGGGATCTTTTGAGGTGTCTAGTGCGTGAGCGTGACCGGGATTGGGATTTAGTTCTCCCTCTAGCGGAGTTTGCTTACAATGATTTGGTCAATAGGTCTACTGGTTTGAGTCCTTTTGAGATAGTCACTGGTCGTAGGCCTAGAAAACCGATAGACTTGGTCGCATCCCCTGTCCAGGCCCGTGTCTCAGAGTCAGCTGAGTCCTTTGCTGAGCATGTTAGGCAGTTGCATGAGCATGTACGTCGTCACATTGAGGCCAGCAACGCACGATATAAGGAGTTAGCTGATGTGCATCGACGCACGCGTGAGTTCCGCGAGGGAGAGTATGTCATGATCAGGGTCAGACCTGAACAGTTCCCTTCGGGGGCCGTAAAGAAACTCCAGGACCGCGGTGCCGGACCCTTCCGAGTTCTGAGGCGGATTGGGTCTAACGCGTATAAGATTGAGCTGCCAGATGATTATGGGATCAGTTCGACGTTCAACGTCTCTGATCTGGTGGCCTATCGGGATCCAGCAGTGATTCCCAGTGAGCTTCTTGGGCCTCCCCTTCCTGTTGTGAGCGATACACCTTCTGAGAGTCCACCTCCTACAGCCCCATTACAGAGACGCGAGCACATCGATTGTATACTGGATGAGCAGGTGACCACCACCAGGAGCGGGGCCTACCAGCGCTTCCTAGTGCGTTGGAGAGGGCGCCCTGAGACAGACGACACCTGGATCACGCGGGGAGAGCTGGAGCGGATTGATCCGGACTTGCTGGAGCGTTACCTGAGCGACCGTGACCCTTACTCGACGGGGTCGAGTTCTTCCCACCCGGGGAGAATTGGTGAGGACACGCGTCACACTTTACGACGGAGTACACGGATCTCGCCGGCATCCCTTTGGCTCGGCGACCAGTTGACAGATTAGCGGAGCTATCATCACTTATTTTATGCTTTGGGCCATGTTGGGCCTTGGTTTAGTCCGTGTGTGGACAATTTTCTTTCAGTCATGGACCTTTTTTTAGGCCAATTAGGCTTTATTTGTGTTTTGTATGCTTGCTAGAGGCTAGGGGGGGTTATTGGGCCACTTCTTGGTTCACTTCTCTGGCCCACGAAGGGCTGGCCACTTTCCCCCCCCCTGGGCCCACCTTGGGAGGCGCGCCCCACCTAGGGTTAGGGTTGGGGGCGGACCATTCCCCCCCCCTCTTGGTGGGAGTGGCAGCCGCCCTTTCCCCCTTGCCCTCTCCCTCTTTTGGCCGCCCCCCCCCACCTTTCACTCCTAGAATCTAGGAGATTTGAATGGCCTTCCTCGGTTGTGGCCGCCCCCCCCATTTCCTTTCCCCCTTGGCTAGGGTTTAGACCTAGCATTTCCCCATCCCATATAAAAGACCTTGTATTTTCTTTTCAAGAGGATAATGAAGAATTTGATGCTTGAGTGTTCGTGTGGAGTGCCACATTGCGAAAAGGGGCGACCCCTTCTTCTTCCTCCTCCTTGAGGGTGCGACGCCCTCACCTCCTCTCCAGTCCTTGGGTGCGACGCCCAGGGGTAGGAGATCTCCCCCAAGGGATTCCAACGCCAGCAGCCTTCAACCATCGTCCACGGCGACGAGCTCGGTGGAGCGACGGTGCACGCAGGATCGTCTTCCTCTTCCCCGGGCGTCCCTGTGCTGACAGCAGATTTGGTGTCCAGAGATCGGTCCGGTGCGTCCGTTTCCCGGCAGCGTCTCATCCAAGTTTCTTCACGACTTTCGTACCCCTTCCAGTCATCTTTCCAACCCCACCGGCCTTGGCCAAAAATTCCACCCACAGAGAAAGTTGTCTTTACAGACACTTTCGTCGCGCTGTCTGCCTCCCTGACAGTCTCACCTGTGATCCGAGACGACTTGGGTCACCGTTTGCATGCCTCTCCTACCACCAAACACCGCCAGTCCCTTCATAACATTTGTTCCCCTCCCAGTCACGAATCCAACCCCTCTGGCCTCGCCTTCAAACTCCATCGGGGTAAACTTTTGTCTTCAAGCACACTTTTAGTGCGCAATCCTGCGCTACAGTACCCGAGCGGGCCTGTCAGCAGAGGGCCTCCAAAGGGGGTACCACTTCCCGTCCTCGGATCGATCCGCAACTTGGTAGGTCGATTCCTCACATCCCACCACACCTCCAGTAATCATCTCGGGCCGGAACTCCTTCTGTACCCTTGCGCCATCACCACCCCACCCACGGTCACAGATCAGACTGCCCTGAAGTGCTGTCTGTGCACCCCTGTTGTCACCCCCTTCGCACCCAATTCCTCCACAGGACCCCATCTGCCACCACTGCCCCTGGAGAGCCGCCCCTGTCAGCCTTCCACCAGAGAAGACGCCGCCACAAACGCTGTCCGGACGGCCGTGTACCAGCGCCATCTCTGCCCGCTGTCACAGGGACCAGCCAGCAACCTCTCGTCGGACCGACATCCTCCCTCGAGGCTGTAGCAGCAGCGTGGCCCCTCCATCCGGTCCGGCATCCCAGCAGTGCCCGCGGCGACGTGGACCTCCTCCTCAAAGGCTACTACAGGAGCGATCGGCATTGCGAGGGTCGGCATCCGGCTTCATCCCCGACCTCGGCTGCTGCCCGTCAACCCGTGCGCCGGCCGCCCCGTGTGTAGTTGTGGTTGTAGCCTATTACCTCCCTGCGAGGAGTGGGCCCTTTTGATGTTTGTATTAGTTTTCTCACGCGTGTATCGGGGTGGTTGGACTCGGCCGGGGTTCCTTCCCCACGCCTAGGCGTGGAGGTACGTGTCTCGCTCCCGCCCGTAGTACTTGCTTATCACGTATATGATTGATTGTGCCGCGTGAGTGAGTGTAGGGTCTAGCTAGTTTCATTTATTACTGCTGGTTGAGAGAGACGAGAGCGGCCCTTTTTCCCTTGGCCCTAGTCGAGCACCGAGCTCGGACTAGACTCCCGTGTCGTCCAGCGGCTTCTCGCCCGTTGTGACCCCGTTACGCCTCCCTCCGTGGGACGGCCGTGGTTCGGAGTTCTGTTGAGAGACGCCTCCGCCCGGAGGGAGTTCACGTTAGTCGGTCACACCGGCTTGCCTTGTCTTGTGTGAGTGCTGGCCGCACTTGGTCTTCATAGTAGGTCCAGTCCTTTTTAGCCCCGTTCCGCATCAGGATAAGGTTGTGTAATGGAGTAGTCCTAGCGCGTTACTTCCTTGTGGCGGTCTATCGTGCAGCCGTTACATCCATCGGAGTGTTCTAGCAGAATTGCTCTTCCTCTACTACTCCGTGGCCAAACTAAGAGTTTCATCTGATGATTTCTCCTTCAAATCTGATCCTCAGAACTTTCTTTTTGTTTCTATGGACTCTTGGGAGTATTATCTTCAAGAGTTTGCTAAGAAATGTCCTACTTTCTAGCTAGATTATCCTTTACTCGACCCTAGAGTTTGAGGGTCTATAAATAGAATCCTTGACTTCATGGCTTAAGAGAGGAAATTTCTAGAGTTCATGACAAAGTGCCGCCGCATCCTAGAGCTAGAACCAACCAAGGAAGGCTGCATCCCACGTCTATCGTCATCCTAAGTCCAGGGAGTATTAGCTTTAAGGGGCTAGTTTAGTCAAGTTCAGTTTTAGTTTGTTCTTCCATCTTCTATCATCCATGGCATGTTCCCTCCCCATCTCCCACGTTCTTTCTATTGCTGCATGCATCTAAATCCTCCTCCCATCTTTTAAACACCCCAGAGGGGTTAAAAAAAACCAACCACCCCCGGTATTCTCCCTCTCCTTTTGCATGTTCTTCAATTCTTTTGATTTATAGATACTACACTTTGCAAAGGATAATCTGGGTGTTTTTCTTTGTTGTCTACATTCTTTTGCAGGTTTTCCAAGGTTAAGGCATGAGGCCCAAGCTTCCTGGCCGGCTGGGAAGTGTGGAGATTCAAAGATTCCCAATTCCGTTTTTGCAGATCTCTGATGGATCAAGGAAGGCGTGATACGCTTCTCTGGCACATCTACACTAGTCCGTTAGACTTCACAGGGTTGCAGATTACAGTTCCTAGTTTTCTCTCTCCTACGGGCGGGTGCTTCATCCACCTATTCTAAGGTACGTTCCAAGTCCTTGGCATGTTATTTACCTTAACGGTGGTCACGTTCCTTCTTAGTTGGGCAATAGCTCTCTCTCTCTCTCTCCACATCTTTTCCTTTAATTACTTGTTCCACCCCTTGCGGTGTGTTTTCTTTTACTCCTCTTGCTCCACACTCGGCGTGTGTTTTTATTTCTTCTTTAGTTTAGTTCCTTGATTGAGATTGCTTGCCCATGCTTAGAGGTCATGATGCTTGCATAGGTATATGTTGCACATGTCTATTGGTATATTGATTACAATTATTCACATATCTGCATAATTGATCACCTCATCTTGCAATAAAGCAATCATCACACCAATCACAAATAATAATCAACACTCGTCTCTTGTATTTATTTATTCTCGTTATTGCTCTGATTGTCATGAACGACTATAACTATCGCGTTCTGATTTTTCGCATCGGGGCATGACAGATTTGTGGTATCAGAGTCTAGGTTTTCGTGAGTCCCTAGGTTTCTAGAAGTGTCATAAGAACCCGTGACCATGGTAGAGTCTAGAATCCAACCAAGTGAGATGGGATAGAGACTTGGGTTAAGTTAATAACCAAACCCTAAAAGAAATTTCGGTAGAATGTTCTTAATTATTTCTCTTTGCTGTAGGAAATCGTTTTCAATGGCGGCAGAACGTGCTCAGTGACGTGAGATGCAGTGTACCGTGCAACTCTTGACCCAGGCCTTGCAACAAGTGGCACAGGGATGCGCACACCATGGAGCCGGTGACCTTCACCGTAACTTTCGAGGCCTGAACCCGCCGAGCAGGTTCGGTGGTTCCCCCTACCCAGATGACGCGGAGTGTTGGGTGAAGGAGATGGAATGTATCTTCCGGGTCATGTAGTGTGGTGACTGGGAGCGAGTTCTTTCGGCGACTTTCCATTTGGAGCGAGATGCTCGTCCATGGTGGGAGGCAATAGAGCCCACGCTAGGCAATGAACCCATATCATGGGATGAGTTTTAGGAGCACTTTAACAACAAGTATTTTTTGAATCGTGTGTAGGAGAAGAAGGCGGCTGAGTTTGCTTCTCTAAAGTAAAGGAACCTGTCAGTAGCTAAGTACGAGGCACAATTCTCCAGGCTGTCTCGCTATGCGCAGCACCTGGTATCCATAGAGAAGATGAAAGCCAAGCGTTTCCTTAACGGGCTGAAGCTTTAGTACATCAATCAGTTGGCACCGATGGAGATCCACAACTATGCCGAGATTGTGTGGAAGGCGCAAGTGTTAAAAGATGCTATGTAGATGACCGACCGGATTAGAGGACGAGACAAGAAGAAGGAGCAGACCCCCAGCTCCAGGAATTTTAGACCCAACAACAGCAAGAAGAGACCCAATGGCGGGTCAAGTTTTTCAAAGGATAAGAAATCGAGAGAAGGCGACAAGATCGACTGCCTAGTCCCAGTTAGTTTGCAAGTACTGTGACCGGCCGAGTCACAAGATGGAAGAGCGATGGCGCAAGTTTGGTGCATGTTTACGTTGTGGAAGCAGGGACCATCGAATCCCTGAGTGCCCCCTTATTTCTGATCAAGCTACATCTGAGAAGTGATAAGTGCTATATTTCATATCATAACTTGCATCACATTTATCATTTTTGAGTATTAAATGAATAAAGTTATGCAACATGAGCAGTTAATTTCATTCTCACAAGTAATTTGAGTTTGCACGCATTTTATCATCTTTCTAAGCCAAAATGACCATGTGAGAAATATTCAAGATTTTGCACAATTATTTGAAATCTATTTTTGTATGAAATATGTTGATTAATTGAATTTTTTGAATTTTCAGGAAATAGCGACCGGTGGGTCAGACGCCATTTCTGAAGCAGTTTTAGGAAAAAAAGAACTAGCGACTAAGCAAACAGACATCCATTTGTTTGACTGAAAAAGAAAAAAAGAGAAAAAGAAGAATTAGCGACTATATACATGGGCGTTATTTCATTTGATGAAAATAGAAAAAAGAAGAAAAATTAAAAAATAAGAAGAAATAGCGACCGTTAAAGCAGGCGTAGTTTCTTTGGAAAAGAATGTGCGACCGTTCAAGTAGCCGCTCATTCAATTATACGAAACATTAGAAGAAAAATGAAGAAAAATAGAAAAAGAATTAGCGACTGTTTTCACAATCGCCAATTCCTTGATTTATGGAAAAAGAGGAAATAACAAAATAAGGAAAATAGAATGAGCGACCATTATGGAAGGCACTATTTTAATTTGCGGCCACAGGGTTGGATGCCATTTCTTTTAGAAACAGAAATGGAAACTGCAAGGTCTCTTGGAGGTAATCTACAGACGGTCGTCGTTATCCTTCCATATTTGGATCAAGGGAAAGTCTATCCATGGAAAGAGCCCTAATTTGAGCAATTAATCCACGCTGTAAAATTGGATTTGAGTTGATCTGCAATTGCCGATCGTGAAGGTTCTATGTACCCTATAAAAGGCTACCCGAGAGCCACCGGAGAGAGATCTTCGGCCTTTTACATGCTTTCTTGTTCATCTTCTCAAGTTACTTTCTTCTACAAAGTTCTTCGTTTTTAAATTCTCTGCAACTTCTTCTTCTTCTTCTTCCTCCAATTCTCCTCCATTTACAACTTATTCTCTGATTTTTAAAGCACAGTTATGTAATTTTACTGTTCATTTGCTTTTTTATCATCTCTGTTCTTCCTCATTTTTCACCCTCTTCCTCACGTCATCTCCCTCTAAACTCTTCATCAATCTTCTTCATCTTTCTCAGATCTACAACTCTCTCTTCTTTACCTTTTCAAATTCCCTCTAGATTTAAAATAATTTTCTCTCTTCTCACCCTCTATTTTTAATTTTATTTTTACTATGTTTTCACTTTTCCTCCACCGCACTCTCTCTCTTCATCTCTCTCTCTCTCTGTTCTCTCTTCAAAACACACGGAGCACACACATATATTATTATTATTTTTAAGTCTTTTTTTTCTTCCTCTATTCTTCTATCTTCCCCCTCTTCCATATTTCTTTTCACATCCCCTTGGCGGAGATCCCTACTTCGGTCCTCTCGGCGGCGTCTATCTCCACGGCGGGGCGGTTCACTCAAAGGCTTGGCAAGGAGGCAGCGGCGCTCTTCATCCAATTTTCCCGACTTCAGTTTCTTTCTTTTCCCTTGTTCTTTTATTTCCAAGTTGTACTTTTGAATTTTCATAGAGTTGTAATCTTTCCTTAGCAATAAAAATTCATCTTTTGCACTTGCGTCTTTCTAGTTCTCTTTTCTCTCTCTCTTTCCAACTTCTCTCCTTAACCCTCTCATCATCTTTAGATAGTTTTAATTTCAAGCAATTTTATTTTTCTTTTCAAAATATAACTCAAAATTTTAATCTTTCAAATATAAGGATTTTTTATCATGCTTAATTGAAAATATTTCTTCTCCGTGGGATCGACCCATTCTTACCACTGTACTCTAATTCAAATCTTTTTAAGTGAGTGAGTGCAGTTATTTTTGAGATTGTGGCACGGCTTTTCAACAATGAGTTAGTGACTATCAATTTTTGACGCCATTGCCGGGGAAGAAAATAATTTTTGATTGTTGGAAATTCTTGTGTTTGATTTGTATATAGTTTTACTACATTTTTTCTTTTTATTTTACAGAAAAAAATTAGGAAAAAAGGAGGAAATTCAAAACTGAAATTCTTAGAAAATAAACTGTCACAGGAAGCGTCACTTAAAGTCTTAAACTGTCACAGAAAGTAGAAAATCAGAGAAATTCAAGCATCGCTAAAAGTCAGTAAACATAGGAAAGTGTCCTGTTTTGAAAATTTTAAAAAATCAGAAACCCAGAAAACTTCAAAAATATGATTTTAGGTCTTATTTTTCAATAGTTTTGCATATTGATTGGTATTTTTAGTTGACAGTTCTCTTTTATCCATCTCTCTTTTTGAAAAAAAAATCTTAAAAAAAAAATCAGAAAACAGAAAATAGAAAAAAATCTCATCATGTTATTATGCTTTCATCTTAGTTATATCTTTTTCATGCATGGTGCATTTTAGTTGATTTCTTATTTACTTGTATCATCATTTGAAAAAAAAATTATTTTCTTATCTACTTCCCCTTCTCAAGGGCAAGTTAGGCTCTTTGCACCCTTCTTGAAATTGGAAAGACCCTCCATTGAGCACTCCGTCTCTTGGGATTGTAATCTCCTTTTTCAAGACCTTCATAAGTCTCCGCACCCGTGGATTCCCTCAAGGAGGCCGGGCAGGCTGTACCACGAAGTACCTCGGAGTTAGATTGCCCTTAGAAGGTTTCACATAAAAAAAGAAAGCAATTTTGGAATTTATTACTATTTTTGAAAATCAGTGTCTAGGCTAGAGGTTAAGTGGCAAACGCCCAAGCGGATTTGTGGTTATTTAATTATGTCCCTATGAAAGTAGGGGGAGCCTCCCACAAATCCACCTCTTACCTGACCGGTTGACCAATTTGGTAGTGAGTGCCAATTCTTCTTTTCAAAAAAAAATTTCACCCTCATTTTGCATTCATATAGTGATTGATTCATTGCATTATTTTTCCAAATTCATTTGCATAATAAAAAACAAAAACAAAAACAAAGAAAAGAAAATCATCATCATTTTTACATAAACCATTCATTTAGGAATTAATTCATTACATTTTAATTCACATTGCTTTCCAATTTAAAAAAAAATTAAAAATCTAAAAATAAATAATCTTTCTTTGGGCCTTTTTTGCATTGCATGCAAGGTAGGAGATCCCTACACCCATATTTGATAGGACCCATTGAAGACATAGAGAGATTAGTGCATTCTAGAAATCATCCACAACCTAACCTCATAGAGGATCAAAACCCACAACAAGCTTCCAAGCAGATGAAGCACCATTTCATGCCTAATTAGTACCAACCGTTCTTGTATGTCCAAGCACCCCAGAACCAGATAGTTTAGTATGAGATCAAGTCTAGTACCATCCAAATGTTGCCATCTTTCCACGGCCATACCAATGAAGATCCTCATAAACATCTTGATGAGTTTCTCCAGATTTGCTCAACTGTGAAAATCTAAAACTTTTCAGATGATGCTCTCAAATTGACACTCTTTCCTTTTTCCCTCAAAGATAAGGCTAAATATTGGTTAGGCACTTTGGGTAAATCAATTGATACTTGGGCTGAAATGCAAAAAGAGTTTTTGAAGAAATTCTATCCTATAGGGCGAACCAATACTATGAGGAGAGCAATAACTAGATTCACAACAAAACCCTGGAGAACAAATCCATGATGCGTAAGATAGATTGAAAAATTTGGTAAGGAAATGCCCCTATCAAGGGTTATCAAGATGGCAAATTGTACAGGCATTCTATGAGGGTTTGGCAGAAAATTATAGACAAATGGTGGATGCATCATGTGGGGGGGCAATTATGAGTAAGAGCGAGGATGAGGCGTATGATTTATTTAAAATGCTTAGTGAAAATTCTATTAGTCATGTCTCACTTTCATCTTATGAGAGAATGATTGGGCCATCTAAGAGGGCAGGGCTATATGAAGTTAAGAACCAAGGAGAGTGTGAGAACAAGATGGATATAAATTTCTTAACTCAGAAATTGAACAAAATGGATTTGTTGGTGCAAAAGATGGAAAAGGTTGATTTGGTAGCCTAAAAGTTAGATTAGTTGTTATCTAAGCAGGAACCTTCTTTCTCTTCTTCTCCTCAACCTCAACCGTTCTCAGCTCCCAACCATGAAGAAATCTATGCTCTTTGTTCTACCCCTAATCATGTTTTTACTGATTGCCCCACTGCAGCCCAGCTTCCCCCGTTCATCCAAGAATAGATCTTTGCTGCTCAGGGTGTGTTCAAACCTGCTTATGATCCTTATTCTAACACATACAATCCTAGTTGGAGAAATCACCCCAATTTTTCTTTGAAATCTCAGCAAGGTCCATCTACCCAATCCAATCCCTAAGTTTAGAAATAATCTTTTACAACTTCTAGTCAGTCCCATCCAAATCTTCCTTATCCTTCTCCGTTTCAGCAGCAATTCCAACAACCTCCATTCCATCAAGCCCAGGCCCCATATCCTCAAAATCAAATTTCTCTGTGCCATTTTCATCAGTATCCTCCACATCATTTTAAACCGCGAGCTCCTTATCAACCTTCTCCTCAACCTCCTGAGCCCAATTTCAATGATAAATTCGACCAACTTTAGCAACTCATTCTTTCTCAACAACAATCCATTGCTAAGTTAGAGGGTCAAATAGGGCAATTGGCTGCTAGCAATATGAGGAGAGATGTAGGTCATCTTCCTAGCCAACCTGTGGCTAATCCTAAGAACCAACCTCCAGGCTTCCACCAAAGAGCTCCTCTTCGTCCTCAACCTAACCTACCCCAGCCCCCTCCTCCTATGGGCCCTATATTTGAGAACGCCAAGGCTATATCTACCCTTAGGAGTGGGAAGGTTTTAGATGACCTATATCAGGATAGGGGAGTTGGTAGCAGTTAGGGCCAAGAAGCCCGCATGGAAAGTGATAGTGAGGATGATGAGCCGGTGATTGTGCAAGAGAAGAAGAAGCCGGAGGGGAGGAACAAGCTGGATAAAGGAAAAGCAAAGGTTGATGAAGAAGGTCCCCAAGAGTATGCTCCTAAGATCCCTTTTCTCGATGCTCTAAAATCGAAGGCTCAAAAAAAAAGCCGGTGCAGTAAGAAGAGCTAGTGGAATTGTTTAACAAGTGAATATCAATATTCCACTTTTGGACGCGATTAAATATGTGCCGGCATATGCAAAGTTTCTGAAAGAGCTGTGCACTCAAAAAATGGAACCCAAGGTGATAACTTAGAAGATCTGCCTATCTGAATATGTTAGTGTTGTCGTGATGAACCATTTACCTAAGAAGTTGAAGAGCCATGGAGCTCCTCTAATTTCATGTGATATAGGTGGAGTTAGATTTGATAAAGCATTACTGGACCTTGGAGCCAGTGTAAATTTATTGCACACATTTATGTATGAGCAATTTGATCTGGGGGAGTTGAAGCCTACATCTATAATCCTTCAACTGGCGGATTGATCCGTGAAAACTCCAAAGGGTCTGTTGGAGGATGTGATTGTAAAAGTGCATGAATGCTATTTCCCTGTGGATTTCTTAATCTTGGATATGGCCTCGTCTTAGGAATTAAAAGACACTCCAATTATTTTGGGACGATCGTTTGTAGCTACGGCGAAGGCCAATATAAACTGTGGCACGAGAATGATGGATTTTTATTTTAGAGGAGAGAAGTTTTTTTTAAATGTGTTCAACGCATCCCAGTACCCGGACCATGTGGAGGAATGTAACTTCATTGATGTCATTGAGGAATTGATTGAAGAAAGATCGGAAGTTATTGAGGAATGTCTAGAAGAGGGTAGCATGCTGTAGGATTCTCTATTCTCTTCCACACCCTACTCAAGGATAGAGCCACTCCCTCCATTGCAAGCTGAACATGTTCTTCCATCTTTGGATCAGCCGCCCATTCTTGAATTGAAACCTCTGCCGGATTCTCTTAAGTACGCTTATCTGGGCCCTGACCAAACTCTGCCCGTAATCATTGCTTCTAATCTCACTTCTGCTTAGGAGTCTCAACTTTTAGATGTCTTTAAGGAGCACAAGGGGGCGATAGGTTGGTCAATGGCGGATTTGAAGGATATTAGACTGGATGTGTGTATGCATTACATTTACTTGGAGGACAATGCCAAGCCGAGCAGAGAGATGCAGCGTCGGCTGAATCCAAACATGAATGAGGTGGTCAGGAAGGAGGTAGTGAAGTGGTTGGATGTCGGGATCATATATCCCATTTCTGATAGCAAGTGGGTCAGCCTAACTCAAGTTGTTCCCAAGAAATCAAGGCTGACCATTGTAACAAATGAGAAAGGAGAAGAAGTGCCTACACGATTGCAAACAGGGTGGAGAGTCTGCATTGACTATAGAAAATTAAATTCAGCTATAAAGAAAGATCATTTCCCACTCTCGTTTGAAGTTCAAATTTTGGAGAAACTTGCTGGGCAAAAGTATTTTTGCTTTTTCGATGGCTACTCTGGGTATAATCAAGTTGCTATTTACCCAGAAGATCAGGAAAAGACAACGTTCACGTGTCCTTATGGCGCGTTTGCTTTTAGAAGAATGCCATTTGGGCTGTGTAACGCCCCCGCCACCTTCCAGTGATACATGATGTCTATCTTTTCTAAAATGGTGGGGGAATGTTTGGAAGTGTTTATGGACGACTTTTCTGTGTTTGGTGCTTCTTTTGAAAATTGCTTGAGGAATTTAACTCAGGTGTTAAAGAGGTGCATTACATCAAATCTTTTATTAAACTGGGAGAAGAGCCATTTCATAGTTAGAGAAAGGATAGTGCTTGGCCAAGTTATATCAGAAAGGGGAATAGTGGTCGATAAAGGTAATATCGATTTTATTTCCAATCTTTCTCCTCCCACATCTGTCAAACAGATTCGATCTTTCCTTGGCCATGCTGGATTCTATCGCAGATTAATCTAAAACTTCTCTACCATTGCTCATCCTCTCTCACAATTTCTTGCCAAGAGCATTCTTCTCAATCTTAATGATTTTTGTCTTGAGGCATTTAATTCTTTGAAAGCGGCCCTTACTCAAGCTCCGATTCTTCAATCACCGGATTGGTCGCTTCCTTTTAAAATTATGTGTGATGCCTCAGACTATGTTGTTGGAGCTGTCTTGGGCCAGAGAGTCGATAAGAAGCCCGTGGGGATCTATTATGCGAGTCGCACCCTCGCCGATGCACAATTAAACTACACTACCACGGAGAAAGAATTACGTGCTGTTGTTTTCACCCTTGAGAAATTTTGATCATATCTGTTAGGGCAAAAGTCATTGCTTATTCTGATCACTCGGCTTTGAAATACTTACTCTCCAAGAAGGATGACAAACCCCATCTCATTCGGTGGATTCTGTTGCTACAAGAGCTTGATTTGGAAATCAAAGACAAGAAGGGGTTGGAGAATGTTATTGTTGATCACTTGTCTAGGATTGGGATTCCTGAAAGTGCACCTATGTCTGATTCCTTCCCCAATGAGCAAATTTTTTCCATCTCTCACACCTCAACCCCCTGGTACGCTCACATAGTCAATTACATGACAGTCGGACAGATTCCAGGAGGGTGGTCTAGGCAGGAGAAAGATCGATTCTTTTAAAAGGTTAAGTAATACTTTTGGGAGGACCCAGAGCTGTTTCATATGGGTCCTGATCAAATAATAACAAGATGTTTCCCCGAGGAGGAGCAACATTCTGTTTTGAACTTCTGTCATAGTCTTGCTTGTGGGGGATACTTTTTTCAGGAAAGAAAACAACGGCTAAAGTATTACAAAGTGGATTTTATTGGCCCACATTGTTTAAGGTGTCAAGCAGTGGGTAATAATTCGAAAAGAGATATGATGCCGCTCAGTCCCATTCTGGTAGTAGAAATTTTTGATGTTTGGGGAATAGACTTTATGGGACCATTTCCACCTTCATTTGGCAATAAATATATTTTGGTGGCGATGGACTATGTTTCGAAGTGGATTGAAGTTGTTGCTACTAGGACTAATGATCATAAGGTGGTGATGAAGTTTGTAAAGAAGAACATCTTTTCTAGATTTGGTTGTCCTAGAGCTATCATTTGTGATGGGGGTTCTCACTTCACGAACTTTCAATTCCGAGCTTTGCTTCGTAAATATGGAATTACTCATAAACTTGCTATCCCCTATCATCCCCAAACCTGTGGCCAGGTAGAAGTTTCCAATAGGGAGATTAACAACATTCTGCATAAGACAGTTAGGCCGGATAGGAAAGATTGGTCTGAGAGACTAGACGATGCATTATGGGCCTATAGAACTGCATTTAAGTCTCCCATTGGCATGTCCCCATACCACCTCATTTTTGGAAAAGCATGCCACTTACCTGTAGAACTGGAACATAGAGCATATTGGGCCATTAAACAAGTCAATTTTGATCTTACTCAAGCTGGGTCCCAAAGAGCTCTACAACTTAATAAAATGGTGGAATTACAAAATGAAGCCTACGAAAATTCCATGATTTACAAAGCTAAAACCAAGGCATTTCACGACAATCATATTCACAGGAAAACTTTTTCTGTGAATCAAAAGGTTTGACTTTTTAACTCGAGGCTACGTTTGTTTTCCGGCAAGTTAAAATATAGATGGGATGGACCGTTTCTTGTCGTTAAAGCTTTCGACCATGGTGCCGTTAAAATTTTGAATCCTAAAAATGGTCACATTTTCACTATTAACGGTCAAAGATTGAAACCTTATTTGGAAAATGATCAGTTACAAAAAGAATCCATTGTTCTAGGTGATCTGGAATAAAATCTTTGTGAGTTTTCATGCGTCTGGCTGTAGACAGAAAACTTAGCGCTTCTGGGAGACAACGCAAGATTCTTTGTTATTTGATGCTTTATTTTTAGTTTATTTTTCAGTAGACAGGCCAAGAAGAAGAAGCTGTCGCCATTATTCTAAACCTGCACATCAGGTTGTATCCTTCCATCTCAGCAATATTTCTTTGTCACAATGTTCTATTGATTCTTATTACATGTGCCATTGAGGATAATGTCATTTAAGTTGGGGGGGAGAGAAAATTTCTAAAATTTCCATGCATGCAACCTGATATCTTGCATTTCATACAAAGTAAAAGATGAAATCTTCGACTATGTTTTCTTGATTCATGCTCTCATTGAAAGTAATTCGGGAATAGAAAAGACTAGGGAGAATGATGATGGAAAATTTTCTTCGATTTAGCCATGGAAAACTGATATAAGAATCTCTTTAAAGTTCATGTGCACTTTAGAAAAGAAAAGTCACTTTGCACGCTAATGAAGCAAGCATGGCAACCCTTTTGTTATTTTGGGTATTATGTCTGATGCTCTGCACTTCTTGAGGAAGAGTTATTTTGAAAAAGCTTTCAGCCAAGTTCTATCAAATAAGTGCAGAAGCATATTATTGAAAAAAAATAACGTAAAAAATGCCCCTAATCTTAGTAACCGGGCCTACTTCACCTAAGACGTGTTGAGGTTCGCATTAAATAGAAAAGGGAACCTTGATATGTGTAATTGGGCATGCGTCTCCTAAGGCAAGAGTTAAGATTCATGTTAAACAATGAAGGGTAGTGCAACATCATGTGTGTAGAAAATTAAAAGATCCCAAAGGGACAAAGTAATGAGACAGCCAAAAAGTTAATATGTTTAATGCTCTGAGGTAGGAGGTGCAGGGTTGAAAGGCGATTGTTCGGAATAGTAAATGAGGGACGCAATTATCTTTGCTGTGGATTTGGTAGTTACACATGCACAAGTGCTACTGAACTTTGATTGGAATTCTTGATCATGTACCTTAATTTCAAATCTAAGGCTAGTGTGCATTAATGAATCTGGATTCCTAATGTTTGGTTGATTTTGTGAAGGAAAAGCTGGATATGAATGTATGGACTTCACAAACTCTTGTTGGTCCTAAATTTTAATTTGTTTGCATTGTTAAGGGACTAGCAATGTGTAAGTTGGGGGGTGTGATAAGTGTTGGGACGGTGGGATGGATATAGAGGGGGGGTGAATGTATCCCCTTCCAAAAATATTGCCCAAATTAAAAACAATAAGCCTGCTGCTAGATACAATTATGGAATAAGAACTATAGAGCTCAATTAAACATTTGATCGACCAGATGAACTGCTAACTATACTAGTGGATCCTGATGAAGACTAATGCCGAAGATAGAACAGTGGAAACCAAACACACTTAGCAAAATATGTAATGCTCAAGGTCACTGCAGATAGAAACAAGAGTGTTCATACAACCTGTGAAAGAGGTAGAAGACAAGGAGCAAACGCACAAGGCAAACGACGGCACAGATAATTTTTAGGTGGTTCGGTCCACAGACCTACGTCCACCCCTCACTCCAAACCGGAGTGAGGCTTCCACTAGCTAACGCTAGAACCGCAGACTCAGTCTGCAACAGGTGCTGCCAAACAGCTTGACCAGGGGAACAAGCTCTCCTCTTCCTCCCAACCGGAGGGCAACCGCTAGTGACTACCCATCACTAGCAACCAGAGACCAAGGTCTCTCTTCCTTCACCCAGGAGGGAACCCACCTGGACTTGCAACCCACAAGACCAGAACCGGAGACAAATCTCCCTTCCTCCAACCCGGAGGGAAACCCACAAGTGACTCCCAGCCACTTGCAAACCAGAGGTCACGGACCTCTCTTCCTCCACACCAGAGGGAACCACTATAGACTACCTAGTCACTAGCAAAATCAGAGAACAAGTCTCCCTTCTCCTGAGACCACAGGAGGAACCCCGATCCCAAACAAGGGAATTGGAAGAACAAGGCGAATAGATGGAAAGAACAAAATAAAAAGCAAACACAAAGGAAAAACACAACAAACGTAAAGCTGGAAATGAGACACACTAAGTAGCTCTCGCAGGAGCAAAATGGTTTTGGATTTGATCCAATGC
Organism: Amorphophallus konjac; assembly: GCA_022559845.1. Lineage (NCBI taxonomy): Eukaryota > Viridiplantae > Streptophyta > Magnoliopsida > Alismatales > Araceae > Amorphophallus > Amorphophallus konjac. The sequence goes on along the minus strand of CM040123.1, from coordinate 277,046,878 downwards.
CAGACAAACGAATCTTCAATGAAGGCTTCTTTCTTCTTCTCCACGAACTCTCTCTCTCTCTCTTCTTCTTCTCAATATTAGGCTTACACTATTCTTCTTCTTCTTCACTCTCGATCTCAATCTCTTTTTCTTTTTCTTCATCTGCTTTCAGCCTCTCTGCTGCTGCTCTCTCCTTTTTCTTCTTCTGCCTTTTTCTGCTCTCTGCCTCTACTTCGATCACTCTTCCTTGATCTTCATCAGTCTTCTTCATGTGGAAGAAGCTCTATATTTATACCAGCCGCATCTAGGGCGTGTGTAGGGCTTGTGCCCTCTTATCCTTGAATCACGTGCCAGGTGCCAACCTCGGATCACGTGCCCAGCCATCTTTCTTCTCGAAGTGTATACCTGTGACACAGTCATAAGAGAGTATCAGATGGATGTATAGACTTGGTTAAGACTTTTAACAAAGCGTGTATAGACATGAATGCTGCATATAGGCAAGCATGTACAGTGTGAGAATGTGTAGACTTGAGTGCCTTCATGCGACCTCAGTGTACAGACTTTAGATGCAGCATATAAGCAAGTGTGTACAATGTGAGAATGTGTAGACTTGAGTGCCTTCATGCGACCTCAGTGTATTGACTTTAACTTCAAAGATGTTCAGACTTTAAGTGCTGAAGTGTGTACAGTCTCTATTTGTTCGAGCATGCTACAATGTGTAGACTTATGAACTGATGTAGACACATGCTGTATAGACTTTGATGCAAAGGCTGGAGTGTGACGGATGTATAGACTTTAGAAGACAAAGCACGCACAGGCCAAACGATGTACAGACTTTGCCAATATGAGACACTGTACAGACTTTGTTGTATAGACTTGATGCATTGTATGGACTTGGTGTGTGCAGGGCAGGCAGTCAATGTATAGACTTCATGATGCAAGCGACAAAGTATAGACTTAACGATGCAAGCGATGTATAGACTTTGATGCCAAAGGCAATGTATAGACTTGTACAGTTCAGCTGCCAATGTATAGACTTTGATGCCCAAAGGCAATGTATATACTTTGAAGACTCGAAGCCCACGATGTATAGACTTTGAAGCATGTGTACGAGACAATGTATAGACTTGGCTTCGTGCTAGCTACAGGACAATGTCTAGACTTGATGCAGCTTCAAAACACAATGTGCAGACTTTACCAATGTATAGACTTGGGGTTCTGAACGTAGGTACAGACTGGGAATGTATAGACTTGATGAATGGCTTGAAAGCAACAGGACAGTGTATAGACTTGGAAGGTTCAGCGGTGGATGTACAGACTTCACCTAAGCAAGCTACAGTGCAATATATGGACTTGATCTCAAGGAATTGTTGTACAGACTTTGAGTGAAGGCATGAACAGTGAATCAATGTATAGACTTGCAGAACAAACGTTGCACATATGCCATGAATGTATAGACCTGTTCGATGAATGCATGAACAGTGAATCAATGTATAGACTTCCAATGCCTTCGTCAAATGCGATGTACAGACTTGCCAAGCCCCAGGCCAATGTATAGACTTGCAGTGCAATGTTCACACGACTGGGCGATGTACAGACTTGGTGAGCGCCAAGCGATGTACAGACTTCAATGACTCATGCAACCAGACACGTGAAAGCACAGACAGTGTACAGACTTAGTGCAAATAGGATGTGCAGACTTGTGGCATGCAATGTCTAGACTTGATATGAAGGAATGCACAATGTCTAGACTTGATGAACAATGCAACAAGCAATGCTGATTGATGTATAGACTCTGAATGAGTGACATGCGACAGACACTGTGCAGACTTGTTTTGAACCACGCACTATGTATAGACTTGCAATACCATGAAGGCAGGTTGTATAGACTTGAAGTAATGCATGCAGGTGACAATGTATATACTTGATGTCAACAAGTGTATGGACTAAGCATGCATACAACAATGATGTGTAGACTTGGGTGTGTGTGTAAGACAATGTGTGTGTGTGCTGTACAGACTTAAATGCATGCACAGAACAGTTTATGCATATCAGCTAAAACATCATCAAAGATCTGAGAGTAGACAGAGCATTACATGATCTGAGCATTGACCTTACCTGTCATGATTTGACTTTGACTTGGGTTGACTTCATGACCTGTGAGTCATCCTTAAACCTGTTCTGACAGTTTATCATAGTGCAACAGGATTATATCATCAAGGATGTAAACATAATGAGGCATAATATCTGTCATCATCAAAACTCCAGAACCACAGGGGACACATCAATCTCCCCCTTTTTGATGATGGTAATATTATGAGTCATTACAATAGATTCATCATGATGATTATGAAATACCATACAACATGCACCACAGATATGACAGAGTACATGAACATGCACCACAGAATAGCTCAGTCAGAAGTGAGCATGTACAACACCATGTGATGCAAGTGATGACTCACAAAAGTTCTCCCCCTTTGACAACATCAAAAAGAATGGAATGTTCATTGATTGTTGAAGGAGCTATTATGCAATGCTGTGAGTTACAGTCATCAAAAACTCCCCCTGACAAGATACTCTCCTGAATGAACATTGAACCACAGGGACATGCAAGAATTCTCCCCCTTAGATGGACAGTGATTGGAATGAAGCTCAGGATATAAAGAAGTCAACAGTCAGGTCTGAAGTAATGGAGTCCACTGTGAGAAAGAAAGCACTCAGAATGAATGAGAAAGGTTTTCAATGGGATATCAATTTCATAAATCTGATTAAACAGGTATTTCAGACTCTTCTATTATAGAGATTTATGAATGATCTTCATTGACAAGTCAGATCAGAATATGGTGTATGCAAGGCTTGTTCATTAGCATTCTGTTCTCATATCTGAAATCAGTTTTAATAAAAGTGAACCTAGCTTTCATATTGAAAGTCTTGTTTAATCTTCTTCTTTCTTACTCACTCAATTTCAAAGATTCCTTTAAGAGATGCAATCAATAGTAATGAAGTTAAACACATAAGAAAACATTTGTTTCTGTCAAGGGTTCCAATAGAATATTTCTTTTGCACACTTTTTCAAATGATAAACTGGATTAGCAGCAATTTTCATAACATTCTTCATGAGCACTTGAGTTTTAGTACACCCTTGTAACTAGAGGATACACGTTGTTTAGATGCCAGTATCCCTAAGCACTTGGAAGGACTAACTGTCATGCTTCATAGGAACAGAGATTGCATTTACACTTCATGACACACTACAAATCATTTCTTTGATGAGTGAGATATATTTCTCAGTGTGCATGCCATTGCACTGCCAGATTATCAATCATTCTTAAGCAGAGTTAACTATGGCACCTCATGACACAGTCCTTTGGACATGGTTTCTCAGTGACCAAAGTCATTGCTCTGACAGGATTTACCCTTAGACATGTTCTATATTCTCAGATGTTTAAAAATCAATACTAATTTCATACATATCAATCAAAGAATATCATGATTTTAGAATTTTCAGAATTAAGAAGAGTTTAAAAAATACAACATGAAAATGTTGGTTAAAGTTTATTAAGACTAACTAAGATATTTTCAAGATATGTTCATAAGCAAACACAAGACATACATGAAACTTCAACCGGCTGAAAGAATCAGACATTCATAGTCCTATATAATAGAAGATTCCTCTTTAAGTTCTTTTCAGATTTATGATCAGGATATGCACATAGAAAACTTTCTGAATTTTCAAGGAAGGCTGAATCATTGTAAGGAATAGTCAATTCAACAGATACCAATGGATAGAATGAGTGAAAATGGCTGATAACAGTTGAAGCAGGAAGCTGAAAGGTGTTGCAATGCATGGGTCAGATGTGATTTCAAGAGTATGAATAATGCTCCCCCTAAATGTATGCATGAGCTAGCACTCAAGATGTCGACACTTCTAACCAATAAGTGTAAGTGCAGTGAGCTGACAACATGTAATATATGCAATGATCACATGAACATTTAGACTGCTCTTCGTGCAACACTGACCTATGGTACCAGGCGGAGGACTTGGTCTAAAGACCACCTCATAGATAACAAGCACTTCTAGACAGAATTCATCTGCCCTTTAGTAACTCACTATTAATATACCAAGAGTCATGCATGATAATCCAATGCAGATGCAGTTCTATATGCATCTTAAGCTAACAATATGCCACTTATATGCAATTATGAATGCATGTGCATGTCAAATGTGCAGGTGAACATTTTTAAGCATGAGAGATCGTCCAAGCAACATATTTATTCAATTTAGCTTTTCAGATTTTTCAAAATATAATTTAACAAATATCAACCAACTACAATTGGCATATGTATGCATCAAATGCAGACAACCTTTTAATCTCATGTATGCACAGATCACCTAGCAAGTGCATGATCAGAAAAGAATGCAAATGGCAGATGCAGTTATGGACATGTATGCATGAGATCTTAATTGACATATTAAGCATAATGTTCAACTAAAAGAAAATTCAGGTGTACAAGCATTTAAACAGCAGAGTTGGGGTTTTACCAAACTTTGGATGCCTTGGTTTATTTGACCACCTTTTATTCCTCATCACCAAGGCATACCTGCAAAGCACATATCTCATTTTGTGTTTCTAGGTACCCAAGACTTCTTGGGTCCTACATTGTTAGTAACACCTCTGATTTGTGCTTTCCATAATCTTTGGGCATGTAAGTCATTAGATTTCATTAAACGACAGTCACTCATGGAGTGCCCAAACTGCCCACAATAATAACAGGAAGCAACATGCTTTGATTTATTGTTATGCACACAATTATTAGCATGGAATTTTTGTGCAGGTGCATACTAGTTTCTTTTTTTATTATGGAAGTTGTTCTTGTTAATCTTACCAAACATGTTTTCCTTAGAAAGATGTCTAGCATATTTGAAATTTACCCGCCTATCTTGAAGATGCCAACAGTCCTTGACTGTATGGCCATGCTTTCCACATTGAGAGCAGCTAATTGGATTTCTTCTGAAAGAGCCTGACCAGCATTCGGTGGCCTTGTGACCAAATTTGTTACAGTTATAGCAAGTGATGTGCTGGTTTACAGGAACAAATTTGTTCTTATTAAAACCATGCTGGCTTGCAGGGAATTTAGCATGATATGAATGAAATGTTTTCTTACCACTTGCAAACCAGCATTGTGCAATCGTGTGTCCTAATTTGCCATAGTGAGAACATTCTATTTTCTTTTTCTGAGATGAAGAATTTTTATCATGAGATTTCCTGGCATTCAAATCATCTAGTTCCATTAATCTACACTCATGCATCAGATGGCCAAACTTGCGACAATAATGACAAATCATTTTCTTTTTAGATGCATGTGAGTGTGTGGGTGAATCATGCAGAGTGGGAAGAGAAACATGTTGATTCTTTTCTTTCTATTTTTCTATTGTTTTCTTTTGAGCAGATGACTGATAACCAGGAAGGTTCTGAGGGCTGTGAGAAGTTGAGCTGGACACAAAGGAAGTTTGAACTTTGTTTTGAAAACTCTTCTTGTTTGAGGGGTTATAGCCCAACCCTTCCTTCTGAAAATTAACCTTAGTTCCTAGAATCTTGTTCAGATTATCTTTTCCGTCCACAAATTTTGACAAGGAATTATTCAAATCTTCAATTTCATTTTCCAAAGAAACGATGTGTATTTCATAACTGGCAATCTCTTGTTCATTGCAATTTACACATTCGCTTAGCACCTTGTTTGCAATTTTACATTCCTCAATTTCTTGTTCCAGATTTCTCAATTTTTCATATTCTTCAATGTAAACAGATTTTCCTTTTTCTAAGAGAAGAAGTTTCTTTGACATAGCAATGTTCAACTGCTTCAATCCTTCAACCTCTTTGGTTAGTTTGTCATTTTTTGATTTCAGATTTTCAAATTCTTCAACAGAGCCTTTATCAATTTTCATTGAGCTCATTTTATCATTCAGCTCTTCCTCTATCTGTTCAAGCTCCAGAATCTTGTTTAACAGATCTTTATTTTCTTCATTTAGGGAAACAATAAACTCCTTCTGCCATTCTAAATTTGAGTGAAGATTTTTATTTATTTCCTTCAGAAATGGACACTCATTGCATGCAGATTTACCAGAACATATTGTTTGAACCTGGAGTTTTTCACATTGTTTCCTAAGACAGTCATTTTCAGATTTTAGAACATCCAATTCAGCGCTAACAGAATCAAATTCTTTCAACAGTTTTTCATTCTGAACTAAATTATTAACATGAACCTGATCATCCTCAATCGAGCTAAGTTTTCCTTTTAGTTCAGAAATTTCACATACAAGTTCTTGATTTTCTTCTTTAACTAAGCCAATTTGTTTCTTAAGCACTTGGACTTCAGACAAGCATGCATCATAGGACTGTTTCTGTTTTAAGCAATTTTTACATGAGGACTCTGAGCTATTCAGATCAATTTTCTTTTTCAATTTTTTATATTGTTTTCTTAGCATCTCATGTGACTCAAGTAACTCACCATATGCACCCTGCCAATCATCTAAAGAAAAATTCTCGAAGATGTTTACCTCATCATCATCCTCTTCTTCATTTTGGCTACCACTTTGATTACTTCTGTTAGCCATCATGCAGCTGTCTTCATTTATCATGTGAGCTCGCTTCAGCACATCCAGAATGTCCTTAGCAGACCTGCAATCATAAAGACAGGAGTGTAAGGCTCTGTCAGTGGCTGCTTTCATCAGATTGAAGGCTTTCTGATTTTCTCCATCCTTTGATCTGTGGCTGTTGGTCCATTTGGACACTTTCTTTGGTAATGTGTGAGGACCTTGTGAAATTAACTTCCACAGATCAGGATTAACTGCATCAACATAATTACGCCAACTGACAAACAACACATTAAAATTAGAACCGTTGAAAACCGATGGATCACCCATGAAAACTGATCAGATAAATGCAACAGGAATAATGAAGTACCAAAAGCTAGAAAGGACCAAGACAGTAGGATCGAATCTACAGGTCACTGGACCTTCTATGCAGACAACCTGCTCTGATACCAATTGTTGGGACATTGCGATGGATACAGGGGGGGGTGAATGTATCCCCTTCCAAAAATATTGCCTAAATTAAAAATAATAAGCCTGCTGCTCGATACAATTGTGGAATAAGAACTATAGAGCTCAATTAAACATTTGATCGACCAGATGAACTGCTAACTATACTAGTGGAACCTGATGAAGACTAATGTCGAAGATAGAACAGTGGAAACCAAACACACTTAGCAAAATATGTAATGCTCAAGGTCACTGCAGATAGAAACAAGAGTGTTCATACAACCTGTGAAAGAGGTAGAAGACAAGGAGCAAACGGACAAGGCAAACCACGGCACACATAATTTTTAGGTGGTTCGGTCCACAGACCTACGTCCACCCCTCACTCTAAACTGGAGTGAGGCTTCCACTAGCTAATACTTGAACCGCAGACTCAGTCTGCAACAGGTGCTGCCAAACAGCTTGACCAGGGGAACAAGCTCTCCTCTTCCTCCCAACCGGAGGGCAACCGCTAGTGACTACCCATCACTAGCAACCAGAGACCAAGGTCTCTCTTCCTTCACCCAGGAGGGAACCCACCTGGACTTGCAACCCACAAGACCAGAACCGGAGACAAATCTCCCTTCCTCCAACCCGGAGGGAAACCCACAAGTGACTCCCAGCCACTTGCAAACCAGAGGTCACGGACCTCTCTTCCTCAACACCAGAGGGAACCACTATAGACTACCCAGTCACTAGCAAAATCGGAGAACAAGTCTCCCTTCTCCTGAGACCACAGGAGGAACCCCGATCCCAAATAAGGGAATTGGAAGAACAAGGCGAATAGATGGAAAGAACAAAATAAAAAGCAAACACAAAGGAAAAACACAGCAAACGTAAAGCTGGAAATGAGACACACTAAGTAGCTCTCGCAGGAGCAAAACTGGTTTGCATTCTATCCAATGCCAGACAAACAAATCTTCAATGAAGGCTTCTTTCTTCTTCTCCACGAACTCTCTCTCTCTCTCTCTCTTCTTCTTCTCAATATTAGGCTCACACTATTCTTCTTCTTCTTCACTCTCGATCTCAATCCCTTTTTCTTTTTACTCTTCTGCTTTCAACCTCTCTGCTGCTGCTCTCTCCTTTTTCTTCTTCTGCCTTTTTCTGCTCTCTGCCTCTACTTCGATCACTCTTCCTTGATCTTCATCAGTCTTCTTCATGTGGAAGAAGCTCTATATTTATACCAGCCACAGCTAGGGCGTGTGTAGGGCTTGTGTCCTCTTGTCCTCGAATAATGTGCCAGGTGCCAACCTCGGATCACGTGCCCAGCCATCTTTCTTCTCGAAGTGTATACCTGTGACACAGTCATAAGAGAGTATCAGATGGATGTATAGACTTGGTTAAGGCATTTAACAAAGCGTGTATAGACATGAATGCTGCATATAGGCAAGCATGTACAGTGTGAGAATGTGTAGACTTGAGTGCCTTCATGCAACCTCAGTGTACAGACTTTAGATGCAGCATATAAGTAAGTGTGTACAATGTGAGAATGTGTAGACCTGAGTGCCTTCATGCGACCTCAGTGTATAGACTTTAACTTGAAAGATGTTCAGACTTTAAGTGCTGAAGTGTGTACAGTCTCTGTTTGTTCGAGCATGATACAATGTGTAGACTTATGAACTGATGCAGACACATGCTGTATAGACTTTGATGCAAAGGCTGGAGTTTGACGGATGTATAGACTTTAGAAGATGAAGCATGCATAGGCCAAACGATGTACAGACTTTGCCAATATGAGACACTGTACAGACTTTGTTGTATAGACTTGATGCATTGTATGGACTTGGTGTGTGCAGGGCAGGCAGTCAATGTATAGACTTCATGATGCAAGCGACAAAGTATAGACTTAACGATGCAAGCGATGTATAGACTTTGATGCCCAAAGGTAATGTATAGACTTGTATAGTTCAGCTGCCAATGTATAGACTTTGATGCCCAAAGGCAATGTATAGACTTTGAAGACTCGAAGCCCACGATGTATAGACTTTGAAGCATGTGTACGAGACAATGTATAGACTTGGCTTCGTGCTAGCTACAGGACAATGTCTAGACTTGATGCAGCTTCAAAGCACAATGTGCAGACTTTACCAATGTATAGACTTGGGGTTCTGAACGTAGGTAAAGACTGGAATGTATAGACTTGATGAATGGCTTGAAAGCAACAGGACATTGTATAGACTTGGAAGGTTCAGCGGTGGATGTACAGACTTCACCTAAGCAAGCTACAGTGCAATGTATGGACTAGATCTCAAGAAATGGCTGTACAGACTTTGAGTGAAGGCATGAACAGTGAATCAATGTATAGACTTGCAGAACAAACGTTGCACATATGCCATGAATGTATAGACTTGTTCGATGAATGCATGAACAGTGAATCAATGTATAGACTTCCAATGCCTTCGTCAAATGCGATGTATAGACTTGGCAAGTCCCAGGCCGATGTATAGACTTGCAATGCAATGTTCACACGACTGGGCGATGTACAAACTTGGTGAGCGCAAAGCGATGTACAGACTTCAATGACTCATGCAACCAGACACGTGAAAGCACAGACAGTGTACAGACTTAGTGCAAACAGGATGTGCAGACTTCTGGCATGCAATGTCTAGACTTGATATGAAGGAATGCACAATGTCTAGACTTGATGAACAATGCAACAGGCAATGCTGACTGATGTATAGACTCTGAATGAGTAACATGCGACAGACACTGTGCAGACTTGTTTTGAACCACACACAATGTATAGACTTGCAATACCATGAAGGCAGGCTGTATAGACTTGAAGTAATGCATGCAGGTGACAAAGTATTTACTTGCTGTCTACAAGTGTATGGACTAAGCATGCATACAACAATGATGTGTAGACTTGGGTGTGTGTGTAAGACAATGTGTGTGTGTGTTGTACAGACTTAAATGTATGCACAGAACCGTTTATGCATATCAGCTAAAACATCATCAAAGATCTAAGAGTAGACAGAGCAATACCTGATCTGAGCATTGACCTTACCTGTCATGATTTGACTTTGACTTGGGTTGACTTCATGACCTGTGAGTCATCCTTAAACCTGTTCTGACAGTTTCTCATAATGCAACAAGATTATATCATCAAGGATGTAAACATAATGAGGCATAATATCTGTCATCATCAAAACTCCAGAACCACATGGGACACATCAATAAGTGCTATATTTCATATCATAACTTGCAACACATTTATCATTTTTGAGTATTAAATGAATAAAGTTGTGCAACATAAGCAGTTAATTTCATTCTCACAAGTAATTTGAGTCTGCATACATTTTATCATCTTTTTAAGCCAAAATGACAATGTGAGAAATATTCAAGAATTTATAAAATTATTTGAAATCTATTTTTAAATGAAATATGTTGATTATTTAAATTTTTTGAATTTTCAGGAAATAGCGACCAGTGCGTCAGACGCCATTTCTGAAGCATTTTTTTGAAAAAAATAAATAGCGATTGAGCAAACGAGCATCCATTTGTTTGACTGAAAAAGAAAAAAAAGAGAAAGAAGAATTGGCGACTGTATACATGGGCGCTATTTCATTTGATAAAAATATAAAAAAGAAGAAAAGCTGGAAAATAAGAAGAAATAGCGATCGTTGAAGCAGGTGTAGTTTCTTTGGAAAAGAATGTGCAACCATTCAAGCAACTGCTCATTCAATTATACAGAACATCAGAAGAAAAATGAACAAAAATAGAAAAAGAATTAGCGACTGTTTTCACAGTTGCCAATTCCTTGATTTATGGAAAAAGGGGAAATATCAAAATAAGGAAACAAGAATGAGCGACCATTATGGAAGGCGCGATTTTAATGTGCGGCCACAGGGTTGGACACCATTTCTTTTAGAAACAGAAATGGAAATAGCAAGGTCTCTAGGAGGTAATCTACCCACGGTCGTCGTTATCCTTCCATATTTAGAGCAAGGGAAAGTCTATTCATGGCAAGAGCCCTAATTTGAGCAACTAATCCATGCTGTAAAATCGGATTTGAGTTGATATGCAATTACCGATCGTGAAGGTTCTCTGTGCCCTATAAAAGGCTACCCGAGAGCCACCGGAGAGAGATCTTTGGCCTTTTATATGCTTTCCTGTTCATCTTCTCAATTTACTTTCTTCTACAAAGTTCTTCATTTAAACATTCTCTTCAACTTATTCTCTGATTTTTAAAGCATAGTTCTGTAATTTTATAGTTAATTATTTGCTTTTTTATCATCTATGTTCTTCTTCATTTTTCACCCTCTTCCTCACGTCATCTCCCTCTATACTCTTCATCAATCTTCTTTGGCTTTCTTAGATCTACAACTTTCTCGTTTTCCACCTTTTCTAATTTGCTCTAGCTTTAAAGTTATTTTCTCTCTTCTCACCCTCTATTTTTATTTGATTTTTACTATGTTTTCACTTTTCCTCCACAGCAGCCCTCTCTCCTCATCTCTCTCTCTGTTCTCTCTTCAAAACACACACAGCACACACATATATTATTATTATTATTATTAAGTCTTCTTTTTCTTCCTCTATTCTTCTATCTTCCCACTCTTCCATATTTCTTTCAACATCCCCTTGGCGGAGATCTCTACTTCGGTCCTCTCGGCGGCATCTATCTCCACGGTGGGGCGATTCACTCAAAGGCTTGGCAAGGAGGCGGCGGCGCTCTTCATCAAAATTTCTTGACTTCAATTTCTTCCTTTTACCCTTGTTCTTTTATTTCCAAGTTGTAATTTTTAATTTTCATAGAGCTGTAATCTTTCCTTAGCAATAAAAATTCATCGTTTGTAATTGTGTCTTTCTAGTTCTCTTTTCTTTCTCTCTTTCCAACTTCTCTCCTTAACCCTCTCATCTTCTTTAGATAGTTTTAATTTCAGGCAATTTTAGTTTTCTTTTCAAAATCTCACTCAAAATTCGGATCTTTCAAATATAAGGATTTTCCATCATACTTAATTGAAAATATTTCTTCTCCGTGAGATCGACCCGTTCTTACCACTTTACTTTAATTCAAATCTTTTTAATTGAGTGAGTGTGGTTATTTTTAAGACTGTGGCACTATTTTTCAACGACGAGTTAGTGGCTATCAAGAAGTCGCAAGCAAGTCAGAAGCGGCAGGGCAGACTCCAAGCCCTTCAGGAAGATGAAACTGAAGCCACCAAGGAGGGTGGATTGGTCGAAGGTACTCTTACTATTTTTTCTAAGCCAGCGTTTGTTCTTTTGAACACCGGAGCTACTCATTCATTTATCTCTCAAAATTTTGCTAAGTCTATATCTGTGAAACCTGTGTTGATGGATCCTCACTTAGTGATTTCAACCCCTATCGGTTCAGGGTCCACAATTAAATATTTCTACCATTCTAGTGAGGTCCTAGTAAATGGTCATAACTTGTGAGCGGATCTAGCATGCATGGGGATGCAGGATTGCGATGTAATCCTAGGAGCTGCTTGGTTAGCTAGACATGAAGCTAGTGTTCATTGCAAGTCTGGATCGGTGACTTTTTTAAGCACCCCGCGCTTTCTTTTTCTTGCTATAGGTGTTCTAAGTCTGTGCCACTCATTTTGGCACTTCAGGCTGATAAATTGTTACGGAAGGGGTGTCCGGCGTTCTTGGCCTCAGACTCCTTGATCGATGAGAAGGAGTTAGAGTTGAAGGACATCCCTATTGTCTGAGACTTTCTTGAAGTGTTTCCTAATGATTTGTCGGGACTTCCTCTTGAAAGGGAGGTGGTTTTCTCTATTGATTTAGTTTCTCATGCATCACTAGTCTCTAGAGCTTCGTACCGAATGTCCCCCGCAGAGTTAAAGGAGTTGAAGGAGTAGTTGCTGGCATTGTTAGAAAAAGGTTTTATTCGTCCAAGTACATCCCCGTGGGGAGCTCCTGTGCTTTTTGTGAGGAAGAAGGATGGTTCGTTGAGACTATGCATTGATTATCGTCAGTTGAACCAGCTTATTGTCAACAACAAGTACCCGTTGCCAAGGATCGATGAGTTGTTCGATCTGATATCGGGAGCGCAGTATTTTTCCAAGATTGACCTTAGATCGGGGTATCACCAATTGAGGATCAAGGATAAGGATATCTTTACAACGACTTTTCGAAGCAGGTATGGGCATTTTGAATTTGTAGTAATGCCTTTTGGACTAACGAATGCTCCTGCAGCTTTCATGTAGCTGATGAACAATGTGTTCCGGCCCTACTTAGATCTGTGGGTCGTGGTATTCATTGATGATATTCTTATATATTCTAAAAGTATAGAGGAACATGAGGAGCACTTGAAAATGGCCTTACAAGTATTAAGGGATCATCAGTTGTATGCCAAGTTCAGTAAGTGTGAGTTCTGGCTGCAAGAGGTATCTTTCTTAGGTCACATCATTTCCAAAGATGGTATTGTAGTAGATCCCTCTAAAGTAGAGGCAGTAAGGAATTGGGAAAGGCCTGTGAATGTGACTGAAATTCAGAGAGTTCTAGGCCTAGCAGGTTATTATCGAAGGTTCAATAGAGACTTCTCCAAGATTGCAGTACCTTTGACTACGTTAACCCCTAAGGAGAACTGATTCGAGTGGTCAGAGTGTGAAAAGAGCTTCCAGACTCTGAAGGAGTGTTTCACCACTACTGTGATGACCCAGACTCCGGATATGGGGTAAACCCGATACCACTTGGAATCTAAGAGGCCTCCCAAGAGCGAGAAAGCTCTGAAAGGATAGAAAGGTATGTGTGAGTACATTGAACTTCTAGATAAAGCAGTAAGAAATTAAATTTCTATGATCAGGGTTGCTAAAATAGCAGAAATAAAATTATTTTTTCTATAACAATTAAAACTAACAGAGTCCAGTCCAACTAAAGTACAGTACAACAGGAAAGAGAACGTACTCTCAAGTCGGGGGAAGCCTGACACTAGCAAACGCTGGCAACTAAGAACCACGCACTGCACCTCTAAGCACGAAGAAGAATAGCAACACCTGAAAAGCCAGGGGTGAGCCTCCTATCACTGGCTCAGTAGGGATCACGCAGAACCCTACCACAAAACAACGCAGTAACAACAGTGCTAACAACTATAGCAAAGCAGTAACAGTAGGAGTAGGAACAACAGATGTAAAAGAGGAAAGCCGTACCATGAAAACATGGCAGCCGACTGAACCTCGGCCCTCTAAACTACTCCTATCGGTAGAAAACTAATTCCCACACTCATAATCAGGAATCTCCGAACCGATATAAAGAAACTCTGGCTACACAACCAGGACACATGATGACACCTCAGTCGTGCAGGCTCGTCTACAGAGACAAAAGCCCAACTCAAGACCACACGGTCTAAAAGCACAAGACATACATGATCTCACTGTCGTGTACGCTATAGTGACCTCAACCTCGAGAGAATCCAAGCATAGGCTACCTGGACGAGTCACGAAAGTACAAGTCATGCGTCAAGTGACAGAAGCACCTCCTCACCAGAAGAATAGCCAGATGCATCCACTTACGTCTTACACTACACCACAAGTATCTCCCACATGCCTAGAATGGCGGTAACTGAGACACTCAACAAGAACCATGTACCAAGTAACGAGTGACTAGTCAGGGTCACGCCCGTTAGCACTCGTCCAAACGCCCCTGACCACGTGTGCACACACTAGCTCAATGTCTTGAGCCAGGCCTCAAGCTAGTTTTCCCCTCTCGTAGGACTCTCACGGCAAGACAAAGGGGCCCACGGCAACCAACCTACAAACCATCTCAACTAGGAACTCACCCCGCCACCACTCCCAGGTGGGTCGACATATAGAAAGTGTCATCAAGCTACGACTAGTGGAGGCTCACTAGACACAGAGACTCAAAACAGTGAACACCGAAGTACAAATAGGGTAAGCACGCACATGTCATATGTACTACGGAGCACAAGGCAGCACACCAGACTGCTGCCTGACTCAGAACAGTCAAATAGACCTACTCATAACTATCCTTGAGTCACAAGACTCAGGTCAAGATCGTCGCACATATCACGGCAACACGCCATTAATAAGCCTAGTCCTAAGCCAAAAATAAAGGGAAACATATTATGGATGACAACACAGAATAGTCGGATCCATAACAGCAATAATGATAGCCCATGGCCTCCGGGCCGCTCACCGGACTCACAATTCCATATAACACGGAACATGATGGATTACCGAACCCGTCAAACCATATGGCACGCAAACTAAGATTCAATGATATTTCTAAGTGGCCAAATTCAGGTCTCGATCCTCATAAGTTGGACGAGACACTCACGAGGTCATGTGTCAACCACTGGGTCACAACCGGGTTGACCAATGACCATAACAATCCACGAAGTAACATGACACGCTACTCGATATTACGGCTCTTTCGGACACCCAACAGCATGGTCACAGCCCTCACAGGACGTCCGTGACATCCTCTGAACCAAGGGCTAACCTTGGAGTCCAAGCCAAACCAATCGAAAACCAAACCGACACTGAAACATCACTCTGGGCAGGTGGCGGTCTTACCCCCGGTTGCTAAACCAAAATGGCCGTCATCCAAAGGGCCGCTACCATCAACGCAGAGCAACATGCAAATGGCGGTCTCACCAGGGTTGCACCTTGCCATTGGCGGTCCTCAAAGGGCCGCCTCTTAGAGGTGGCGGTCATGTCCATTGTCGCTACCCTCAGGAAACCCCAGACACAAAATCCACAGAAACAGGTGGTTTGCGGTCTGCCTAAGGCCGCTACTTGCACAAGGCGGTCTCCTAAGGGCCGCAAGCTGGATTTAGCGGTCATAACCTGGCCGCTATCTCTAGTCAACCCAAACCGTCAAAATCGACTTAAACATCAAGTAGCGTCACCCATAGGGCCGCTACCACTAAATGGTTGTCAGTCGCTTGGCCATTACTAATGAACTAACTTAGCCAGCTAATAGCCTTCTTAGGACCATTTCTCAGGAATGGCGGTCCTCCTATGGCCACCAAAGACAACTTGCGGTCGAGAGCTAGACCGCTAGCCCGAACCGACTTAAACCGATTAACCGACTTAAAACGTCAAATAGCGGTCACCCAATGGTCGCTAAGTCAGAGTTGCAGCTGATCGTGAGACCGCAACATGAAACCGACAATGGAGCTCCGACTAGTAGTCTCCAGTGGGCCGCCTCTACAAATGGCGGTCACTGGAAGGACTGCTACTTCGCTCCCGTGAGAAAACTATAGAGCCACCCAAAACTCGATTGTTCCACGCCCTAATCATCCTAGAATGACGGGAAAACAACCACAATCACATTGCCAACCTTCCACAAGCCGGAAGGGGCCAACAAACCACAAAACGACAATTAAACGAGTGATTTCCTCAAATCGACCCAAAACGAGTCACGTGGGTAACTGGCTTCATACCGGCCCCAAATCATAGCCAAATGCAGTAAAACTAGTGGGGAACGAATCCCAACATGCCAGGGGTTCAAATGAATCCATTTAAACTACAAATCGTCACCCGGAACGGTGAACACGGCTCACACCCCCCGAACATGCATTTCACCCAAACATGGATAAACCTACTCAAACTCACACCCTTCGGCCTGAAATTGCGAGGGAAAGTAGGAAACCCTACCTCCACCAAAGATCTCACCTGCTAAAATGGCCAAACCTCGTCGAAAATGATCACATGAACAACCCACATCGGCTTTGAATCCACGAACGAGATCACACCAACGCCACGCTCCGATACTCGTGCCATCACACCTCAAGTCATCTCCACGCCGTCACCACCTCACCCAACTCTACGCCGGTCGTGAGGGAGAGAAATGAGGGATCGTGAGGGAGGAGAGAGGTGAGAAAAAGGGTTAAGAAAAAAAGAAAAATAGGAAAATTAGCAATTTTCCTAAAATCTAATTTTTTGCGCGAAATTCTATAAATTAAAAAAATATGAAATAATAGCTTTCACGATCCTCGGAACAAGCACAACGCACTTGTAGCGTCCCGAAGTCACAAAACTCAACGGTTCACTCTCCATAGGGTTCCTCAAGTTATACAAGGGAAAAACCCGAGTGGATCGTAAAACACGTATCAGGTCCCGCGAAAGCACTCCGAAAGCTCTCCGATTCCGATCCGAAGAATCCAGGATATTACAGTCCCCCCCTTTAAGGAATTTCATCCTCGAAATTCAAGGAGTCAACATGGGAAAAAGGGAAGAACAAACCCAAATGCTAGCTATGCTATCCAAGCATCAGCCAAACCTCAAACACAAAACATGAAAAAATGATTCTTGAAAAACACAATTCAGAGGAACGCTGCCAGACCACAATCACATGTACACGCTCCGGATCTCAAGGCACATCGATCCACAGAACGAGCATGGCACACTAAGGAACACAAGTCCGGCACCTCTGAAATAGGGCATCATCGCTTTCATCTCATAGGGTAAGGAGACACGACCCATGCCACGAAATAGCTACCGATAACAACACACTCGGCAGACAGAACAAGCATCAGCTTAGACAAAGAAACACAATCCTCTCAGCTGACTGTTCTAACCATCAGCTTCCGCGCCATGAACAAAGAACGAAACTGGCACGCAGAACGCTAATGACAGCACTGGACCATGAGCATAATTAAGTCAGTCCTCACTCAGACATTACATCTGATTTAAGTTGAATGCCAACTCTACCATGACAGAAGAGTATAGCCAAGCCAACCGACAAGGACTCGGTCCACACGATGCCGAATTCAAGCTCACAGGGAACTCCTCCCAAGCTGAACACAACCACAAACTAACATACAACAATACCTGTAGAATCTCGGCTCCGATCTCAACACAGAACCACGGGACACAACTGCAAGCTGGGTCAAAACAAGGCACAATTGCAGCTGAACACACGACTCGCATATAGAAGCCCCTCGTAGCTTACCAACAAGGACCCACAACAACAATCTCGGAGAATGAATCTCTAGGACCACGATCCGTCCCGAGAGCACAACTCCCAAGAAATACAAAAAAAGAAAAGGGTACTCGACTAGCATATACGCCAACATATTTCCCCAATTCTCAAACCTGCCAGTGCCAACAACCATAATGCGTCATGTAGCACCCCAAAAATTTAAATAAATAATATATAGTAACAATTATATAATATTGGCCATAAAACAAATAAGGAAAATAAAATTTTCAATAATAGAAATAGCCCAGATAGCTAATGGGCCTAAATATTAAGTAAAAGGTTGTAGATAATCCCTTCAAAAGGATTAAAGCCCAACCATAAAGCTAGAACTGAATGGGCCTCAATAGAGATACAAATAAATAATCGAGTAAAGAGTCATAGGATCAAACCCGCCTCTGATACCTGAGACAACGGTAAAATTCAATAAGGTTGATACACGAATATAATTATCCATATATATAAAGTTCTACCTTAATTAGACTCATAATATAATAAAGAAATATATATGTAAGATAAAAGAACTAATGGGCTTTAAAGGGGGCTACATTAAGTGGGCCTTAGCAAAAGGGTATAAGTATAAATACTATATATTGTAGGGTCTTGGAGTTATGAGCATAAAGCCCTTCACGTTTGAACTCTTGCACGGAAGCTTTAGGGTTTAAGTCTAACAAGGGCCGGCGACTGTGAACAAGGAAGGGATATGATCAATCAAGGGAAACTTAAGTTCCATTAGGATTCTACGAAGGGAACCTTAATTCCCATTATGAAAAGGGATTAAACCCCAATAAAAAAACCTCCCGCGATGGCAAGAGTACATTGCTGCTATTGTCGTTCGAGTGTCGCTGCTTTCATGAATCTGCTTCCTGGTGCGTCGATGCCATCCTCGTCGTTCTCTTCTTCCTGACGCGTGCGTATGGTTGCTAAGCTGCTACCTGTTGACACCCATTTTTTGCCTATGAGTTGAGTCATTTCTCTTACCATCAATTGTTGATGCCTCGAGTTGTCCATTACTCATTGGGCTGTTTCAGGCATGTCGTGGGCTTATTTTATGGGTACCTCCCTCCCTGGCTAAGTTTGACCTCAAATTCGGGCTTAATGGGCCTTGATTTCACTTGGTTTTGGAGTAAATAGGCTCATCTATCCCATTTTCTTAGTTTCAAACACCTAGGCTTTACACGGTCTAGCGACTGGCCATTCAGTGACTGGGCGGTCTTCTTAGAACCGTTTACTGATTTATTTTATATTTATTTGATTTTTTGAATTTCCACTGACAAGCCTTTGCACGGTCTGAAGATAGTCGTTTACTTCCATTGAACGGCCTATCGTTAGACCGTCCAACTCCCAGAGTCCTTAGCCAGTTGGTTTTTCAGATAATTATCTATTTATCCTATTTTTCCAGATTTATCACCGACATTTGTACACGGCCTAGCATTGGACCGTTTCATTTATTGGGTGGTATACCGGTATACCATTTTATCCTGAAGAGTCCAACACCATGATAGCCGGTCAGTTCGGTGGATAATTGGATAATTTCTTATTTTATTTTATTTATCACCGACAGCATTGGACGGTCTAGTAGTAGACTGTGTAATTGTCTGGGCGGCCTATCGCGCGACTGTGTACATGATCGAAAACTGTAGGTTATTTGGATTTTCTCTCTCTATCCGTGGTTAAACCTCCACCTTCCTCCACCATTTTCCCCACGGTTTCTCAACCAAATGGGGTGCCATTCGATCCTGGTGGAAGATAAGAGGATTATCTACGAATTTTATTTTGAAATCTCGGATTATTATCCATTGGAAAATCCAATTTTGAGGTTGGACTTTTAGGGCTCTATAAATAGAACTCTTAGTCTAAGCTTGAAAAAGGGGGAGATCCAACATCGACGGCGAAGCTCTGTCGAATTCTCGAGCAAGCTGTAGCCAGGGAGGGAGGTTTTCTACATCCTTCTAAGCCTCCGATTCAGGGAGTAGTCTTTTGTTTTGAGTCTTAGTCTTGGTGTTTAGTCTTTAGTTCACCCATTGCATGCTTCTTTTCATCATTTTCTTCCACGTTTTGCACTATTTCACATCATTTTCACACCACTCCTATCCTTTCCACGCCCTATAGGGGTTTAAAAACCACGCCAGGTATCGCCCTTTCCATGCCATTATGTTTATTTTCCATTCTTTTCAATAGTTACTACACTTTCTAGGGCTAATTTGGGTTGCACTTTCGTGTTCTCCACGTTGTTTTGCAGGTCAGCATCAGCACAGCATGAGGCCCATCCCCTCTGGCCGACCGGAAGGGGTGGAGGATCAAGTCCTACATCTCAGAGTTTGGCAGAATCACACGGTCTTCCTTCGTCCGCTTAGAAGAATACACGGCCCAGATCTGATGGTGCAACGCCTTCCTGCGGTCATCTGTGAACCCTTTGGTCGCTAGACCCGTCTTTGTCCCGCGTCTTTCTTCAGCGCTGTGAGCGGTCTATCGAGCGGCCGTGCCATTCCTTGAGCGGTTCATCCCAGACCGTTTACCACCGCAGTGCTGCATTTTATGGGCGAGTGCTTTCTCCCTTTCCAAGGTACGTAGTACTCTCCGGTACTCGTGTCTTGGTGGCGATCACGATCACACACACACACGCCTCTCCACTTTTTCCTTCCTCCCTTCGTCTTGCTTGTCTTTACTTTTTGATTTAGAAAAGGAGGAAAAAAGAGAAAGAAAGAGGGGGGGGGGGACATGTCAACACCCCAGTTTTTGGCGATCACAGTGGGACTCCTAGTGCCCATCGTGCTGCTGCTTTGCTGACATGTGTTCTGTGCTTGGTTAGGGTTTCTTTTAAGTGGTTTTAGGTTGTTATTTCGTCCACCAAGGGTCTCTGTCCTCGGGCATTTACGTGGTTCCCTTATAGCCGTTCAATGATTCCCGCGATCGGACGATAGACCGTGCCGTCCCAGTCTCAGGTGCACTGATGTTTCATTTCTGTCACCGTGCTACTGGTTGAGCGGTCTGATTCTGGCCATTCTTATGTTTCCACGGTCGTCCTATAGATCATTCCATTCCATCTCACGAGTGTTGGTGTTTTTGTGAGCCTGATAGCTTCAGCGGTCTCCCTAGGACCGTGCACATATTTCCACGGTCTGTCGACAGGCCGTGTTCATCTGCTGGCTCAGGTACGTTACTGTCCTTGATGGGCTTGTGAGTTTAATGATTTTCTACGGTCTGTCTAGGGCCGTTCCACATTTTGCATGGTCTTCATACAGACCGTCCAGTCAGGTACGCCTCTGTCTCTGCATTCTTTCACTTTTCTATGTTTAATTCTTCTTACTGCTCCCTGTCATTGCACGATCCTTCTTGGACCGTTTACTTCCCTGAGCGGTCTCCCTCAGACCGTGTTTTAGTGCTACAGTGCACCCGTGATCATCATTTTGACTATCATTTCATATTATTTCATATTTTTTGGGTGCTAGTTTGATATCCCCTGATTATTATTTATTTCTGCATGATTATTTCTGCACTTGTCATAATTGGTTGGTCATTGTTTGCTAGTTCTAGGCTAGACTTTGCATGCACTCCGGTGCGCATAGGATTCATGAATATTTATCACATTGTAGTTGCATTCCTACCTTGGTAGGGGAAACTCTCGTCTCCATATTCTTTGGAGCCGACTAGGCGACCTTACCTGGGACCTCCGTAAGTCCCCGTGAGCCATGGATTCCCACATGGATGTCGGGCCGATTGTACCTTTTCCACCCCGTAGCTTTGCATGTTGCATGCATCGTGGGAGAGTTAACCATAGATTAACCCAAAGTTTGGACCTTGCTCCCTATAGGTTTCCTATCTTAATGGAATCGATCCTAAATCAAATCATTAAAAGGTCCACCGAAACTTTGGCAAAATAAAAGTTAACGATCATATCAACTTATTTGATCTTGGTTGAACCCCCTCACACCCATATTGTTTGTTTGGGCCTGTCCAAGCCCACTTGTGTTATTTCGTGTTGCATCCCCCATCATCCATATAAATTTTGTTATTAGGCCCATTTAGGCTAGACCATTCTGTGCGTCCATTTGTTTAGTCTCATTATCCTAGGTTTCTTTTTCGTTCTTTTCTCCATTGCATTATTGAGTCAATCCCCATGTTTGATTCTCGATCCCTTTACTTCCCTCATTATATTTCCATGATTTTTCATGTATAAAGTCTTCATTTGCCGTCATGGAGCGCCAATTTTCTCTTGTATATTACCCTTCTTCCTCCCCGTCTTCCTATTCCCGTGTGGATTCCTCTTCCCACGCGGGCCCATCTTCTCGTGGCCCATCTGACTCGGAAGTAAATCTCATGGCCCACCTATCATCTCTTGCTTGCCAAACGGCCCCGGTCCAGGCCCAAAAGTTCATTGCTAATCTTAATGGGCCTTATTCTCATAACGGGCCTCCCTCTTCTACTCTTAGTGGGCCCCCTTCATTTAACGGGCCCTCTTATTCTCCTAATGGGCCCCATGTTGCTGCTGGCCCAATCGGTCCCTATTCTCATGTTCATGATCCTTCCAGGCCCACGTATCCTTCTACTCCTCGAATGGGCTTCCCTTCTTCTCAGTCTGGATCCCCTTATCCGGCCCAATATTATAATTATGGTCTGAATTCACACTCTCTTGCTCAGGCTGGCTTGCATCCTTCTCAGCCTCTCCCCATCGAGGAGATGATTGCTCAAGCCCAATGCCAGCTTGATGAACTTCAACGTCAAATTGATCCCAAATCTTCTTTGAGTGTCCCGTTTGCATTCCAAGGTCTTCAGCTTCCACCGCGTTCATAAATTCCTGCATACCGCCGCTATGGTGGAGCCGGTGACCCCTACGTGCACTTGAAGGAATTTCTTTGTGAGTCGACCCAGTTTCGGCATGTCCAACGCTTGATGGCTTATCTATTTGGTCTGTCTTTAGAAGGCCTGGCTCGGGATTGGTTCTTTACATTGCCGCAAGAGCAAGTTGTGGATTTTCAAGCCGTTCAAGAGAAATTTTGTAGGGTCCCAAAATCTATATAAATACTATTTGGATTATTTTAAGAATTTTCTAGAATTAATTAGGAATTATAAAACTTAAATTGATTATAAGGCCCAAGTATGTTGAATAATTAATCCAGCTTTGATAAATAAAACCCAAAAGATTTAAGGACCAAGTCCATTAAGTTTGGCCCATATTCTAGAAGGTTATATAGTTTATTCACGAATTTTAAGGATAAACACCCTTTTATAGATAATTATGTGGATAAAACAAATGAAAGAGTTTGAATTAAGTTGAATTCAATGCACAGTGGATGTAGCGGTCTATCGTGCGACCGCCATAGGCATGTAACGCGCCAAGATTAGACCGTTACGCTCTATCAGTTCCGTGAATGAAAGAAAGAGTAAAAAGATTAGATTTTTGCTAGTTTATCTCTTTGGGATCGAGATGGTAGGACTAGTAAACATGTTAAGGACTCTCAGACGTCAATCTAAGCTTTAAACAAGGACTCTAGAATCGATCTAATCCTCAAGCCCTAGCTAGAACTTATAAATAGACCCTAGTTTTGACCTACGTGACCCCTACATTGGCTCGCGTGGAACTAAGGTAAGGAGATAGTATTTCGGGTATGTTCTTTACAACTTTTTGTTCCTTATACATAGGACTAATCTTTTTCACAATTTCATGCTAGGAGATCAACTACACAAGGAGTTTGAAGCTCCCAAAGTTGCTAGTTCGACCATAGCAACCCAGGAACCTGAGCGGAAGTCCACTGAAGATCAAGAGATTAAAGCACCACAAGGAGGTAATTAGTCTAAGTGTCTTTAGAACTTTCTGTTCCCCTTAGATTCACCTTCTTACCCTCAAAATTTCACGTATTAGGTCAAGAGATTTAGGAGTTAGAGCGACGTGAAGTTGCTGAAAACTCACTGGAAGGAAAGAACTAGGGCATGTCTTGCAGTCCCAATTGGAAGTTGAAAGACCAGTAAAGAGGTAGGTTATCTCATGAATGGTAAGAATATCATGATAGGAGTAAAAGCCCTCTTGTTTTGCTCGATTTCATGCTTTGTAGGCGAAGAATTTCATGTTCTAATAGGACTTATGGACTTGTATATCATGCATGCATATTCTTAGCCCTAACTAAGTTAAAAAGGAACCTTCTTGTCAATTAACAGAAAACCCATGCATACTGTTAGTTTAACCTTCGTTCTATCAGGTGGAAGTTTATATATGATTTGCAGACATGATGTGAGTTAAAACCTTAGAATCTTCTTATTATATTTACTATGAGCGGTGCTCTGACGGATTATAGATCGACCACCACAGTCATCTAGCGGTCTTACGATAAGCCGTCACATGCTCTGTGAGACTTATGTTTTCATATGAACTCTGACAGACCACGAGCAAAGCGTCACAACATTCTGACGGCTCCACGATAAACCGTCACATTACTATGACGCACCGGACTTAGACCGTCAGAGTCTGTGTTCTGTCAACCCGAGACAGGATTGACACCAGTCCAATTAACTTATGTATGTAAGCCTAGTTAGCTAGATTTTAACCTATTTTCATGACTAGGATTTTGTTAAGTGTTTCATGATCCTAAATGCGTGGTTGCGAGTACTTAAACCTATTTTTAAGCATATGCTAGTTTCAAGCCAAGATCTTATATTTGTATTAAATCCATGATTTCCAAGTTATATTGGTGAGATTTTAAACGTTGATTTATCACTGTTTCACTCTTTTCTCATCACTATAGAGTCAATTTCTTTAAGTATATGGCATATATTCCAGTATATGACCATTAGTTCACACTTTACACATAGAAACATATTCTTGGACTTGAGGACCTCTCTATTGGATATTCCTTCCAATGGACTAAGAAAT
Organism: Amorphophallus konjac; assembly: GCA_022559845.1. NCBI lineage: Eukaryota > Viridiplantae > Streptophyta > Magnoliopsida > Alismatales > Araceae > Amorphophallus > Amorphophallus konjac. The sequence continues at coordinate 277,022,039 of CM040123.1, read as the reverse complement.
CTAGTTTCAAGGCCTCCGTAATTCTCTGCGAGCCTGGGATTCCCACTAGGACGCCGAGTTGGTTGTACCATTAAAACCCAATTACTTAGAAAGCACTATCGATGTTTTCTGGTTTTGACTGTGTAACGGCCTAATCCTAGACCGTCAGGCTCATCTAACGATCCAGTATACAACCGTCACATATACTGAGTCCAAATTTGTTCTTTCTGGATTCAGCCATTCTAACGGCCCAATTATAGGCCGTCACATTCATGTCCTATTAATTGACCGTCACAATAATTTAACCCGAGATTTAACCCAAGGGTTGATATTCCAAAGTTCCTAAATAGATTATTGGTGGTCTAGGACTTGTCATATAGTTCAAAATACTTAATCTTAAATTATGAAAGTTAAGAAACATACCGTTATGCTGCCGAATTATTTCCATGGCATAGCCTAGTTTTAATATGTTATTTGAAAATCCCTGTTTCAAATAGAAGCATTCTTATGATTGATTACGTTATCATGAACCCATTGTTCAAATTGTACATTCTTGGCCATATTGTTTACCTCCGTGGAAGTAGCTTGATTTATACTTGAAGATGCGATCGAGCACTGATTGTGTTCAAGGGCTCTATGCTAGCCCCCTCGACTGATTGTCAGAAACATACTATTATAAACCATGGGGTATGATGCTACTGGCATCGCACTGCACTGGGAGTACTTTCTCTATAAATAAGTGAAGATCCACGGCATCGTGAAGTGAAAATCCACGACACGTACATGACTTTCTAGCTTGTTACATGATATTCCACAGAAATTCACGAAGTACTTGCTACTAAGTGAAGAGTACATTCTTGATTAATACATGACTTTCTAGTACATTCTTGTTCATGAAAGGCTAGATCAATTTCTTATTATATTCTTGATAGTTCAAACTTGCTCATTCTATCTTACATGATCATCTTTGTTACTTTGGTAATCGCATGATTGATCGCATTCGCATGATTTTACCTTATTTTTTATAGCTAAAATGCTAATCACTTTAATAGTACTTTCATGTGATGGGAAGATACCTACTGGGTAAGTGTGCTCATTACCTATTTTCCAATCTTTTCAGGAGATGGAAGTGATTCAAATTCGGATTCGAGTTATACAAGTAGCGGGTACGAGAGCGAATGAATGTCTTATCAAAATGAGAGTGAAGACTTAGGAAAGTCACTATTGTTCAGATCGAGTCTTTGTGATTTTCCTTTTTCCTTGAGTCTGGTGGATTAATGAATTTTAAAAAGTTATTGTATTCGAATATTTCACTTATTAATGAAATAAAGTTCGAGTTTGAGTAAATTATTATGCAATTGCATTTTTATGTGTGATTGTCTTGCGCTCTAATCGTTCTTGCTTGCAAGATGCTTACCATGACGGCTATTCACAATTCCTGAGTTAGTCTTCCGCTATAATAAAGGCTCGTGGTGTGACAGTTAAGTTGGTATCAGAGCCTAAGTCTCAGGACTTAGGGAAAAGAGTCATGTCATAGGATAAGTCCAAGGTTTAAGGACCCCTACCTATGAACTAATGAAGAAATTTCCTCACCTATGCGAGAACTGGGTAGAGCCCGCGAAAGGATAGATAATTAGTTTTAAGATTTATCTCTTTCTAATTCCATCAGAATTAACAAATTGTTATTTCTCTCAGGTACCTCATTATTACAATGGCTCATCGCGTAGATTGGGGTGGCATGCAACAAACGGTTGCCTGCCTTACTCAGGCATTACAAACTATGGCCCAGGCAGGCACTGGGGCGAGGGATGGTGACTTGCATCACAATTTTTGGAGCTTAAACCCTCCCCGTTTCTACGGTTCTTGTAATCCAGATAAGGCAGAAAACTGGATAGATGAGATGAATCGCATCTTCGATGTTATCCAATGCATGGATCAAGAAAAAATACGTCTTGCAACATTTCAACTCAATAAAGATGCACTCACATAGTGGAAATCAGTACCTACACCTCCAGCTGATGCACCTCATACATGGGACGATTTCCTCACTCTATTACGTGCTAAATACTTTTCTGAACATGTTAAAGAAAGAAAGACTATAGAGTTCGCCTCTCTTCGACAGGGAATGATGACAGTCACAAAGTATGAACTTCAATTCTCCAGGATAGCACCCTATGTACCGCATTTAATCAGTACCAATTTATTGAAGGCTAATCGGTTTATGGATGGGTTACGACCCGATTTCATTCAGCAGCTCGGGATCCAAAACATCCGTACCTATGCGGAGATGATTCAGCGGGCATATTTATGTGAGAGGACCTTAGAGAAGGTCAAGAAATTGTAAGGAAACGGAGAAGAGTCTAGCCGACGATCTGATCGGCATTATAAGAAGGAGAAATTCAGCATCATGGAACCTTACAAAAGCCGTGATGGTAAGAAAAGATCCAGGAGCGGGAACGGTGGAAGTTCCCAGAAGAACAATAAAGTCAAAGAGGAGAAGGAGCAAGTCATGGCGGCTTGCACATTTTATGAGAAGTTCGGCCATTCGGCTGAAGAATGTTGGAAGCGCCTTGGTGCTTGTCTACGTTGTGGAAGGAGGGAGCATCGTATGGCAGATTGCCCCCTTATGAAGGATCAATCGTCTGGTGGTGGACGTAGGAGGCAGGCTCACCTCAATGTTGTTCTAGAAGAAGATGAAGAAGCGCCCAGGGATGGTGGGCTTATGGAAGGTACCCTTCAAATTTGTTCCCGTCATACATTTGTGCTATTTGATACTGGAGCCTATCATTCTTTTATCTCCACTACTTTTGCAAAAACATTACCAATTGTATCAATTCCCTTACCTTCAGATCTTGCTATTACCACACCCTTAAGCTCTGGAACAAAGCTTACCAAGTATTATCTTGATAGTTAGGTAATAGTAGAAAGTCACAATCTCCCCGCAAACTTAGTATGCCTTGACATGAAAGCTTATGATGCCATCTTAGGGGTAGATTAGCTTATAGATCATGATGCTGATATTAACTGCCGAAATAGGATTATATCCTTTCGAAAACCCGATCTTCCAAGATTTTCTTGCCTTGGCATCAAGTATAGGAAAAATCCCACTATCATATCCTCTCTTCACGCTTGCAAACTTATCTCGCAAGGGTGTGAAGCTTTTCTTGCTTCTGTTATTATTACCGAGTCCAAGGAAATCATCATAGCAGACATCCCTATTGTAAATGAGTTCCCAGATGTGTTTCTACCCGAATTACCCAGCTTACCACCCGAGAGGGAGGTAAACTTCACCATCGAACTCATTCCAGGAGCAGCACCTATTTCTATAGCCCCTTACAGGATGTTCCCCACGGAACTTAAGGAACTAAAGAGGCAGTTGTAGGAATTATTAGACAAGGGTTTCATTAGACCTAGCACATCCCCTTGGGGTGCGCCGGTTCTTTTTGTCAAGAAGAATGATGGCTCTCTCATGTTATGCATAGACTACCGGCGACTGAATCAACTCACAATCAAAAATAAGTATCTGTTGCCGCGTATTGATGAGTTCTTCGATCAGCTTTCTGGAGCAGAGTATTTCTCCAAGATTGACCTCAGATCAGGTTATCATCAACTTAGAATTAAAGAAGAAGACATTTATAAATCGGCTTTTCGAAGTCGTTATGGTCACTATGAATTTGTGGTAATGCCATTCGGATTAACAAATGCCCCAGCAGCATTCATGCAACTTATGAACAATATTTTCTAGCCGTATCTGGACCAGTTCATCGTTGTCTTCAATGATGACATCTTGGTATATTCCAAGATAAAAGAGGAACATGAAGAACATCTGAGGATAGCTTTGCAAACACTTAGAGAACATAAACTCTATGCCAAGCTTAACAAGTGTGAATTCTGGCTCAAGGAACTTTCATTCCTAGGCCACATTATTTCAAAAGAAGGCATCGCTGTGGATCCTTCTAAAGTATAAGCTGTCAGAAACTGGAGCTGGCCAACCACTGTATCAGAAGTAAGGAGCTTTCTGGGTCTAGCTGGTTATTATAGAAGGTTCACTAAAGACTTCTCAAAAATTGATGTTCCTTTAACTAGACTTATAAGAAAAGATAATCCTTTCGTCTGGTCAAAGGAATGTGAAAAGAGTTTTCAAAATCTTAAAAATCATCTTACTACAACTCCTATTCTATCACTACCGGTGGAAGGTGGTGGATTCGAAGTATATACAGATGCGTCTGGCATTGGCTTAGGGTGCGTCCTCATGCAGAATGGAAAGATAATCTGTTATTCTTCAAGACAATTGAAAAGCCACGAGGAAAATTACCATGTGCATGATTTGGAATTGGCTGCTGTCATTTTCACCTTAAAAATTTGGCGTCATTATCTCCATGGAGAGAAATTCACGCTCTACTCGGACCACAAAAGTTTGAAATACTTATTCTCTCAAAAGGAGTTAAATATGAGGCATAGGAGATGGTTAGAATATCTCAAGGACTTCGATTTTGCTATTCAATATCATCCTGGCAAGGCTAATGCTGTAGCATATGCACTCAGTAGAAAACCAATGGGAAAGCTATCAAGTCTTATGATTAGTATGACTAATCTTATTCCTCAATTTGCTCAGTTGAATTTAGATATTGACATGAAGGAGGAAGATTGTTTCATAGCTAATATTCAAGCTCAACCCAAATTAATAGAAGATCCGGTCAAGCTATAAAATGATGATCCCATATTACTGGAGATTAAAGCCAACATAGAACAGAGGCCGGATTTTTCTATTTCCAATGACGGAAGATTGCTATTTAAGGGCCGAGTGTGTGTACCAGATCATGAGGATACGAAGAAACTGATCATAGAAGCACAAAAATCCAAGTACACTATTCATCTAGGTGGTACAAAAATGTATCAAGATCTCAAAAGAAATTTTTGGTGGCCCAGTATGAAAAGGGAAATAGCTGATTTCGCGTCTCGCTGTCTCACTTATCAACAAGTAAAGGCAGAATATTTTAGACCCGCGGGTAAATTACATCCCTTAGATATTCCAGCATGGAAATGGGAAAGTATAGGAATGGATTTCATTATGGATTTACCAAAGACAAGAGGTGGATACGACGGTATATGGGTGATCATATACCGATTGACTAAATCTACACATTTCATACCAATCAAAAGTTGATGGTCTGTGGACATTCTAGTAGCCTTGTACATGAAGGAAATTGTCAAGCTACATGATGTCCCTATCACTGTCATATCTGATAGAGATCCTAGATTCACATCGTAATTCTGGAAGGGTCTACAACATTCACTAGGGACTAGACTGAACTTTAGCACAACATTTCATCCACAAACGGATGTTCAGACTGAAAGAACAAATCAGGTGGTAGAAGATATGCTCAGGACTTGTGCTATTGATTTTGGAGGAAGTTGGCACGATCACTTGCCTCTGGTAGAATTTACATATAACAATAGTTATCAGGCTAGCATAAAGATGGCACCTTTTGAAGCTTTATACAGAAAAAGCAGTAGATCACCGATATGTTGGAAGGAAATAGGGGAAAGGCAAATTCTAGGCCCGACATTATCAGGGATTCTTTAGAGAAATTTAAGCTCATTCAAGAAAGATTGCAGGTGGCACAAGATAGGCAAAAATCCTATGCTGATAATCGAAGGCGCGACTTAGAGTTTCAGGTAGGAGATCATGTGTATCTAAAGGTTTCTCCGGGTCATGGTATTCGAAGATTTGGCATCAAAGGCAAGCTAACTCCAAGGTTCATTGGTCCTTTTAAAATTCTGGAAAGAGTTGGTGAAGTAGCTTATCGGATTGCTTTACCTCCACAATTAGTAGGAGTTCATGACGTATTTCACGTCTCTATGCTGAAAAAGTGTGTATATGATCCTTACCATGTTATCACTTGCGATAATTTGGAGATTCAGAAGGATATGACGTACGACCAAACACCAATAAAGATTCTGGAACGGGAAGTGCGTCAACTAAGGAATAAAGCAATTCCTATGGTCAAAATTCAATGGAAGAAATCATGGCCGTCCGAAGCAACTTGGGAAACAGAAGAAGCCATGATGAAAAGATTCCCGGAATTATTCATTTGTAAGTACACTCTCCATCTAATCCATGTATTGAATTTGGGGACCAAACTCTTCTTAGTGGGGGAGGGTGTAGTGCCCCAAAATTTATATAAATAATTTCTGAATTATTTTAAGAATTTTCTGAAATTTATTAGGAATTATAAAACTTAAATTGATTATAAGGCCCAAGTATGTTGAATAATTAATCTAGCTTTGATAAATAAAACCCCAAAGGTTTAAGGACCAAGCCCATTAAGTTTGGCCCATATTCTAGAAGGTTAGATAGTCTATTCACAAATTTTAAGGATAAACACCATTTTATAGATAATTATGTGGATAAAACAAATGAAAGAGTTTGAATTAAGTTGAATTCTATACACAGTGGATGTAGCGGTCTATCGTGCGACCGCCACCGGCATGTAACGCGTCAAGATTAGATCGTTACGCTCTATCAGTTCCGTGAATGGAAGAAAGAGCAAAAAGATTAGATTTTTGCTAGTTTATCTCTTTGGGATCGAGATGGGAGGACTAGTAAACATGTTAAGGACTCTCAGACGTCGATCTAAGCTTTAAACAAGGACTCTAGAATCGATCTAATCCTCAAACCCTAGCTAGAACCTATAAATAGACCCTAGTTTTGACCTACGTGACCCCTACATTGGCTCGCGTGGAACTAAGGTAAAGAGATAGTATTTCGGGTAAGTTCTTTAGAACTTTTTGTTCCTTATCCATAGGACTAATCTTCCTCACAATTTCGTGCTAGGAGATCAGCTACACAAGGAGTTTGAAGCTCCCAAAGTTGCTAGTTCGACCATAGCAACCCAGGAACCTGGGCGGAAGTCCACTGAAGAACAGGAGATTAGAGCACCAAAAGGAGGCAATTAGTCTAAGTGTCTTTAGAACTTTCTGTTCCCCTTAGTTTCACCTTCTTACACTCAAAATTTCACGTCCTTAGGTTAAGAGATTGAGGAGTTAGAGTGACGTGAAGTTACTAAAAACTCACTGGAAGAAAAGAACTAGGGCGTGTCTTGCAGTTCCAATTGGAAGTTGAAAGACCAGTAAAGAGGTAGGTTATCTCATGAATGGCAAGAATATTATGATAGGAGTAAAAGCCATCTTGTTTTGCTCGATTTCATGCTTTATAGGCAAAGAATTTCATGTTCTAATAGGACTTATGCACTTGTATATCATGCATGCATATTCTTAGCCCTAACTAAGTTAAAAAGGAACCTTCTTGTCAATTCACAGAAAACCCATGCATACTGTTAGTTTAACCTTCGTTCTATCAGGTGGAAGTTTATATATGATTTGCAGACATGATGTGAGTTAAAACCATAGAATCTTCCTATTCTATTTACTATCAGTAGTGCTCTGACGGATTATAGACCGACCGCCACAGTCGTCTAGCGGTCTTACGATAAGCTGTCACATGCTCTGTGAGACTTATATTTTCATATGAACTCTGACGGACCACGAGCAGAGCATCACAATATTCTGACGGCTCCATGATAAACCGTCACATTACTATGACGCACCAGACTTAGACCGTCAGAGTCTGTGTTCTATCAACCTGAGACAGGATTGACACCAGTCCAATTAACTTATGTATGTAAGCCTAGTTAGCTAGATTTTAACCTGTTTTCATGACTCGGAGTTTGTTTACTATTTCATGATCCTAAATGCGTGGTTGCGAGTACTTAAACCTATTTTTAAGCATATGCTAGATTCAAGCCAAGATCTTATATTTTGAATTAAATCCATGATTTCCAAGTTATATTGGGGAGATTTTAAACGTTGATTTATCACTATTTCACTCTTTTCTCATCACTATAGAGTCATTTTCTCTAAGTATATGGCATATATTCCGGTATTTGACCATTAGTTCACACTTTGCACATAGGAACATATTCTTGGACTTGAGGACCTCTCTATTGGATAATCCTTCCAATGGACTAGGAAATCTAGTTTAAAGGCCTCTGTAATTCTCCGCGAGCCTGAGATTCCCACTAGGACGCCGAGTTGGTTGTACCATTAAAACCCAATTGTTTAGAAAGCACTATCGATGTTTTCTGGTTTTGACTGTGTAACGGCCTAATACTAGACCGTCAGGCTCATCTAACGGTCCAGTATACAACTGTCACATATACTGAGTCTAAATTTGTTCTTTCTGGATTCAGCCATTCTAACGGCCCAATTATAGACCGTCACGTTCATGTAACGGCCTATTAATTGACCGTCACAATAATTTAACCCGAGATTTGACCCAAGGGTTGATATTCTAAAGTTCCTAGATAGATTATTGGTGGTCTAGGACTTGTCATATAGTTCAAAATACTTAATCTTAAATTATGAAAGTTAAGAAACGTGCCGTTATGCTGCCAAATTATTTCCATGGCATAACCTAGTTTTAATATGTTATTTGGAAATCCTTGTTTCAAACAGAAGCATTCTTATGATTGATTACTCTATCATGAACCCATTGTTGAAATTGTACATTCTTGGCCATATTGTTTATATGCGTGGAAGTAGCTTGATTTATACTTGAAGATGCGATCAAGCACTGATTGTGTTCAAGGGCTCTATGCTAGTCCCCTCGACTGATTGTCAAAAACATACTATTATAAACCAAGGGGTATGATGCTACTGGCGTCGCACTGCGCTGGGAGTACTTTCTCTATAAATAAGTGAAGATCCACGGCATCGTGAAGTGAAAATCCACGACACGTACATGACTTTCTAGCTTGTTACATGATATTCCACAGAAATTCACGAAGTACTTGCTACTAAGTGAAGAGTACATTCTTGATTAATACATGACTTTCTAGTACATTCTTGTTCATGAAAGGCCAGATCATATTCTTATTATATTCTTGATAGTTCATACTTGCTCATTCTATCTTACAGGATCATCTTTGTTACTTTGGTAATCGCATGATTGATCGCATTCGCATGATTTTACCTTATTCTTTAAAGCTAAAATGCTAATCACTTTAATAGTACTTTCATGTTGATGCGAAGATACCTAATGGGTAAGTGTGCTCATTACCTATTTGTCAATCTTTTCAGGAGATGGAAGTGATTCAAATTCGGATTCGAGTTATACAAGTAGCGGGTCTGAGAGTGAATGAAAGTCCTATCAAAATGAGAGTGAAGACTTAGGAAAGTCACTATTGTTCAGATCGAGTCTTTGTAATTTTCCTTTTTCCTTAAGTCTGGTGGATTAATGAAGTTTGAAAAGTTATTGTACTAGAATATTTCGCTTATTAATGAAATAAAGTTGGAGTTTGAGTAAATTATTGTGTAATTATATTTTTATGTGTGATTGTCTTGCGCTCTGATCGTTCTTGCTTGCAAGAGGCTTACCATGCCGGCTGTTCACGATTCCCGAGTTAGTCTTCCACTGTAATAAAGGCTCGGGGCGTGACAAATTTCTTCAGCAATATCAAGATCTGGTTGGGCCCAAGTATTCTATGGTTGATCTGGCCCATGAGAAGATGAAGCCCAACGAGGAGTTCTCTACCTTCGCCGACCGCTGGCGTTGCCTGACCGTGCAAGTCCCGGGGCATATTCCGGAGGGAGAATAGATAAAAATGATCATTTCTAATGCAACGCCCGAGTATTAGTTTATCTTAGCCTTGAATGACATCACCTCCTGGCCACAGTTGTATAGTTGAGCCCGCTTCATCCACCAACAACTCCTAGTTTCCCTTGATCTCGAGTCCCCTTCACCATCTACGCCCACATACGCCTCCTATCCGTCATTTCCCATCAGTTAGCCCTCAACGAGTCAGCCATCCACCACATATCCTGCCATAAGTCAGCCTCCTGCTCCCATATACCCACATACCTCCATGCATTAACCTTCCACGTATCCCTCCATGAGTCAGCCCTCCGCCTCCACATATGCATCTCCACGTGCGTCCCCACCTCCGGTCAAGGAAACACCCCACTCTGAGCAGGTAGATGCCGTCCATTGTATCCCCGCTCCACATATGCCTTCACCAAATCCTTCCCTTAGCCATGCGCCATTGCCTATGCAACCTCCGCTTCCATCCCCGCAACCTTCTCCATCACCTTCCCATGTTCCTCGGCATCCACTGTGCCCGAAGCGGGCTCCTTCTCGTCATTGTCGGAGTCTCTTATAGACATCTTTAGGGCTTTGATGGCCGCTCACACGTTGCAACTCCCTCCGGTTATGCCTTGTCGACCCGCGGCCGGGGATGTGCTTCAATATTGTGATTTTCATCATCAACAAGGGCATTTGGTCGAGGATTGCCCTGAGTTTCAGGAACTTGTTTATGGTCTGGAAGATAATAAGAGGATCGATTGGGCCGCCACGCATGAAACTATTTTAAATCTCCGTAGCAAGCAGCAGCAGTAACCGCCGCCCAGGCAGCCATCTCCGTCACAAGACTAGGGGCACCCTTGTGACTCTTTGAGTAGTGTTGCACCTGCTCCATCACCTACTCCACCACCCGATCCCTCACTTATTTCATCACCTACCCCCACACCTTCACCATCTCCTACTCAACCTCCATCTTCTCCACAGACCCAAGCCTCTGCTCAGGCAAGTGCCACCTCTCCTTCCTCCTCCATTTCCACCACCGCTTCTACTCCAGACGCCACTCGACGCAACATCGACGGTGGGCGTCACAACCCTCCAATTTCTCCACCTCACCACCACTGTTACCATCCTCACCTCCACTACCTCCATCGACCACATCACCCTCTCCACCATCTCCAATACCCCTACCGCTATCAACATCGTCTCCACCGCCTCCTCTCCCAGCGACCCCTCTTCCATCACTTCCACCATCTCCACCACCTTCACCCTCCCCTTCACCATCGTTGCCCGAGCCTGAGCAAGCTATACCTATACCCACATCTCCACCTTCGCCTTTACCCTCCCCTACGCCTCCACCTTTGCCTTTACCCCCACTTACGCCTTTCGAGCCTTTATCCACGCCTTCCAAGCCTATTACCTCCACTTCTCCATCCACTTCCACCCCACGGAGCGGGTGTGCATTATCTTTGGTGCCCCTCGAGTTTGGTCACCAGGGAAATGATGAGCCAAGCCAGGTTTCAATTGTGCATTTCAAGATTCAGGATGTTATTTCCCGTATGCCAATCCGAGTCCTAGTCCCTGGCTATTTTGGGGATGATCAGCCTACACTTTTGAAGGCTGTTGTTAAGAAGAATTCCCTTGCATTAGTACTAGTTTCTGCTAAAGCGAGGCCGGTGGCAATCTCTTTGCTTCCTGGGAAGTCCACCATTAATGCTATTATTACTTCTCGCTCTATTGTTGTTCAGTTCACTGGTCAGGAAGGGTTCTCTACCCAGATTGTGCTAACTCGTACAGCTGCCAAGAGCCTGATGGATTCCATGTTCAAGGGGAAATTGGCTGTATTTTCAAGATTTTCCAAGGATATTCTGCCCATCATGTTCGGTCTCGTCGTCACTAAGGTCATTACCTGACAAATATTGGAAAACGCAGGGTGAGCGAATGCTAAGTAGGACTTAATATCTCATGCTTCCAAGCTAGTTTTAAGTCAATTACAGTTTAACATGCTCATGCAGGTCATACAAGATATAGAAATCGAGAACTATAATTACATGAAATAAATTCAAGAACTATAAGAAACAAATGAGTAAGCAAGATGCTAGATACACTTATGAAGAGTAAGGACGATGACAATCAAGAGAGTATAGCAAGATCTTAACAAGTACTTTCTCAAGCTAGGTAAAGAGCATTCATGAGGAAATATAACATTCATCTCTCTATAACGAACACTATCACGAGAGCTTCAATGTAAAAGATAACGAGTACTATCAATGGGATAATTCAAGAACATTTATGATGATCGATATAGAAGAAGAACAATTACTTCTACAAGCATTCTATAGCATTTGCCAAGACACTAAGGGAATATCATGACGATATGATAACCCCTCCAATAAGGCAAATCAAGATCTTTTCATGATGAACAATAAGTTGTAGAAAGGTGTACTATGATGGCAATTACTCCCGATCATCACTATCACGAGAGCGTTTGCACATCTAGCACTATATAGGATTGGCCAATACACTAAGGGGAAAATCACGACGATATGACCACCCCTCATGGAAATAGCACTAGATAGTATTTGGTCGCACACTTAGGAGTTCTCACGACTGTATGATTGCCATTAAATGCCAATAACCGAGTTGGTGAATGCCTACACCTGATCATCATGTACCGGTAACGTTTGGACTTTGCCTCGCCCAATAGGGTCAGATCAGGACCCGTAGCATTTAAAATGTCATTTTAGTGGGACACATAGCCCCTGACATTTAATCTAGACTAATTCCATATTAATGGCCAAGAATTTCAAGGATCAAGTATGTACGAACAATAGGATAGATTTCATTGAACAGAGATTCAAGATAGACCTCGACAAGTCTAGAACGGTGGCACACAAAAAACCCGAGAGAATTCGAGAAATCTGAGAGATTGGCGTCTCGTTAGAGTGCCATATATTTAAGAAGTCGCGCCCACAGTGATGGTCACTCATTCTCTGAACAAAGCATTGAAGAATTGGTGCCTCCACAATAAGGGTGCTCTTACACTAAGCGCCCGCCAATAAGGTCACCCCTTCAACATGCTCACGACAGAAAATGGTGATAACCAATGTAGTCGCTAATTAAATGACTAACAGGGTTTCAGGGTTCTTGTGGTACAACCAACTCAGTCGGCCTTGAGGGAATCCAAGGCTACGAGGAGACTTACGGAGGTCCCAATGACTAACTTGCCGGTCCGAAGGAACGGAATGTCCGACGGAGGGCTCGTATGTCACCGAGAGTTGAGGTGTATAACGTGAACCAATCATGAAACAGGGACTCCATCTACAGACGTGAGATGAGAGTGTCAAAAGACCTGAGGTATAGGTCAAAACCGGAAGAAAACGGTGAGAACATGATTACGTTAATTATAGAATTAACGTCCATCCAATTCTATAATTAACTATAATTAAATAAACTTATATTAATTGACGTCCGTGAGTAATGTCATTTATTAATTAGCATCCACTTGGAGGGACGATAATTCTATGATTTTTAACTTAATTTATTAAACAAGAATTCACGTCAATATCTATTTAATTGAATAATTTTAAAAATATACATTCAATAAGACATTAATTTATATAAAATAATTTAGAAAAATAGAATATATGATAATTAGGAGTAAAATTCAAGGATTTCAAATTTTTTTTTAATAATTTTATGTTGCTTAGTTTAATAGATATAGATTTTCAAAGATATAATTAGAAGTTATATATATATATATATATGTATATATATATATATATATATATATATATATAAAATAAACGACGCCATTGCACGATTGTGTCAAATTCGAATTTGATGACATGTAACATGTCGTCATTTCCATAGTTTGTCAATATTCAAGGCTCCGTTTCTCGACGTACACATGTCAGAATCACGCGTTCTATATATCAAAATGACGGGCTCGAAAAACTCTATCTAATCGGGTGTTCAAAATAATTTTTAGTTGAGAGATGGGAGATCTTGAGATAGGAAGCACGAAAAATGGTGCAACCACTCTCACTACCTCGGTTCTACCCCAATAGCGCTCCCATAAAATTTCATGGCCAAAGGACACTCCTACGGCCACGAACAAATCGTTAAGGTAAAATCCCATAACTATCGAGCTACAGTAATTTTTATAATTCACCGAGTATATAGTTAAAACATATTAAATTATTTAACTAATTAATGTTTATAGTCAATGCAACATTTATATGTGTTGTGTTCCTATGATTTTGATGATGTCTCATACTATAAATCATTTCTTTATCTCAAGATAATCTCATGTTTCATCATGTAAGTGAATGGGTTATACTGTAAGGGAATGTCATGTTCAATTGAACAATTTGACCAAATGAATTTTAGTGTTGCTTGAGTCTTAATGTCTTGATGGTTTCAACACTATGAATTTTTTTGAACAAAAATGTTTCTCCGTGTTAACGTAAATCCTCGAGCCACTTCAGGTAATTTTGGGAATTATTTTCGTGTCACTTAAGCCACACTTCGTGTTGCTTTCCCTCACCAACACGAAATGATTTCGTGTCGTCTGAGTGTACAACACTTCATGTTGATTTCCATGCTTGACAGGAAAACTTGTATGAGGTAATACTTCGAGTTGTTCTTCTGCTTCCACAGTTTCATCACGAGTTGTTGAAGAACGTATCTATCTCAAGTCTTCGTGTCGTGTTTTCTAGACCTCGTGTCTTTGTCGTTTTGTGACCTCATCTCGTGTCATTTCTTCTCTCTGCTTGTTTAACTTCGTGTCACCTACTGTTGCTCCTCGAGTCGTTTTGTTTTAGTGTCACTGCTTCATCACGTGTCACGATAGTCGTGTCACTCTTCTGACTTCGTGCTATTTTCTGTACCACCCCGTGTTACCCTTAAGTCTTCGAGTCCTCTGTATTCGTGTCATTTATGGTTATTTGTCTTCGTGTCATGGTCAGCCCGTGTCGCCTCGTCTTCGAGTCGTTCATTCGAGCTATTTTGTGCTCGAGTTGTTTTTCTTATGTTTATCAAGTGTTGTTTCACTACGTGTCTTCGTGTTACCTTCTTATCTTCGTGTTATTTTTCTCTTTAGACTTCGTGTCCTTCTCACCTTGACCACACTCCGTGTCAATTCCTGTGTTTCATCTTCGTGTTGTTTTCAACTCGTGTCGGTTTCTGTTTCGTCTTCGTGTTGTTTTCAATTCGTGTCGGTTTCTGTTATTTGTCTTCGAGTTGGTTTCAGTCCGTGTTGTCCTCATCTTCATATCGTTAGTTGTTTCTTCGCGTACTGAACACTGCAGGACCTCGTGCTGTTGAATGTACCACCTCGTGTCACCTTTATGTCTTCGTGTTGCCTTTCCTAGACCTCGTGTCCTTCTTGTTTTATAACCTCACTCCGTGTCGTTCTCCTCGTTGTGTCTGTTCTGTTACAGTGTATCTCGTGTCGTTCTTTTCCTATCTCGTGTACTGGTCAAGTCGTGTTGTTATACCTCATGCAGCTTTAGTTTTAGTGGCCATACTGCGTATTAATGGTTTTTATCTTCTTACAGGTAGGAGGAAGATTATTCCCAAATAAATGAGGTGCACGTGATCCAAGACAAGAGGAACCAATCCAATGAGGTCACGTGGCAGGAATGTTCTGGATCGAGCGTGGGAGGCACACGCGTTTTGTGCCCTATCCACCTGCTGCCGCTATAAATAGAAACCTTCGTCCACCGATGAAGGTGATCAGAGCCAAGAAAGAAAAGGCAGTATTGCAGAGAGCTCGATCCACCAGTAAAGAGAAAGAAAAAGAGAGATAGCAGTGAAGAGAGAAAGAGAGTTTGCAGTATCGGGTTTCTGAAATTGCTTCCCAGGAAGCTACATTTGTATTAACTCTCAGTATCGAATGTTTTGTCGATCAGTCTTTAGTTTCTTTTCTGATTTTCTTTATGTGTTCTTCGTCTATTTCTGATCTGTTCCCCTCCGGTGTGTGGAGGAAGGGAGTCTAACTCCGGTTTCCCTCTGGGTTGCAGAGGAAGAGAGATCGCTGATCTCTGGTGTTGCTAGTGACGGGTTGTCATTAGCAGGTTCCCTCCGGTGTGTGGAGGAAGGGAGAGGCACTCTCCGGTTCTGTTCGTGCTGGGTGCTAGAACAGGTTACAAGCTCTGCGGGTAGCAGAGCTTAGTTGAGGGATTTGTCTCCCTTTGGTTTTCAAGCTGTTTTGGCAGCAAGTTGTTCGCAGACTGAGTCTGCTGTGCTCTAGTAGTGGCTAGTGGAATCCTCATTCTAGTTGGAGTGAGGGGTGGATGTAGATTGCGGACTGCAGTCGAACCACCTAAAAATCGGTTGTCTTCTCTGTGGTTTGCGATCTTTATCAGCGCTTTCTATCTGCTTGTCTCTTCGACTAGTTGTGTGTTCAGATCTTAATCATCATTTTCTTATTCGATCTTGATTGGTACCTGCATTTGTAATTCTTTGTGTGCTAGTTTAGAAGAGGCATAAGCGGTAGATTTATTTTCTCGCCTAAGCTTTGCAAATTTGGAGTGATCTATTCATCCCCCCCTTCTATATCACTCTCACTGCGCTAACATTTGGTATCAGAGCAGGTTTACGCCATGTGGGCGAACAATCAAGCAAATGGCAGTGGTCCTAGAACCTTCATGGCCGAAGGTCAATCCATTAGTCGCCCTCCATTTTTTGATGGTAATAACTATCTGTTTTGGAAGAACAGGATGGAAGTGTTCATCAGGGCTCAGAGTCACAAACTGTGGAGAGTAATCACGGTGGGGCCATATGATCTGCCACCAAACGAAGATGCTTGGACAGATGACCATGTCAAGCTATCCTCTCTCAACTGGACGGCACTGAACATCATCCAGTGTGCTGTTCATCCGGAAGAATATGCCCGCATCTCAGCCTATAAGACGGCCAAGCGAATGTGGGATGAGCTGCAATTGATCTATGAAGGTACAGCTCAAGTGAAAGCTTCGGAGGTAAATCTCTACACCTCCAAGTATGAAATGTTTAAGATGAATGCAGATGAGAATATAACCGAAATGTATGCCAGGTTATCCTTGATCACTAACACTCTTAAAGGGCTAGGGAAGGATCTTGCTGAGGCAGATATAGTCAGGAAAATCTTTAGATCTTTATCCCCGGCATGGCACACTAAGGCCATTGTGATTGAGGAGTCAAAAGATTTGACTGTCTTAACTGTGAATGAACTCATAGGATCCCTGATGACCTATGAGATGAACTTCCAAGGAGGTGGAGAAGGTAGTGAGAGAAAGGGTAAAAATGTAGCTCTAAGAGCTTCCCGCAACAAGGGTAGTAAAAGTGGGAGCAGCAGCAGTAGCCCCGAGTGTGAGTCCGAGCTTGAAGGTTTTTCAGATCTCGACCAGGGGGAGCAGGCTATGCTCACTCGTCAGTTCAGAAAGTTTCTGAGGACAAAGGGAAAGACCTTCAGGAAGAAGAACCCACACTCTTTTAACAAGAATGCTGAGTTTACCAATTACAGGGATAGAAATCCTAAGAAACTGACTTGTTTTAACTGTAACAAACAGGGACACATGAAAGGCGAATGCCCAGAACTCTAGAAGAAAGGTCCCTATCTTCAGAAGAAGTTCACAAAGGTGCAGAAGAAGAAAAAGCCACAGGCGATGGTCTGCACATGGAGCGAGGAAGAAGAAAATCCCGAAGACACTTCCTCGGAGGAATATGAAGAAGGAATTTGTCTTATGGCAAATAGTGAAGAGGAGGTAATAAACGTTTTTGAAAATTTCTCAATTGATGACTGGGAGGATGCTTATGGTGACTTGCTAGATAAATTTAATTCACTTAGCAAAGAGCACAGAGTTCTGAAAAGAAAATTTAACACAAATGTTGAAGAACAAACTCTGGTCTGTGTGGAAAATGCAAAGTTAAAAGAACAACTAGAAGAAATGACCTCACAAAGGAAAGAGAATGATAAGCTTAGGGGAGAAATCCAAGAAAGTAAAAAACAGCTCAATGAATTCAAAACTAAGATTGAAGAAAGCATGAGTGAAATCAGAATGAATTTAGAGAAATATGAAGCTGTGAAGAAAGTAAATGCTGAACTCCTAAAGAATTCTGAGTTTCTTCAAAAGGAGCTGGAAAACAAACAGAAAGTCTTAGAGAAGTTTGTCAAAGGAAAGACTAGCCTAGATGCTATACTAGGAACTAGGGTCAATTTCAATAAGGAAGGTCTAGGCTATGACCCAACCAACAAGAGACCCTTGCAATTCAAGACCATCACCTTCTGTCCAGAGAAGGGAAAAGAAAAGATGGACACACCATCCAGCTCAAACAGCTCTAAGAAAACTCAAAGTCCTAAAGAGAACACAACAACCAGTACTGGACAACCATTCAAGATTGGAATGAACTTTATGAAGAATAACATTAAGTCCATTCACCAGAACACAAATGGTAGCTGGACCAAGAAAACAAATCAGAATAAGAGCTGGAATTATAACAATCAGATGGGTCCAAACAAGACCTACTGGAGGAACAACTTTCATGGTCAAAGATATACCAATCAACAAGCCTACAGGAAATTTCCTAGGAATAGGAAGACCAATGAAAGGAATAGAACTCATTTCCTCAGTTCAGCTGGATTGAACTTTAATAAACCAGAAAGGAGGGTGCCAGAGAAAACCATGCTGAAACAAATCTGGGTACCCAAACACTTGATCAGAGATTTAAACAATGTACTTGGACCCAACTCATCTTGGGTTCCAAATCACTCTGCTTGATATACTTGTGTAGGTCGGCCTGGCAGCTGAAGACAACAAGTGGTATCTCGACAGTGGCTGCTCCAGGCATATGACAAGAGACCAATCCAAGTTCAGCAAGATAGAGATGAAGCCAGGAGGTCTGGTCAAGTTTGGAGGAAAGAACAAAGGTAAAATAATTAGAGTTGGCACAGTAGGTAAGTCTTCCACAAACTCCATTGAAAAAGTCTTACTTGTGGAAGGGCTACAACATAATCTGATCAGCATCAGTCAGTTATGTGACAAGGGTCACAAGGTTGTTTTTGATGATACTTCATGCAAAATCTTTGAAATAAATTCTGATGAGGTTAAATTTGTAGCCAACCGGATTAATAATGTCTACATTGTAGACTTAAATGAGAAATCTGAATCTACTATTTGTTTATCTACTAACTCTGAAATTGATGCTTTTGAATGGCATAGATGTCTAGGTCATGCTAGCTTTTCTACTTTAAATAAACTGGTCAAACTTGATTTAGTTAAAGGCATGCCTAGAATTAAATTTAATTCCATTTCAAAATCATGTGATGCCTGTGCTCTAGGCAAACAGACCAGAAACTCTTTCAAATTAAGATCTGAGCCATTGTCTTCTAGACCAATGGAACTTCTTCATATGGATCTCTTCGGTCCAACCAGAACTCAGAGTCTCAATGGTAACAGGTTTGGCTATGTCATCATAGATGACTTCTCCAGATATTCATGGATATTTTTCTTAGCAAATGAGAGTGATGCATTTCAAAAGTTTAATCTATTTTTCAATAAGGTCAAACAAGAAGGAAAGTTCAAGGTTAGTTCTATTCAATCTGATCATGGAGGTGAGTTTGAAAATTCCATGTTTACTGAACTTTGTGACAAAGAAGGACTAACTCACAGGTTTTCCTCTCCCAGGACACCTGAACAGAATGGGATCGTGGAGAGAAGAAATAGAACAGTGGTGGAGATGGCCCGAACCATGTTGATTGAAAGTAAGTTACCTAGAAGGTTTTGGGCAGAAACGGCCAATACAGCAACTTACATAATCAACAGGGCCATGGTAAGACCCATACACAAGAAAACACCCTATGAGCTTCTAAAAGGTAAGAAACCAAACTTGTTTCATTTCAGAATTTGTGGAGTAAAATGTTTTATTCATAACAATGATAAGAAAGATTTAGACAAGTTTGAAGCCAAGAGTTCACCTGGAATATTCTTGGGTTACTCAGAAGTGTCAAGGGCATATAAGGTATTTAATGTATCAGATCAGAAAGTGGAAGAATCTCCACACATTCTTTTTAGTGAAAAGAAAGATGTTTCTAATGTTGAAAATCTTGACAGGGACTCCAATCATGGTGGAGATTTTCTGGAAAACCAACAAGAAGAAGAGAAGACTCAGCAGAATGGAGAAACAAATTCCCAAAATCAGGAAGGACAAAGAGAAACAGGTGAGTCTTCAACAAATATTAGATTCCTTAAAGACCATCCGTTAGATAATGTAATAGGCAATCCTGAAGAACCTCTAAGGACTAGATCTCATTTTAGAAATGTGAATAATGACGACCTAATTGCTTTAGTCTCACAAATTGAGCCCAAAACAGTAGAAGAGGCCTTAGCTGATCAAGGTTGGGTAAATGCTATGAGTGAGGAATTAGGTCAGTTTGAAAGGAATAATGTTTGGGAGCTTGTCCCAAGACCAGATGATATTAATGTCATAGGAACCAAGTGGGTGTTCAAAAATAATATGAATGAAGATGGAATCATCTCGAGGAACAAGGCCAGACTAGTAGCCAAAGGCTACTGTCAGGAATTCGGTGTAGACTTTGATGAATCTTATGCACCAGTTGCTAGGATGGAAGCCATAAGATTGTTGCTTGCCTTTGCATGCTCAAAGAACATTAAACTCCAATAAATGGATGTTAAAAGTACCTTTTTAAATGGAGTTATTAAAGAAGAAGTCTATGTTGAACAACCTCCTGGATTTCAATTTTCTCCTCAACCTAACCAAGTTTTCAGGTTAAACAAAGCCTTGTATGGTCTAAAGCAGGCTCCAAGAGCTTGGTATGAAAGATTATCTGAATTTCTGATCAGCAAGGGCTACAAAAGAGGTAAAGTTGATCAGACTTTATTCACCAAGGGCATGAGTAAAGATCTCATCATAGTTCAAGTATATGTAAATGACATTGTATTTGGATCAACTAGGCATGAACTATGTGATGAATTTTCTACCATGATGTCTGCTGAATTTGAGATGAGCTTGGTTGGTGAACTAAAATATTTTCTTGGATTGCAGGTACAGCAGCTAGAAGATGGGTGCTTCATCAACCAAACCAAATACACAATGGAATTGTTCAAAAGGTTTGGCATGGAAAACTTAAAGCACATTACTACACCCATGGGCACCAATACATCATTGGATGCAGATGAGACAGATAAAGAAGTAAATGCCAAACTTTATAGAGGTATGATTGGATCACTTCTTTACTTAACAGCCTCTAGACCTGATATACAATTCAGTGTAGGAATGTGTGCAAGATATCAGTCTAGACCCACTGAACTACACTTAGCTGCAGTTAAAAAAATCTTCAGATATTTGTCAGCTAGTCACTCTCTTGGTTTATGGTTTCCTGCTTCTCGCACATTGAATCTAGTAGCATACACAGATGCTGACTATGCAGGCTGTAAACTAGACAGGAAAAGCACAAGTGGCCATTGTGAATTCTTGGGTGGGTGTTTAGTATCTTGGGGCTCCAAGAAACAACATTCTGTGGCCCTCTCCACTGCAGAAGCTGAATATGTGGCTGCAGGGAGTTGTGGAACACAAGTAATATGGATTAAACACCAACTTCAGGACTACCAAGTAGACCTGGGGTGCACACCTACTTACTGTGATAATACAAGTGCCATCAATCTTGCTAAAAATCCTGTTTTGCATTCTCGAACAAAACATATAGAGATAAGACATTATTTTATAAGAGATGAGGTGTCTAAGAATAATTTTGAACTGATTCATGTAGGAACAGATAATCAGATTGCTGATATTTTCACAAAACCTCTGGATAATGAAAAGTTCACTACATTAAGAAGAGAGTTAGGCTTATACAAAGTGTCTTAATTATGAAGCCTCTTCCTATTGTGAGGGGGAGGTTTGTCTATCTGTTGGTTAGCCTTCTTGCTTGCTGGTTTAAGGGGGAGTTCGGAATGCTCACTGGTTAGCTTTCATGAATGCTCTAAATTGAGGGAAGCCTTGAGATTTTGCTGAAATGTTTTATTGAGGTATGCTATGTCTTAGGGGGAGCTGAGTTGTAATGTGAGAAGAGAAGTTCTTTGACAAATTCAAAAGGAGTGTCCAGATGTGTATCTCTGCTGGTTTTTCATGACTAATCTAGTGTAGTTCTCTCAGATAGTAGAGTGTCACTTATCTCTTAAGTCAATAAGTCAATGTCTCTAAAATCCAATTAGAATCTTTCCTTTGGCACTCACTCAGAGATCTGGACTAATTGCATAAAGTATATCTTCCTACATTGTCATTGATTATGGTTCAGGCCAAAAACACGTATGTCTTGATATCTGACCCAATCAACTTGAAATCTAGACTTCAAGACTCAATACAAGAAAAGTCCTTCTCTTTTGGTATTGTCTTCAATCATTCTATCTCTGTAACTCAAGGGCTTAACTGAACAAACATGTTCTGTTTTTTATCACTGAGAAACTGGGAGCTTCATCAATGAAATGAATATTTCTCCCAAGTCATGAGGTGTCAGATACTTAAAATAAATGAAAAGTCATGACAGAGCAATGGTGGCTTGCTGGTGAGTAACTGGGGACTCTGGCCTCTAATCAAGGTGTCTCCTCATGTCAAAAGCCACAGTTACTAACTCTGTTCCTTAAAAAAAAAAATAAAAAGGGAAAGTAATGAGGTACTCACTCTGAGTAACTGGGGATTTAGGCCTCTGATCAAGGTGTCTCCCTAATGTCAAAAGAAGTGAACTACCAACTTACTCATTGATCTTCTTGGAAATCATCTCCAACAAACATTCCTTGTTGTTATGCAACTAATGGATTGCTTGTCCTCAATACCTTGAGAACACCTCTCTGATTTAGACTCTTGCTGTCTTGTGGAATAGTTAAAAGATCAGCTCTATTTGGCCATACTTGTCAACTCCTGCTCTACATCATACACTATGTATGCTGATATACTCTTCATAATTCTATTTCTCCATTGGGTACTGAAGCTTAAAGAATCTTCTCTTGATGTTAGAACCTCACTTATTTTCTTAAGACCTATTCGTGACTTTCTGCACTAAGATCGTTACTGCACTTCTTCCTCATGTCTCCAGCATTGTTATGTCTTCAGCATTTCTTTTTGCTGATGTCAAAGGGGGAGAGGGGTTCTGCTATATCAATGATTTAATCAGTTGGTTGTGGCTAGTCGCCTTGGGGAAGTTCCTGATTATGAGTTGTGGAGGAAATGAGAGTGAATTGTAGGGTTTGTCTAATTCATTTGCATGGTCTAATTCATTTGCATGAGCATGCTTTGAATTTAATCTGTTGTTGCAGATGGTATTGATTTCATGTTAGATCCTGATAAACCTTGATATTGCCTGATTCATAGTGTTGCCATCATCAAAAAGGGGGAGATTGTTGTGTCCCTATGATTTTGATGATGTCTCACACTATAAATCATTTCTTTATCTCAAGATAATCTCATGTTTCATCATGTAAGTGAATGGGTTATACTGTAAGGGAATGTCCTGTTCAATTGAACAATTTGACCAAATGAATTTTAGTGTTGCCTGAGTCTTAATGTCTTGATGGTTTCAACACTATGAATTTTTGTGAACAAAAATGTTTCTCTGTGTTAACGTAAATCCTCGAGCCACTTCAGGTAATTTTGGGAATTATTTTCGTGTCACTTAAGCCACACTTCGTGTTGCTTTCCCTCACCAACACGAAATGATTTCGTGTCGTCTGAGCGTACAACACTTCGTGTTGATTTCCATGCTTGACAGGAAAACTTGTATGAGGTAATACTTCGAGTTGTTCTTTTGCTTCCACAGTTTCATCACGAGTTGTTGAAGAACGTATCTATCTCATGTCTTCGTGTCGTGTTTTCTACACCTCATGTCTTTGTCGCTTTGTGACCTCATCTCGTGTCATTTCTTCTCTCTGCTTGTTTAACTTCGTGTCACCTACTGTTGCTCCTCGAGTCGTTTTGTTTTAGTGTCACTGCTTCATCACGTGTCACGATAGCCGTGTCACTCTTCTGACTTCGTGCTGTTTTCTGTACCACCCCGTGTTACCCTTAAGTCTTCGAGTCCTCTGTATTCGTGTCATTTATGGTTATTTGTCTTCGTGTCGTGGTCAGCCCGTGTCGCCTCGTCTTCGAGTCGTTCATTCGAGCTATTTTGTGCTCGAGTTGTTTTTCTTATGTTTATCAAGTGTTGTTTCACTACGTGTCTTCGTGTTACCTTCTTATCTTCGTGTTGTTTTTCTCTTTAGACTTCGTGTCCTTCTCGCCTTGACCACACTCCGTGTCAATTCCTGTGTTTCGTCTTTGTGTTGTTTTCAACTCGTGTCGGTTTCTGTTTCGTCTTCGTGTTGTTTTCAATTCGTGTCGGTTTCTGTTATTTGTCTTCGAGTTGGTTTCAGTCCGTGTTGTCCTCGTCTTCATATCGTTAGTTGTTTCTTCGCGTACTGAACACTGCAGGACCTCGTGCTGTTGAATGTACCACCTCGTGTCACCCTTATGTCTTCGTGTTGCCTTTCCTAGACCTCGTGTCCTTCTTGTTTTATAACCTCACTCCGTGTCGTTCTCCTCGTTGTGTCTGTTCTGTTACAGTGTATCTCGTGTCGTTCTTTTCCTATCTCGTGTACTGGTCAAGTCGTGTTGTTATACCTCATGCAGCTTTAGTTTTAGTGGCCATACTGCGTATTAATGGTTTTTATCTTCTTACAGGTAGGAGGAAGATTATTCCCAAATAAATGAGGTGCACGTGATCCAAGACAAGAGGAACCAATCCAATGAGGTCACGTGGCAGGAATGTTCTGGATCGAGCGTGGGAGGCACACGCGTTTTGTGCCCTATCCACCTGCTGCCGCTATAAATAGAAACCTTCATCCACCGATGAAGGTGATCAGAGCCAAGAAAGAAAAGGCAGTATTGCAGAGAGCTCGATCCACCAGTAAAGAGAAAGAAAAAGAGAGATAGCAGTGAAGAGAGAAAGAGAGTTTGCAGTATCGGGTTTCTGAAATTGCTTCCCAGGAAGCTACATTTGTATTAACTCTCAGTATCAAATGTTTTCTCGATCAGTCTTTAGTTTCTTTTCTGATTTTCTTTATGTGTTCTTCGTCTATTTCTGATCTGTTCCCCTCCGGTGTGTGGAGGAAGGGAGTCTAACTCCGGTTTCCCTCTGGGTTGCAGAGGAAGAGAGATCGCTGATCTCTGGTGTTGCTAGTGACGGGTTGTCATTAGCAGGTTCCCTCGGTGTGTGGAGGAAGGGAGAGGCACTCTCCGGTTCTGTTCGTGCTGGGTGCTAGAACAGGTTACAAGCTCTGCGGGTAGAAGAGCTTGGTTGAGGGATTTGTCTCCCTTTGGTTTTCAAGCTGTTTGGCAGCAAGTTGTTCGCAGACTGAGTCTGCTGTGCTCTAGCAGTGGCTAGTGGAATCCTCATTCTAGTTGGAGTGAGGGGTGGATGTAGATTGCGGACTGCAGTCGAACCACCTAAAAATCGGTTGTCTTCTCTGTGGTTTGCGATCTTTATCAGCGCTCTCTATCTGCTTGTCTCTTCGACTAGTTGTGTGTTCAGCTCTTAATCATCATTTTCTTATTCGATCTTGATTGGTACCTGCATTTGCAATTCTTTGTGTGCTAGTTTAGAAGGGGCATAAGCGGTAGATTTATTTTCTAGCCTAAGCTTTACAAATTGGGAGTGATCTATTCATCCCCCCCCCTTCTATATCACTCTCGCTGCGCTAACAATATGCACGAAAATTTAGGAATAATCACGGGGATTCTAATCATATGCACTTCACAATTTTTAGATAAAAGGTTAGATAGATATAAAAATTTTTAATGTGCTGTAATTAATATTAACACATAGGAATTAACGACAGTTGTACTATCGTTGTTTAATTAGCGCTCATTCACGTGGGCGTTCCTTATTGAATTAACGACCAGGATGTGGTCGCTAATTCCTTTTTCATGCAAAAACGTAAAAACTCAAGCTATAGACAAAGAATCACGTAGCAAGAAATTTCATGAGAATACCTACATGTTCTATACATCTAGCATGCTAGTTGTTTTATAATTTTGCTTGGGAGATTGCCTACCTTAGATTGATTGGAGAATGAAAAAAACGTTGAAGGACTTGTGAAGAACTGGTACTCAGCGACAGGAACAGAAGATGGAGGAAGAAGGAGAACGATGCCCTCCTGTTTCTCCCTGTTGGTTGCAAACCGCAGGAGGAAGAAAGATGAAGAACACCCTTCACGTTCAGTCGCAGGAGGAAGAAAAGGGGGTGTTGGTTTTATAGAGTCGAGGGTATACCCATGAGAGTTAGGAGTCCTAAAAGGGTTGGTTACCTCACGTGGTACTTACCCTAAGTTTATCATTCCTCTCCATGCAACGCTTTCCCAAATAACAGCCACCAATCCTACTAGGTATGAAGTCCTAAAGCTAATAGGAAAGCTTGTTCGAACGAGTATGTGGGTTGGTCGTGAGAGACTCGCGTGACTGGGTGTGATTTATTTGGGCTACAGTGGGTTTGGGTATATATATATACATATGTGTACAATTGTTTTAATGCAAAGGCCCATAAGTGTATAGAGGTTGCTTATAACGTCATGCACCCATTTGGCTTCTTAAATGGGGTATTTTAGTGTTTATGGGTTTGGGATTATTATGTGTGGGTGAAAGCATTTAGTTTATTCTGTGTGTTTAACCTCATTAGTTTAATATATCTTTTGGTCAAGTCTTAGGCTTTTATTAGAGTATACGGGTTAGTTTGGGTTTACAATGGCCCAACCCTTTTATCAGTTATTACGTGCATGTACATGCTCCATTAGATGCCCTTTTGTTCACGTTTAAGCCCTTGTACATTATATATGTGTCTTATGCCATTTACTTTCTTTACAGTTATGTGAGTTTAACTTTTGAATCTAGTATAAGGCCCATTATACATATATTATATATGTGTGTGTGTTTTGGCTCATTTAGCACCCACCTTGTTAAGGCACATTAGTTGGGGAGTATACTTGGGTTTTAATTTAAAGACTACCATTTATATATTATTAAGGCTCACACATAATAGGATAAACTTATATATATTATATATATACATATATAAATATATATATATACATATATATATATATGTATATATATATATACATATATATATATATGTATATATATATATATATATATATATATATATATATATATATATATATCCCAAGACCAAAGTCTTAAGCCCATAAATCTAGGTCCACTAATTAAAAACCCAATGTCTATACATGGATGAAGGTGTGTGGATGATGGGCAAAAGCTCATATACGCGGTTTACATCCGTAGGTTGCTTTTGGGTTAAGGCTTTGATTATATTAGTAAATGGTTAATTGGGTTTAAGCCCACTTATTATTTATGTTAGAGTTAAATGGGTTTACTATCTAACCCTTAATAAAGTACTTTAGTATCACTTGGGGTTATGTTATTATCTTTCAATTATACATGAGTTAAGCCTTAATCTTTTATTAAGGCCCATTTATTCATAAGCCCACGTATTGATTTGCAGGCACTTCTATATACCTAGCCCATTTAGTTTGGGATTATATATATATTCATTTTCTTTTAAGGCCCATTTAGTTATATTCCTTGTGATTATAATTGATTTTATCTAAATTACTTGGTATGTATGTAGACCTTATTTTCTTCATAAATTTTCATTTGTTGTCTCAGGTAACAGAGTTGGGTTTGACCCTATGAGAGTCTTTATATATATGCATGTGTATAGTTATTATTATTTTTATTTATTTGGAATGAGATTCTTTCTAAATACTTGAATTGTATTTTCTTTAATTTGAGCCATAAATTGATAAAAGGATATATTAAATTTTTAATTATCAACTATTTATTTTAGCTATACTTATCAAAATAAATTTATTAACTACCATTATTCCATGACTAATATTTATAATTTTTTGTCCCAATTTAAATTTTCGGGGTGCTACACCCTCCCCCACTTAAAAGAATTTGGTCCCCAAATTCATATGATTTTCTTCCAAAATTAGTGGGGTAAGATCACCATAACTAAAACATGTGTTCTAACTAGATCTATTCTCGTAGTATGCTAAGTACTTAAAGTTATATCCGATTCATGAAAATTTTAGAGTTTAACCCATAGCTCTACCCAAATCTCACGGGGTTCCTATAGGATAACTGACAAGGAGAACTCAATCTAGGACTTGGACTTAAAGACCTAGGGATTTAGAAAGCCTAGGCTCTGATACCACCTTCTGTCACGCCCCGAACCGATAGCAGCGGAACATGTCGTTTGCTCGGAACATGGCAGTTCAACAGTCATGTCAATCAGAGCATAGTCGTTTCCACAAAACATAATTTGGACAAATAACAAATTTCATTTCAAATATAAATTCTTACCATATTCGGGCCCATAATAAAGGAAAAGACTCAATCAAGAAAAACTACAATGAGACATAAGACGCAAGATAACCAGACTAGACGATTCATCTAGATGTCAAAGTTCTCTTCACTCTTGCCCTTGCCCATCATGTTCGGTCTCGTCGTCACTAAGGTCATTACCTGACAAATATTGGAAAACGTAGGGTGAGCGAACGCTCAGTAGGACTTAATATCTCATGCTTCCAAGTTAGCTTTAAGTCAATTACAGTTTAACATGCTCATGCAGGTCATGCAAGATATAGAAATAGAGAACTATAATTACACGAAATAAATTCAAGAACTATAAGAAACAATTGAGTAAGCAAGATGCTAGATACACTCATGAAGAGTAAGGACAATGACAATCAAGAGAGTATAGCAAGATCTTAACAAGTACTTTCTCAAGCGAGGTAAAGAGCATTCATGAGGAAATATAACATTCATCTCTCTATGACGAACACTATCACGAGAGATTCAATGTATCCATTATTGTGAAAGATCTTTGTGACAAGATAACGAGTACTATCAATGGGATAATTCAAAAACATTTATGATGATCGATATAGAAGTAGAACAATTACTTCTACAAGCATTCTATAGCATTTGCCAAGACACTAAGGGAATATCACGACGATATGATAACCCCTCCAATAAGGCAAATCAAGATCTTTTCATGACGAACAATAAGTTGTAGAAAGGTGTACTATGATGGCAATTACTCCCGATCATCACTATCACGAGAGCGTTTGCACATCTAGCACTATATAGGATTGGCCAATGCACTAAGGGGAAAATCACGACGATATGACCACCCCTCATGGAAATAGCACTAGGTAGTATTTGGTCGCACACTTAGGAGTTCTCACGACTGTATGATTGCCCTTAAATGCCAATAACCGAGTTGGTGAATGCCTGCACCCGATCATCGTATACTGGCAACGTTTGGACTTTACCTCGCCCAATAGGGTCAGATCAGGACCCGTAGCATTTAAAATGTCATTTTAGTGGGACCCATAGCCCCTGACATTTAGTCTAGACTAATTCCATATTAATGGCCAAGAAATTCAAGGATCAAGTATGTACGAACAATAGGATAGATTTCATTGAACAGAGATTCAAGATAGACCTCGACAAGTATAGAACGGTGGCACACAAAAAACCTGAGAGAATTCGAGAAATCTGAGAGATTGGCGTCTCGTTAGAGTGCCATATATTTAAGAAGTCACGCCCACAGTGGTGGTCACTCATTCTCTGAACAAAGCATTGAAGAATTGGTGCCTCCACAATAAGGTTGCTCTTACACTAAGCGCCCGCCAATAAGGTCACCCCTTCAACATGCTCACGACAGAAAACGGTGATAACCAATGTAGTCGCTAATTAAATGACTAACAGGGTTTCAGGGTTCTTGTGGTACAACCAGCTCAGTCGGCCTTCAGGGAATCCAAGGCTACGAAGAGACTTACAGAGGTCCCAATGACTAACTTGCCGGTCCGAAGGAACAGAATGTCCGACGGAGGGCTCGTATGTCACCGAGAGTTGAGGTGTATAACGTGAACCAATCATGAAACAGGGACTCCATCTACGGACGTGAGATGAGAGTGCCAAAAGACCCGAGGTATAGGTCAAAACTGGAAGAAAACGGTGAGAACATGATTACGTTAATTATAGAATTCACGTCCATCCAATTCTATAATTAACTATAATTAAATAAACTTATATTAATTGACGTCCGTGAGTAATGTCATTTATTAATTAGCATCCACTTGGAGGGACGTTAATTCTATGATTTTTAACTTAACTTATTAAACAAGAATTCACGTCAATATCTATTTAATTGAATAGTTTTAAAAATATACATTCAAAGAGACATTAATTTATATAAAATAATTTAGAAAAATAGAATATATGATAATTAGGAGTAAAATTCAAGGATTTATTTTTTTTTAATAATTTTATGTTGCTTAGTTTAATAGATATAGATTTTCAAAGATATAATTAGATGTTATATATATATATATAAAATAAACGACGCCATTGCATGATTGTGTCAAATTCGAATTTGATGACATGTAACATGTCGTCATTTCCATAGTTTGTCAATCTTCAAGGCTCCGTTTCTCGACGTACACATGTCGGAATCACGCGTTCTATATATCAAAATGACGGGCTCGAAAAACTCTACCTAACCGGGTGTGCAAAATAATTTTTAGTTGAGAGATGGGGGATCTTGAGATAGGAGGCACGAAAAACGGTGAAACCACTCTCACTACCTCGGTCTCTTCCCAATAGTGCTCCCATAAAATTTCATGGCCAAAGGACACTCCTACGGCCACGAACAAATCGTTAAGGTAAAATCCCATAACTATCGAGCTACAGTAATTTTTATAATTCACCGAGTATAAAGTTAAAACATATTAAATTATTTAACTAATTAATGTTTATAGTCAATGCAACATTTATATGCACGAAAATTTAGGAATAATCATGGGGATTCTAATCATATGCACTTCACAATTTTTAGATAAAAGGTTAGATAGATATAAAAAATTTTAATGTGCTGTAATTAATATTAACACATAGGAATTAACGACAGTTGTACTGTCGTTGTTTAATTAGCGCTCATTCACGTGGGCGTTTCTTATTGAATTAACGACCAGGATGTGGTCGCTAATTCCTTTTTCATGCAAAAATGTAAAAACTCAAGCTATAGACAAAGAATCACGTAGCAAGAAATTTCATGAGAATACCTACATGTTCTATACATCTAGCATGCTAGTTGTTTTATAATTTTGCTTGGGAGATTGCCTACCTTAGATTGATTGGAGAATGAAAAAAACGTTGAAGGACTTGTGAAGAACTGGTACTCAGCGACATGAACAGAAGATGGAGGAAGAAGGAGAACGATGCCCTCCTGTTTCTCCCTGTTGATTGCAAATCGCAGGAGGAAGAAAGATGAAGAACACCCTTCACGTTCAGCCGCAGGAGGAAGAAAAGGGGGTGTTGGTTTTATAGAGTCGAGGGTATACCCATGAGAGTTAGGAGTCCTAAAAGGGTTGGTTACCTCACGTGGTACTTACCCTAAGTTTATCATTCCTCTCCATGCAACTCTTTCCTAAACAACAGCCACCAATCCTACTGGGTATGAAGTCCTAAAGCTAATAGGAAAGCTTGTTCGAACGAGTATGTGGGTTGGTCGTGAGAGACTCGTGTGACTGGGTGTGATTTATTTGGGCTATAGTGGGTTTGGGTATATATATATACATATGTGTACAATTGTTTTAATGCAAAGGCCCATAAGTGTATAGAGGTTGCTTATAACGTCATGCACCCATTTGGCTTCTTAAATGGGGTATTTTAGTGTTTATGGGTTTGGGATTATTCTGTGTGGGTGAAAGCATTTAATTTATTCTGTGTGTTTAACCTCATTAGTTTAATATATCTTTTGGTCAAGTCTTAGGCTTTTATTAGAGCATACGGGTTAGTTTGGGTTTACAATGGCCCAACCCTTTTATCATGTTTGGTTGGTTATTAAGTGCATGTACATGCTCCATTAGATGCCCTTTTGTTCACGTTTAAGCCCTTGTACATTATATATGTGTTTTATGCCATTTACTTTCTTTACAGTTATGTGAGTTTAACTTTTGAATCTAGTATAAGGCCCATTATACATATATTATATATGTGTGTGTGTTTTGGCTCATTTAGCACCCACCTTGTTAAGGCACATTAGTTGGGGAGTATACTTGGGTTTTAATTTAAAGACTACCATATATATATTATTAAGGCTCACACATAATATGATAAACTTATATATATATTTATATATGTATATATATATATCCCAAGCCCAAAGTCTTAAGCCCATAAATCTAGGTCCACTAATTAAAAACCCAATGTCTATACATGGATGAAGGTGTGTGGATGATGGGTAAAAGCCCATATACGCGGTTTACATCCGTAGGTTACTTTTGGGTTAAGGCTTTGATTATATTAGTAAATGGTTAAATGGGTTTAGGCCCACTTATTATTTATGTTAGAGTTAAATGGGTTTACTATCTAACCCTTAATAAAGTACTTTAGTATCACTTGGGGTTAGGTTTTTATCTTTCAATTATACATGAGTTAAGCCTTAATCTTTTATTAAGGCCCATTTATTCATAAGCCCACGTATTGATTTGCAAGCACTTCTATATACCTAGCCCATTTAGTTTGGGATTATATATATATTCATTTTCTTTTAAGGCCCATTTAGTTATATTCCTTGTGATTATAATTGATTTTATCTAAATTACTTGGTACGTATGTAGACCTTATTTTCTTCATAAATTTCCATTTGTTGTCTCAGGTAACAGAGTTGGGTTTGACCCTATGAGAGTCTTTATATATATACATGTGTATAATTATTATTATTATTATTTATTTGGAATGAGATTCTTTCTAAATACTTGAATTGTATTTTCTTTAATTTGAGCCATAAATAGATAAAATGATATATTTAATTTTTAATTCTCAACTATTTATTTTAGCTATACTTATCAAAATAAATTTATTAACTACCATTATTCCATGACTAATATTTAAAATTTTTTTTCCAATTTAAATTTTCGGGGGTGCTACAGTTTCTTTCCCCGATTGTTGAGGGTGACCTTTTGTATGGATTTTTCACACACTTCACGGTAAGCCATAGCCGATTCCTCTAAGGCACACCGTTGCTGCTTTGGCAATAACATGGGTATGCACAAAGGCCTTTTCTTTTCTCTGCTCGTCCGAGTGCAGGGGCAAGAGATTGGCGGATGAGATGACTGACCTAGGCGCTCCCTAATACGAGAGAGGTATCAAATAGGGGTAGTCTTGACCTTGAAAAATGAACTTTCATGTAATATCTAGCCAATAAGGGCTCTCAAAATCAAAATTCAATGAATCAATATGCAAAATTATGAAAATAAAGGCATGGCAAGAGTGGCAGTACAATTCCCCGCAGGCCGTCATGAGCCCGGTCGCATGCGTGCCTGATAAATATGGGTCAAAAAATCAAAGACACAAAGCCCCGGCGCAACAGACTATATCTTTGAGGGGTAGTGCCCTAGAAGGAAGTCGAGTCCTAATATCTCCCATCTTGCATAAAGCGTGTCTCCAATTTTTCTTCTATTTCTCCCTCTTAGGCTGGGTTGTATCCCGGGTATGGCCTTAGTAGGGGCACCGTTCTTTAGAGGCGGTGGGTTGTGGCGAGCCACCCTCATATGCACGCCTTGCTCAATGGAGCTCTTTAATGAGAGAGGTAGGAACGACGGTCCCTGGCTAGTAGTTCGAGCTTGTCTTTGGGTGTTGCGGATTGTTATTTCAAAATTTAAAAAAAAAGGGAAATATTGCTGAAAATCCAAAAAATGTGATATTCTCAAAAGTGCAAAAAAATCAAATATTGTTCAAAAACAAAAAAATCAAATATTGTTGAAATAAAATCAGGAAAATTGAAAAATCTAAAAATATTTGTCATTTTATTTCTCACTATCTATTTATTTTGAGGACGAATACGTGATCTGTTTGCTAAGTGTGCATGTTATAGGTGTTCAAGTTTCCTTGCTCTATCTTTCGCTCTGCTTCCTGTTCACGACTTCTGATCTGTTCTCTCTTCTTCAATCTATATCTCTCGATCAGTACTTAAAGCTTGTGTCTTTCTCAACTCTCGCTTCATCTCATCATGTCTCTATGAGAGGGCATTGCCTCGCGATTTTGAACCTGGCAAGTTCTGCTTCATCTACTCTTGGGGCTTTGATTGAAGAATGTGTTTGTTATCTTTTGTCCCCCGTGCTGGTTGTCACATGTGTTTATGTATGTCATGTCTTTGTTTCATGTGTCTATGTCTCACACGTGTTGTCCTTGTCACGCGTGCCTTTATCCGACCGTGTCTAGCACGTGTTGTCCTTGTCACGCGTGCTTTTGTCCGACCGTGTCTCGCACATGTTGTCCTGGTCACGTGTGACTTTCTTCGACCGTGTATCGCACGTGTTGTCCTTGTCACGCGTGCCTTTGTCCGACCGTGTCTCGCACGTGTTGTCCTTGTCACACGTGCCTTTGTCCGACCGTGTCATCGCACGTGTTGTCCTTGTCACGTGCGCCTTTGTCCGTCCATGTCATCGCACGTGTTGTCTTATGTCCCCCGTGATGTTGTCCCACGTGTCTTTATCCTACCATGTCCTTGTCCCACCGTGTTGTGGTGTTGTCTTGTTCCACCGTATTCTTTAATCTCACGCATGTTTGCCATTTGTTCTTGTCATGTTTGTTATTCCGTTATGTTTTTGTAATGTTATGTTTAATTCATGTTCAGTTATGTTATGTTATCCTCATGCTTGTTCATGTGGTTGTGTCTTATTCAAAAATCCAAAAAATACCATTTCGCCTGCACAGGTAAGTCAGGTATGGCTTTATATCCCTACTCATCGGTGCATTACTATATGATATGTATATTATTATTATATTATCTCAAGAACCAGTTGGTTATCTACGTGTTTCAGGATCTGACGTTCCCCTGTAACAAAAACAATGATGATCCAAGTTCATGTGTTTAATCATCGGATAGGCTGTTAGGTTAGGAAAACTAGGGTACGATGGTTCTATCTTGCACGCCGTGGTTGCGGATAGTGTCCTGACCCTGATTCTCCCAGTGTAGCAAAATTATTCTGGAGTATTTTCTATTTTATGGCTTTATTTGCATTCGATTTAATGATTTCTTTTATTTTAGCCCAGCATGCACCATACGCATATTTTGAGCATTCATGACCCATGGTCTGTCTGAAAGTATCTCATTTCTGATGGATGATTGTGCGTTCATGGTTTTGAGTAAGAGAAACTGTTCCACTCAGAGTTGGAAGGTTCTCTCTGGTCTACTCACGGGGTCTGATTGACTGGAGGTCCCTGTCTGGAGTTTTAGTTCGTTTCTTTACTTTTTTGCTACTTATTACGGTCTCCTCATTGGTCCGAGGGATTGTGTCCCCCATGAGGTTGATCGTGTGTTTTCCTTTTTGTTTAGTTAGTTTCTCCGGACTGGCGTCGTTTTGGTTCTATCGTTCCTTGTGTTTGATTCGAGTTTTTCGGAATATTCCTATCGCTCGTTAGCAATGAAACGGGTGTCTTTTATCTTAACGCCCGCTTTTCAGTCCACTCCGCTTCATTTACGCTTCATCTCCATGTCCCATTTCACTTTCGCTTCACCTCCGTTCGCTCCCCTGCAAAGAGGACGCTAAGGAGGGGCATCTGTTGACACCCGTTTTTTACCTATGAGTTGAGTCATTTCTCTTACCATCAATTGTTGATGCCTCGAGTTGTCCATTACTCATTGGGCTGTTTCGAGCACGTCGTGGGCTTATTTTACGGGTACCTCACTCCCTGGCTAAGTTTGACCTCAGATTCGGGCTTAATGGGCCTTGATTTCACTTGATTTTGGGGTAAATAGGCTCATTTATCCCATTTTTTTAGTTTCAAACATCCAGGCTTTACACAGTCTAGCGACTGGCTGTTCAGTGACTGGGCGGTCTTGTTAGAACCGTTTACTGATTTATTGGATATTTATTTGATTTTCTGAATTTCCACCGACAAGCCTTTGAACAGTCTGAAGATAGCCGTTTACTTCCATTGAACGGCCTGTCGTTAGACGGTCCAACTCCCAGAGTCCTCAGTCGGTTTGTTTTTCAGATAATTATCTATTTATCCTATTTTTCTAGATTTATCACCGACATTTGTACACGGCCTAGCATTGGATCGTTTCATTCATTGGGTGGTCTACCGGTATACCGTTTTATCCTGAAGAGTCCAACACTGTGATAGTCGGTCAGTTCGGTGGATAATTGGATAATTTCTTATTTTATTTTATTTATCACCGACAACATTGGACGGTCTAGTAGTAGACCGTGTAATCGTCTGGGCGGCCTATCGCGCGACCGTGTACATGATCGAAATCTGTGGGTTATTTGGATTCTCTCTCTCTCTATCCGTGGTTAAACATCCACCTTCCTCCGCCATTTTCTCCGCGGTTTCTCAACCAAATGGGGTGTCGTTCGATCCTGGTGGAAGATAAGAGGATTGTCTACGAATTTTATTTTGAAATCTCAGATTATTATCCATTGGAAAATCTAATTTCGAGGTTGGACTTTTAGGGCTCTATAAATAGAACTCTTAGTTTAAGCTTGAAAAAGGGGGAGAACCAACATCGACGGCGAAGCTCTGCCGAATTCTCGAGCAAGCTGTAGCCAGGGAGGGAGGTTTTCTACATCTTTCTAAGCCTCCGGTTCAGGGAGTAGTCTTTTGTTTTGAGTCTTAGTCTTGGTGTTTAGTCTTTAGTTCACCCATTGCAAGCTTCTTTTCATCATTTTCTTCCACGTTTTGCACTATTTCACATCATTTTCACACCACTCCTATCTTTTCCACGCCCTATAGGGGTTTAAAAACAACCCCAGGTACCGCCCATTCCATGCTATTATGTTTATTTTCCATTCGTTTCTATAGTTACTACACTTTCTAGGGCTAATTTGGGTTGCACTTTCGTGTTCACCACGTTGTTTTGCAGGTCAGCATCAGCACAGCACGAGGCCCATCCCCTCTGGCTGGCCGGAAGAGGTGGAGGATCAAGTCTTACACCTCGAAGTTTGGCAAAATCACACGGTCTTCCTTCGTCCGCTTAGAAGAATACACGGCCCAGATCTGACCGTGCAACGCCTTCCTACGGTCGTCTGCGAACCGTTCGGTCACCAGACCCGTCTTCGTCCCACGTCCTTCTTCAGCGTTGTGAGCGGTCTATCGAGCAGCCGTGCCATTCCTTGAGCGGTTCATCCCAGACCGTTTACCACCGCAGCACTGCATTTCATGGGCGAGTGCTTTCTCCCTTTCCAAGGTACGTTGTACTCTCCGATACTCGTGTCTTGGTGGCAATCACTATCACACATCTCTCCACTTTTTCCTTCCTCCCTTCATCTTGCTTGTCTTTACACTTTGATTTAGAAAAGGAGGAAAAAAGAGAAAGAAAGGGGGGGGAACATGTCAACACTACCGTGTTGAACGCCACTGTCTTCCTTCTACTTCCTTCGAGCTGTTCGTGCGGCTGCTGTGCTACCATTGCTATATAGCTTCTTCCTCCTCCTTCCTACGAGTGGCCATTGTAGACGTCATGTGCTGTTGCTGCCACTGCAGTCACTCTTCTTCCTGTGCACGTATCATTGCTACCGTTGTGAAGGTGCCGCTGTGTGCTGCTGCTATTGTCGTTGCTGTAGTAAAGAAAAGAAGCAAGGCTCTTCTTCTTCCTCTACTACTGCATCTTCCCCGGCTCACGTCTTCACCGTAAAAGTGTCCAAAGGTAGGCAATCTCCCAAGCAAAACCCAAGTAATCACCATGATAGTTCATTAGGGCATGTAGATTAATCCTTCATGAAGCTTTCGCATGCTTAAACTTGTTTTTTTCGAACGTCTGGAATTGTACTGCATGAAAAGGAATTAGTGACCACGGCTAAAAGTTAGCGCCGCTATTCTCAAGAAACTACGACCATTCTAACGGGCGCTAATTAATTAGCGACAGTACAACTGCCGCTAATTCTTTTAGATAAATAATAATTACAGCATGTTCAAAATTTAATAACTATGGGATCATGTACCTAAAAATCATGTAATGCATATTTCTGGAATCCATCTAATTTTCTCTATTTTCGTATACCTTTAGATTTCTGAAAATCCTTGTAATCTAAAAGTGACACTGTTCATCCCGTAATGAATAGTAATAGAACCTCGTTGTGTCTGTGAACGCATCCATGCTATGCTTTGCAGCATAAAACGTTAAAAAGAATGGGCGACCAGAACCGAGTCGCCTATTATGAGCATGCGCCCATGTAAACAGGCGCTATTTCCTTATATTAATATATATAAAAGAAATTGTTATATGAATAGCGGCCATCTAGGTGTCATACATTAAATAACCTACGCCCTTTTAAAAAGGCGCTATTTCTTATATTTTCTGAAACGTTATATATGAAAAGAAATAAATAAATGAATTGGCGGCGTATCTCAGGGCACATATTAAAGATGTTGCGCCTCTTCGAAGAGTCGCAATTTCTGGGAAATTTATTTATATT
Source organism: Amorphophallus konjac (assembly GCA_022559845.1). Classification (NCBI taxonomy): domain Eukaryota; kingdom Viridiplantae; phylum Streptophyta; class Magnoliopsida; order Alismatales; family Araceae; genus Amorphophallus; species Amorphophallus konjac. The sequence continues at coordinate 276,983,873 of CM040123.1, read as the reverse complement.
TTGGAATTTCATGAATGGACGCCTGCATAGTGGGTGCTAATTTAAATAGCGACCACTGCCAGGGCGCAGATTTCTTGTGACCATTTTCCACTCGTGTTTTGATCCATTGACCACTAGATCTTGGCACCACTATCTCATATCCGAGACTTGGTCCCTGTTTTGGTTTTCTATCGATCACACTCAACTCTCGGTGATGATTGGACCCTCCGCGGGATATTCCTTCCTTCGGACCGGTACTTTCTTCATTGGGACCTCTGTAAGCCTCCGCTAGCCTTAGATTCCCTTAAGGCAGCCGAGCTGGTTGTACCATAAAAATGCTAGAACCCTGCTTGTCATGTCACTCTAAAGAAACATGACGCCCGACCGTCATAGAACGTTGTTCTGGTAATTCTGTGCGAAGATTTATCTCTGCTTTAACGGGCGACCAGTCCAGCGGGCAAAAACTGAATGAGCGACCATTTGGATGGGCTCTATTTCCTCAAGCTTGTCCTCGTCTTACTGGATTGAGCGATGGCGGACAAGATGGGGGGTTGAATTGTCCCCTTGTCGAGATGGCGGATTTTAACAACTTTCTAAACTAAATGCAATGGAATTAAAACAAATTGAGTTGATTAGCCTAAACTAACATGAGATCTGAAAAGTTCTCTCGATCTTTCCGATCTCACTCGTAAGACCAATCCAACAAGCGATGAACGATTACTAATAACGGATAGCAGAGCTAGCAAAGTGTAGTGGTGTAGTTAAATAAAAATCAATAGGATAACCTGTGAAGGGAGATAAGAGAAATGGACAGTCACACATGCAATCACAATGAACACATGGATTTTTAAGGTGGTTCGGGACCACGACGGGCTCCCTACGTCCACCCCTCACCAAACCCGGTGAGGATTCACTAACACGCTACCGAAGTAGCAACACGGGGATGAACCGCACACCACACACGCTGCCTCTGCAGTAAAACACACACAGGGCCTGGCCCCAACACGCTGCCACTGCAGCACACACACACACACACATTCGGGGAACGTACCCTGGACACGAAAACCACACGGAGACACAGCTCCGCACACACACACATATATTTGAGTTTGAGAAAATCAAAGGATATACAATATACGCCCAGCAGTATGTGAATAATGATCAACTATGAACCACACAATGAGATAAGCATAAATATAATGTAGAAATATCTCCTTGGTTCTCCAATAGAGATAAGCATATCTTTCTTGAAACTTAGGTTGGAGAAGCTTTTATCTGCAGCTGGTTGGAGTAGTAGTTCATCCTCCTTGAGGATCCAAGGTTGTTCGTTCAAGTCCTAGCTCCAATCAAGCCTGCACACATCAAGAAAAGGTGAAATATTATGCTCAACATCTTGTATTTGTTAACAGGGACATGACAAACAAATAAAGGAAGATTTATATGCATTTCACTTTGAATGTCCCACAACTCCCGTCAATCAGTAGGTAGGGTCCGCTGGAAGTTGATCCTTGGAGTGGAAGCAGCTGGACATGAAGTTCCAAACGCCCAAAACCTTGAACGGGGGAGATCAACAACTGCAGCTCCTAGAACTGGACACAGGCTCACGGACGGTGACTTTTGCAGCTTCTTCTTCCTTCTCCTTGATGAAGCAACGCCCTCCTTCACGTTCTTCTTCCCCTCCTTCCCTTCTCCTTCAATAGACCACACACGTTCCTCTCCTTCTTCCTGCAAGATAAACACGTTAGAGCTCAAGAGGGTTCCAATCGATCGGAAGATAGAAGCGGCTATTTATCCAAGGGGATTGAACCCCCAAGGGACTTAAAAGCCCTTTCCAAACCCCCTTCACAACACATACAAGAAGCAAAGGTCGCCCTAAGGTCATTAGGGTCAAACGAAGTAAAGGCAGAGAAGATGCATTGACGTGTGTAGCTCAAAATGCAAATGCACAGACCTATGTATGCAAAATACAGAGATTTGTGTAGTGGCAGTGTATGTAGCAGAACATGTAGACTTGAATGCATGGTTGCGAATGTATGGACTTTGAATGCATGATAACGAGTGTATATACTTTGTATGTGAGGTTGCACAAATGCAGATAGGGAAGTCTACACATTGAATCAAGGATGCTCGGACATGCAGTCAACCACTGTACAGACTTTGTCTTGAAGCATGCATATGCATATAGGAATGTATGGACTTTGAATATGAATGCTTGGACAAGCCTTCAATGAGTGTGCAGACTCTGGGTGTACTGTGCAAATGATGCACAGATATGCTCTGAACACGGGCTGTACAGACTTGATCGATGTATGCACAAGACGATGTACGGACTTGATCTTGCGAACACAGGCTGTACAGACTTTGAATGATGCATGCACAAGATGATGTACAGACTTGATCTTACGAACACAGGCTGTACAGACTTTGATGATGCATGCACAAGATGATGTACAGACTTGATCTTGCAAACACAGGCTGTACAGACTTTGAATGATGCATGCACAAGACGATGTACATACTTGATCTTGCGAACACAAGCTGTACAGACTTTGAGTAATGCATGTAGACTTGCTGTGCGTGTGCGAGAAAATGTATAGACTTGATGCACAGACAAGGCATATGCATGAACAAGCCACACAGAATGTATAGACTTTGCGTGGATGAGGCAAGGCTAGCGGATGTATAGACTTGCTCAGCCGTGTGGCGTGCAACCAGACGATGTATAGACTTTCTGTCCCTGCAACAATGTGTGCACTGACTATGTGATTGCACTGACTATGAAGTTCGTGTGCACAAGATTTGCACCGAGTATATGAATGCATAAAACTAAATCTGCACCGATTGGAGTGTGTATGCATATGACGAAATGAGCACTGAGGTTGTTATAAACAAGCTACAGGAAAATGAATTACCTTGGAATAAGATTGCACCAAGGTTGTTATGCCTATAGACTGAGTCGATGCATCCACTTCAGTGCGTCGACACACTCTATATACCAGAACCCATATGACATATATGTGCACTGACACGAATGAGTGCAAGATTAATTAAAACAACGACAGCACTTACCAAATGATCAAATGAGTCTTCCAAGACATGAGAAAGCTATTTTCAATTAACACATGGATCACAGTTGCAATCCAAGGAAAATTAAACTTGCACTGTCTAATGCAAGCTAACACAACAAAACTAAAGCTTACATAATATGATTCAACCAAGCTGCACAGAGAATTCCATCTCAGATCAAAATAATCAAGATCTGTCCTATTAAGTCAAGCACAATCAAAACCAATTTGAACTTAACTTATCCACACCCAGTATGAGTAGACACAAGTTCATATGATATGTTAAAGTAGTGAAGCTGGCCATCCAAATGCAAGTATATACATGGAGAACTGTTAAGGCCAGTCAACCCAAGAGCATCCTAACCTGTAAAGCAGAGTATCAACATGTGAGCTCATTTTTCATGAAAATGCCATTAACCATAAAACACACAATACATTGGAATCATCAAAACCTTTGTCAAGGACAACGAGGGGGCGCACAGAACCCAACAATCTCCCCCTTTTTGATGATGAAAATATATTGTGACAATTCAAAGTTCTCTCCCCCTTTGGCATTATCAAAAAATGGGAACCTTCCAAAAATGAATTAGACATGAACGCACGAACCCAGAAATGAACCTTCTACTGGAGCAAGGTGTGCAAACCAAATTCCAAGCAAGAAAATGAGACTCTATGTACATTTTGCAAGATGATGAAATTATGTCCAAAAGAGCAGATTTTGAACAGTAAGTGAAGGGTATGAATGAACTATGCACAAGTGTATGATCTAACTTTCCTATATGCAAAATCTGAAAACTGAAAATGCACAGAGTGCATAGTGCTCAAGAGCATGTTATTCTCCCCAATTGTCACGAACAAAAACCAACTGACAATGGGTTATGTAAGTTGTTATCTGCATGTATAACCTATAGATTCATGTAAATGAAATGAAGCATGTTATGAATAGATAGATCAAGCATTCAGGCACTCAAGCATGCATAGTTAAGTATAGACTCATGCAAGTCCCTTCGGGATGGGTGTAAGGATAATGTAGTTGATCGTTGAACATGAAGTGCATGAACAATATTAAGAAGGTCGTGCTTACATAAATAAAGTACTACATTAATCATGAAAGACGACTAATTCATAAACGACATTCAAACAATCAAACCCAATGTGCATAAGTGAAGATTGAGCAATGAAGTTCAATATAGTATGGAAAAATAGATTTTCTAAAGAACACTAAAGAGAACTTCTCATCCATACACTTTCATACACAATGCTCGAGTATCAGTAGCTACGTATGACCCCAATTTTGAATTACTAAAACTGGTGTGACTAACCTTTTGACACGAGTCATGCCCTTTGTTTCAGTGACGATTCCCGGTTACTCAGTTTCGTCACTTTTTATGATGTGGATGAGACACTTTGCGATGCGAGTTGTATCCTTTGTATCAGGGACACTTCCCGACAACTCGGTGGCAAATCACACTTATTTTCATATGGATTAGTTTCTCCTTTCGACGTGAGTTTCCTCCTTTATTTCAGGGGGGATACCCGGCTACTCGGATCCACGTTCCACTATAAGACTTTTTGGTGGGGTATGTAGTTTTTTCCTCACGAGACATGTGAATTTCATGTAGAGAATCAAAAGTCCTTAAAAGTGTAGAGTAGAAAATCGCAATCCTTATTAAATTGAATCATTCTCTCAAAAGGTGCATTTTGTGTGGGTGGTTGTATTGAATGTAAAAGATGAATTAGCCTTATCACTGAAATGTCTCCCCCTAAATGTATGCACGGTTATAAAAAATCTCCCTCTTAATATATGCCATGTAACAAACATGTCTAAATCAATGCAATTTCATTTAGCAAAGGATGAGTCATAGAAGGAGTCAAAAAGTGGCTGTATATTATATACATTCAAACAAGTACTGAATGGAAGTTTTCAAGCATGTTGATTTCCGGTACGTGGCGGAGAACGTAGGTCCAAAGACCACCATCACGCATGAGGAAAGCTTCCAGTTGGACATAATCTAACTTTCCACTACCGCCATTTGATATACCAAATAACCATGGCATTCAAGCACACGTGTATGAATTATATGCATGTAACTTGAAAAGATGATAGAAAAATTATTCCTATTCACAAGTATGTAAAGATGTGCATGATATGTGCATGAAAGTAAGTATGCAGCCTGTGTATGCATAAGTGAACTATGTATGCACATGTGAACCGTTATTTACAAGAAGTGATTAAAAGTATGAAAATTTTTATGTTTAAACTGAAGGATTCAAGAACTGAATTATTTATTGGAAGATGTAAAACAGATAGTGTGAAAGACTCTATGAACAGTGTAAAGCGTTCAAAACCAAACTTTTATTTGCGAAGCAAAAGAGAAGGTGTCTATTAAAAGCCATATATGTCCGAGGTTAAGCATTCAAGAACTAAATTTATTCACATGTTGTGAAAAGAGAAGCATTCAAGACAAGTACTCATCAAACTCAAAAGCTCTCAACATTTCATCAGTTGACAAGAGTCAGTAAGGTAGAATTGTAAACATTTTTCTCCAAGATCAAGTTTTACCTTTTTAGATTCTTCAACATAAACCAAACCAAAGAAGTTCTCAACATCAAACATTTTCTTTCTCACATTGAGTATCCTTTATTAATTAGAATTTCTTGACCTCAAGGCGCCCCTACAAAGTAAATTCTCATTTTGGCAATTTGGGTACCCAAACCATCTTAGGTCCCGAGGGGTTAGTGTTAACATGAACAGATGAATTCTTGTATCTCCTAGCAAACCAATCATCATCATTTCTCATGGTGGAACAATCATCCATTGAATGACCATTCTCACCACAATAATAGCAATTGGAAGATTTTCCTTTCAAAAAACAATTGTCAACATTCTTCATTACATGACAATCATTCATCACATGTCCATTTCGACCACAGTAACTATAGGAAAAATTCTTTCTGAGAAACCATTCATCATCATTTTTCTTAACGAAGCAATTTTCAAAGACATGACCATTTAAACCACAGTAGAAGCAATGCATGTTGTGGTTCTTCTTTATGAATATGTCATGATTTATGAAACCATCAACATTTTTCATTCTTGACTTTAATGCTTCTTCATCATCAAGTTTCATCAAATAACAATCATACATATCATGGCCATATTGTCCACAATAATAACATGAAACATTTCTCCTTCTACTTGGTGCATGATTATGTTTAACAACAGGGGGTTTTGCATGCACAGAAGAGCAATCAACAATATTTTTCTGTGTTTCATTTTCTGTTACATATTTGGACATGAGTTCATTCAAACTTTTTATTTGACTTTCTAAAGACAAGATGTGCAATTCCGAACTAGCCAACTCTTCCTCACAAGACGCAATTTTCTCATTCAACAAAAAATTGATGCTTTTTTAACTTTCAACTTCTTTTTCAAGAATATGCGAATTGTCACAGTCATCAACAATCACACTTTTTCCTTTTTCAACCTTTTCAACATTTTTTAATCTACTTTCGAGTAAGGAAATTTGAATCAATAAAGTATTCTTCTCATTTTGGAGTTTTTCAAATAAATTTTTGCTCATAGAAGTGTGTTCAAATTCTTTCACTTGAAAACTCACTTTTTCATCAACTATTTTATTCATTGCTCCATTGGATTCAAATTCGTCATTCAAATTCTTAAAGCCTTTAATTTCTTTTCTTAATTCTTTCAGTTTTTCAGACTCATCAGTAGATATGCATTTCTCTTTTTCAAGCAAAAGCAATCTTTCAGACTTGTCAGAATTCAACATTTTCAGATTCTCATTATCTTTCTCAATTTTTTGACATTCTGAAATTTTAGCTAATAAAGATTTATTTTCAGTTGTTAAACATGAAGTGGTTTCTTTGTGCATATCGACTTCAAGCAATAGGATTTCAGCCAACTTCCTAAGCTCAAAACATTCAGTACATGATAAATTAACATCACGAGCATTTTCAATTTCAAAGCACTTTGCACATGAAGAGTTAACATGTGGAACATCATCAAGTTTGCTTTTCATTTTTCTATTTTCAGATTTTAGTGCTTTGTATCTTTCAACCAGTTCATCGTAAGCATTCAACATTTCATCATAACTCAATTCATCATCATCATCAGAATTTGAGTTAGAGTTTACCTTCGAACTCTCCTCGCATTGACGCTCAATTTCATTATTTGCAACGAGGTAGTCACCGTCGTTGCAACTTTCTTTTTGGGCTTCGTTCAGCCCGTCCCAGATTTCCTTGGAAGATCTGCAGTTGGGAACAAATGAAAATTTGTTAATATTTACTGCTGCCTTAAGAACATTCAAAACATAAACATTTTCAGAATTCATTCTTTTATGCTCGTCGGTCCATTTTAGCTCATTTTTGGGCAGACTGTGAGGACCATGAGTGATTAGATTTATAAGCTTCGAATCAATATTAGTAATCCACACACAAAGTTTTCCAAGCCATAAAGAATAATCAAAACCATCAAAGACGGGAAGCACATTTACACTAGCCATCATGAAACGATCTTTTCTCTACGACCGCAAGGTCGACTAAAAAAATCAGAGATGAGGCTCTGATACCAATTGTTGGCCCAGAGAGATGGCGGACAAGAAGGGGGGTTGAATTGTCCCCTTGCCGAGATGGCAGATTTTAACAACTTTCTAAACTAATTGCAATGGAATTAAAACAAACTGAGTTGATTAGCCTAAACTAACATGAGATCTGAAAAGTTCTCTCGATCTTTCTGATCTCACTCGTAAGACCAATCCAACAAGCGATGAACGATTACTAATAACGGATAGCAGAGCTAGCAAAGTGTAGTGGTGTAGTGAAATAAAAATCAATAAGATAACCTGTGAAGGGAGATAGGAGAAATGGATAGTCACACAGGCAATCACAATGAACACAGGGATTTTTAAGGTGGTTCGGGACCACGACGGGCTCCCTACGTCCACCCCTCACCAAACCTGGTGAGGCTTCACTAACACGCTACCGAAGTAGCAACACGGGGATGAACCCCACACCACACACACAGCCTCTACAGCAAAACACACACAGGGCCTGGCCCCAACACGCTGCCACTGCAGCACACACACACACACGTTCGGGGAACGTACCCCGGACACGACAACCACACGGAGACACAGCTCCGCACACACAAACAGATATTTGAGTTTGAGAAAATCAAAGGATATACAATATACGCCCAGCAGTATGTGAATAATGATCAACTATGAGCCACATAATGAGATAAGCATAAATAGAATGTAGAAATTTCTCCTTGGTTTTCCAATATAGATAAGCAGATCTTTCTTGAAACTTAGGTTGGAGAAGCTCTTATCCGCAGCTGGTTGGAGTATTAGTTCATCCTCCTTGAGGATCCAAGTTTGTTCGTTCAAGTCCTAGCTCCAATCAAGCCTGCACACATCAAGAAAGGGCGAAACATTATGCTCAACATCTTGTATTTGTTAACAGGGACATGACAAACAAATAAAGGAAGATTTATATGCATTCCCCTTTGAATGTCCCACAACTCCCTTCAATCAGTAGGTAGGGTGCGCTGGAAGTTGATCCTTGGAGTGGAAGCAGCTGGAATGAAGTTCCAAACGCCCAAAACCTTGAATGGGGGAGAGCAGCAACTGCAGCTCCTAGAACTAGACACAGGCTCGTGGATGGTGACTTCTGCAGCTTCTTCTTCCTTCTCCTTGATGAAGCAACGCCCTCCTTCACGTTCTTCTTCTCCTCCTTCCCTTCTCCTTCAACAAACCACACACGTTCCTCTCCTTCTTCCTGCAAGATAAACACGTTAGAGCTCAAGAGGGTTCCAATCGATCGAAGATAGAGGCGGCTATTTATCCAAGGGGATTGAACCCCCAAGGGACTTAAAAGCACTTTCCAAACCCCCTTCACAACACATACAAGAAGCAAAGGTCGCCCTAAGGTCATTAGGGTTAAAGGAAGTAAAGGCAGAGAAGATGCATTGACGTGTGTAGCTCAAAATCCAAAAGCACAGAACTATGTATGCCAAATACAGAGATTTGTGTAGTGACAGTGTATGCAGCAGAACATGTAGAATTGAATGCATGATAACGAGTGTATAGACTTTGTATGTGAGGTTGCACAAATGCAGATAGGGAAGTCTACACATTGAATCAAGGATGCTCGGCTACACATTGAATCAAGGATGCTCGGACATGCAGTCAACCACTGTACAGACTTTGTCTTGAAGGATGCATATGCATAAAGGAATGTATGGACTTTGAATATGAATGCTTAGACATGCCTTCAACGAGTGTGCAGACTCTGGGTGTACTGTGCAAACGATGCACAGATATGCTCTGAACACGGGCTGTACAGACTTGATCGATGTATGCACAAGACGATGTACAGACTTGATCTTGCAAACACAGGTTGTACAGACTTTGAATGATGCATGCACAAGATGATGTACATACTTGATCTTGCGAACACAGGCTGTACAGACTTTGCATGATGCATGCACAAGATGATGTACAGACTTGATCTTGCGAACACAGGCTGTACAGACTTTGAATGATGCATGCACAAGACGATGTACAGACTTGATCTTGCAAACACAGGCTGTACAGACTTTGAGTAATGCATGCAGACTTGATGTGCGTGTGTGAGACAATGTATAGACTTGATGCACGGACAAGGAATATGCATGAACAAGCCACACAGAATGTATAGACTTTGCGTGGATGAGGCAAGGCTAGCAGATGTATAGACTTGCTCAGCCGTGTGGCGTGCAACCAGACGATGTATAGACTTTATGTGCCTGCAACAACGTGTGCACTGACTATGTGATTGCACTGACTATGAAGCTCGTGTGCACAAGATTTGCACCGAGTATATGAATGCATAAAACTAAATCCGCACCGATTGGAGTGTGTATGCATATGACGAAATGAGCACTGAGGTTGTTATGAACAAGCTACAGGAAAATGAATTACCTTGGAATAAGACTGCACCAAGGTTGTTATGCCTATAGACTGAGTCGACGCATCCACTTCAGTGTGTCGACACACTCTATATACCAGAACCCATATGACATATATGTGCACTGACACGAATGAGCGCAAGATTAACTAAAACAACGATAGCACTTACCAAATGATCAAATGAGTCTTCCAAGGCATGAGAAAGCTATTTTCAATTAACACATGGATCACAGTTGCAATCCGAGGAAAACTGAACTTGCACAGTCTAATGCAAGCTAACATAACAAAACTAAAGCTTACATAATATGATTCAACCAAGCTGCACAGAGAATTCCATCACAGATCAAAACAATCAAGATCTGTCCTATTAAGTCTAGCATAATCAAAACCAATTTGAACTTAACTTATCCACACCCAGTATGAGTAGACACAAGTTCATATGATATGTTAAAGCAGTGAAGCTGGCCATCCAAATGCAAGTATATACATGGAGAACTGTTAAGGCCAGTCAACCCAAGAGCATCCTAACCTGTAAAGCAGAGTATCAACATGTGAGCTCGTTTTTCATGAAAATACCATTAAGCATAAAACACACAATACATTGGAATCATCAAAACCATTGTCAAGGACAACAAGGGGGCGCACAGAACCCAACAAAATAGAATTGACGGCTAGTAAGTCGGCATAATTTATTGTTCTAGCGATTGTACAGGGGGCGCTAATTATGAATGAGCGACCTTTTGAGGTGTCGCAAATTCTTCGTCCTTGATCATAGATTTAGCAACCTGACAATGGGCGCTATTTCTTGAATTGGTGGCAGTCGAGTGGCCGTCAATTATCCCAGATTCTCGAGTCAACATGCTTTTCATATGGTTTATCGCCTATGTTATTCTATTTAAAGTTCTAACCTTGAACTCGTAATTCCATGATTCTACCATAATGTTCCTACATGCTTAACCCTTGGAACTCTTGGCCATTATTTGAAGTGGAATTGGTCTAGACACCAAAAAGGGGCTATGGGTCCAAACAAATTGATACTCAATGCTAGTGTATAAAATATGGGGTCCGGATCTGATCCCATGGGCGAGGCAAAGTCTAAACGTGTGCCGATATCATGATTGATCGGGTGTGGCATTGCACCAAAGATAGCAAAAGTTGGTCTACGACACTTCTATAAGTGATTGTCATTATTCGAATATTTGAACTCATTTTTATGGCCAATCCTACAAAGTGGCTGTGAATTGCTCAAATGAAAGTGAATGCCTTATTGAAACGACTATTATCTCCTCATGAATGTTCTTGAAAACCTTATTGAGAAGCTTGCTATCCCATGAATGTTCTTGTAATTATTGTCCTGTCTATCTATTGCCTTTATAGTACTTGAAATTATCTATTGTCATGTCTACATTTCTTTATATTGACTCTGGATTATTAATCTAGCTCGTGCCTTTATAGTACTCGATTTCGATGCCTTGCATGACTTGCATGTTCATGTTTAAATTGTTAATTACTTAAAGCTAACTTGGAGCTTGAGATATTAAGACCTATTGAGCATTCGCTCACCTAGTGTTTTCTAATATTTTTTAGGTAAGGACCATAGCGATGACGAGACCGAACAAGATGGGCAAGGGCAAGAGTGAAGAGTGCTCCGGCAACATAGATGAACCGCCTAGTCTTATTACCTTGTGTCTATGTCAAGACTAGTCCAGTCATGAGTCTATTGTAAATTTTTCTTTATTGAGTCTCATTTTTTATTTGGGTCTAACTTGTAATAAACGTGTTGGGTTTGTGGCACTCCCTCTTGGTCTTTGCTAATGGTTTTGATGATTACAATATATTGTGTTGTTTGTGTTTGTGCTGAAGTAAAGATCATGTGTGCGTGTTTTGTGGAAAACGTCTTGATGCTCACATGTTGATATCTTGCTTTGCAGGTTTGGCATGCATATCATTTATAGGTGCAATTCTGTTCTATGGAGTTGATGTTTGCTTCATATGCTTAGACCTTGGGTCATATGCACTATCCTTTCTATAGTGCTTCCATTATATGCATTGAGTTATATGCATTGACCTTGGTCTCTTGATGCACTCCATACATGATGTTTTTAATTGATGAAATCATGTTTTCATACAAGGTCATAAGACCTTTTATCTTGATTAAATGGCATTGGATGTCCTTGGGTTGAACCGGACTGCCTTTAGGCAGATTCTTTATTTTCCACTACAAGGGTCGACCCCATGAGTCGACCCCTGGCTCTTTTAAGCCTTGTTCCTTGGTTTACATTGTTCAGATGGTAACAAGTCTTGGTTCCTTCATGCAGAAATCTGATTAATTTTATATGTGAAACTGGTTTCCATGTTGGTTTTAATGATGGGTTTAAGTCAAGGTAATTCATGTCTAAGTGCCTTTGAATGAGGTCTAATGATCTTTATTTGGCTGGTCTTGTATTGGTTGTGCTGCTTTGTTTTTAACTGAATCTGCAATCATTGAACTGATAAGCTTATACAATCATGGATGTTTTGTCTTGGTTTGCATGCTTAATTCGTATATGATGCCAATATGAGTTTAGATTATTCTCAACTGAACTTGTAGACATGAAAGGCTTGATGAATTTGTGTTAAAGTTGGATCACCGGAATCACATTTGAAATGAGAACTCTAGAATGATCTGAATTTGATAATTGTGATTCTATTGTGCTCATAGCTGTATTTTTGAGAGACAAATCTGCAGGGTCTTATTTGAAGAGAAAAAACATGGCTGGAGAAGTGTTTTGAAATTGGGTTCTTCAAATGAATTGAGAGTGAGTCAATCAGTCTTATATATGGCTACACTTCAGTATATTAATATGCAGGTTGAAGGTTTTTCAGATTGCTCTAGAGTGCCCATAACTATTTTTGAACTGAACTTGCTATCACAAATGGTTCTGTTGTATTCAATTCGGAATTGGACTATTTGAGTCTATTTGATATGTGAGGGTTGTGAAGGTTCAGTTTGACATGGACTGAATCTATGTATGGTTTGATTTGTACTGAAAATAGCCCCTTCATGTATGAAACTATACTCTTGCTGCATTGGATTAAGATTAAAGTCTGAACTTGGCATTCATAGTTGGCTTGCTTGAATCATTAATTGATATGTGAACTTATGAGGATATGTAGGTTAATCAAGCTATGTTAATGTATTTGAGCATTCAGTTGGTTGTCTTTAAGACTGATATAAATCTAAATTTCCAGAATGAATAGGTTCCACTTTGCCAACAATTCTTTGGAGTCCATGGTAAGCTTCACTCTTGTTTACAACCACTTGGATCCTTGATATAGGTTTATGTTTATATGGATTTCCATGTGCAAAGATTGGATTTGATTCATGTATAAAGTTTTTGGGCTTTACTTCAATGCATTGAGTTGTTTTCTATTTTTACTCTGCAAGAGTCGACTCCATGAGTCGACTCTTGGTGCCTGGGGTCTGCTTTTAGAGTAGACAGAACTGTCTGTAAAAAGAGTCGACACTTTTTGCATGGGTTACAAAAAGAGTCAACTCAGTGAGTAGACACTTTTTGACTGGGTCTTGATTTTTATCTCGGGGCGGAACACTTTGAGAAAAGTGTAGACTCTAAGAGTCGACACTTTCTCTGGTTCGTCCGGAACGGGTATGCCGTTTTGGTTGCGAACCTTATGGGTTGAGATCCGATTGGGTTGGTGTTTTACCCCATTACCCTTAGGGTTTCTCTACATGTCTTAGGGTTGCTTTGAGAGGGTTTTAGCATGGGCATTCATGTCTTTTGTTGCTGGTCTTCTCCTTGATATATGATGACCGCGATTGCTTCGAAAATGAAGAATCCTGCACTAATATTGTCTATCTGGTTGCAGGAAAGGGTGAGGGTGCCGCTCTACTTGGAAGAGGAAGAAGAGGAAGAGGAGGACGTCATCTACAAGCTCATCATTGTGGATTTATTCCAGTTCTAAAGCCATCTGTTGAAGACTCATCTCCGGGCGTCTCCTGCGACCTTGGTTGGCTTCCACTCCGCGATGAAACGTTCCAGCGCACCCTACTACCCAAATGGACGTGGTTCACTGTAGATTTAAGGGGGATTTATTCTTCTCTCATCTCTACTCTTTTATCTGAGCATTTATTCAAGTTGGGCGATTATTGTATATCCTATATTTTATCAAACTCGATATATCATCGTGTGTGGGCGGAGTTGCATCTCCGCATGTGTGGTTTTATTCTGGGGAAAGTTTCCCCAAGTTTGGTTGTGGTAGACGGAGCTGTGTCTCCATGTGGTTTTACTGTCCGAGGTGTGTTCCCCGATGTTGTGTGTGTGTGTGCTGCGGTGGCAGCATTTTAGGGCGTGTCCCAGTGTGCATATTGTTGCGGAAGCATCGTGTGTGGTGCTGGGGCTTGTCCCCGTGTTGCTACGTGAGTAGCGTGTAGTGAAGCCTCACCGGGTTCGGTGAGGGGTGGACGTAGGGAGCCCGTCGTGGTCCCGAACCACCTAAAATCCTAGTGCTTCGTGGGAATGCCTGTGCGTTTGTCCATTTCTTCTATCTCCTTTCATACGTTAATTATATAGATTTTTATTCTCTACACATCGCTTCATCTGCTATCCGTGTTAGGATTAATTTAATTGTTCCATGCATTGAAAATCCATGTGAGATTGGAAAGATTGAGAGATCTATTTTATCTCACGTTAGTTTAGATCAATTAACGTAGTTATTTTGATCTCGTTGTGTTTAGTTTAAATTGTTTTTAAAAAATCTGCCATCTTGACAAGGGGACAATTCAACCCCCCTTCTTGTCCGCCATCTACTCCGGGCCAACAATTGGTATCAGAGTCCAGTCTCTGATTTTTTTAGCGGACCTCACGGTCTAGGAGAAAAGATCACTTTATGATTGCTTGCATAAATTTGATTCCTGTCTTTGATGGTTTTGATTATGCTCTATGGCTTTGAAAATTCTATGTGTGGATTACTAATACTAATCCGAAGCTTATGAATCTAATCACTCATGGTCCTCACAGTCTTCCTAAAAATGAGTCAAAGTGGACCGATGAGGATAAGAAAAAGAATTCTGATAATTTGTTTGTCTTGAATGCTCTTAAGGCTGCTGTGGACTCTAATCGATTTACTTTTGTTTTATCTTGTAGGTTAGCCAAAGAGATCTGGGATGGGGTAAGCGAAGCCCAAGAAGAAAGCTGGAAAAGTGAGTGCCTCGTGGCCAATAATGAGATCGAGCGTCAAAGCGAGGAGAGCTCAAAGGTAAACTCTGATTCTAATGATGAAGATGAGCTTAGCTATGATGAGTTAATGAATGCTTATGATGAGTTGTTTGATAGGTATAAAACATTAAAATCTAAAAATAAAAAATTAAAAAAAAATTAAAAAACTCTTGTGCTGATAACTCTTCATGTGAAAAATGCACTAAGCTTGAAAAATCAGTCAAGTCTTTCATGGTTGAGGTTGATTATCATATAGAAACAATTTCAGTTCTAAAAACTGAAAATGAATCCTTAATAGTTAAAATTTCAGAACTTGAAAACATTGAAAAGGAACCTAGAGATAAATCGAGCTGTACTGATAGTGATCATATTTGACTTAATGAACTTGTTATGAATGATAAACTTGCTATGGAGAATGAAGAATTAAAGCTTTTAAATTCTGCTACGTCTGAAAAATTGCTTGCCTTGAAAAGGGAAAATGCATGTCTGTTGATCAATCTGAGAGAGTGCATGTATTGTTACATGAAATCGAGAGTCATAAAGCTATTAATGTCTTATTGAATGAAAAAGTCACTTCATGTGAAAAAGAGATTGCTGATCTTGAAATGCATATCTTGACATTGGAAGATAAAATCAAGAGTATGAATGAGTCTGTACTTTTATGTGAAAAAGAAAATCTAAAACAGAAAAATATCATTGATTGTCATTGTGTGCATGAAAAATCCCCCACTGCTGAGTTTGTTCATGCTTCAAGAAAAAGAAGGAATGTTTCATGTTATTATTACGGGAAATTTGGTCATGACATGTATGATTGTTCTTTGACGAAATTTGATGATAATGAGGCATTGAAGTCAAAATTGAAAATTGTTGATGAATCTAAAAATCATGAAAAACATATGAAGAAAAACTTCAATGTTCATTGCTACTACTGTGGGCTACATGGTCATGTGTTTAAAAATTGTTTCACAAAGAAAAATGATGATGAATGGTTCGTCAAAAAGAATTTTTCATGTCATTACTGTGGTAGTTTCGGACATGTAATGAATGATTGTTATATAATGAAAAATGGTGACAATTGATTTTTGAGGAGAAAATCTTATCACTGCTTTTATTATGGTCAAAATAGACATTCTATGGATGATTGTTCTACAATGATAAATGATGATGATTGGTGTTCTAGGAGATATAAGAATACCCTCACTCATGCAAGAACTAACCCCTCGGACCCAAGATGGCTTGGGTACCCAAATCTCCAAAATGAGAATCTATTTTGTAGGGGTGCCTTGAGGAGGAAGAATATGTTGATAAATGAAGATCCTCCAAGGCAAGAGAAATGATGAGCTTTACTGGTAGTGAATTTGGTATTGGTTCCTTTTGGATAATTCAACTCAGGTGAGAGTTTGAGTTTTAAGAAAAATAGTGTGCTTCTAATTCAAACTCTACTATCATGTTGACTGTCCATGCTTATTAGGTAGCATATTTTGTAAATAAAATCAAATCTGACATTCATCTGAATTCATATTACAATCTGTTGACTTTGGTAGTCATGAAGAAAAATGGTTTTGTTTTTGAATGTTTCTGTATGTGCTTAATGTCTTTCACACTTTTGCTCATTTTCTGGAAATAACGATTCAATTTTTGATTGCTTTAAATTGCACGTAAAGTTTTTCACACTTTTAATCACTTTTTATAAATAACAGTTCACATATGCATATATAGTTGACTTATGCATACACATGTTGCATACTTACTTTCATGCTCATATCATGCATATCCTTACATAATTGTAAATAGGAATAATTTTCAATCTTTATATTTACCTGCATATATTTGCATATACTTTCCATACTTGTGTGCATGAATGCCATGATTATCCAGTATATCAAATGGTGGTCAGAGAAGGTTGGATTATGTCCATCTACATACTTCCACTATGCGCGATGGTGGTTGTTGGACCTACGTTCTCCGCCAAGTACCGAAAATCACCTTGATTGAAAATTTTGAAAGGTCCTTGCCTGATTGCTTGTATATATTTGATACAACCACTTCTTGATATCTTTCTAAGACCTTTTACCATACTAAATGAAATTGTATTGATTTAGACAAGTTTGTTACATGACATATATTAAGGGGGAGATTTTTTTTCATAACCGTGCATACACTTAGAGGGAGACATAACTATGATTAGACTAATTGATGTCTTACATTCACTATAACCACCCACACACTTTACGCCTTTTTGAGATAAATGATTCAATTTATTAAGGATTTATATTATTCCTCTCAACAATTTATAGGAATCTTGAATCTCTACATGGAAATCACATATCTCGTGAGGAAAAAGTAGTTTGCCCCACCAAAAAGTTGTATAAGTGGAACATTAATCCGAGTAACTGGGAATCCTCCCTGAAACAAAGGAGGAAACTCGTGTCGACAGGAGAAACAATCCACATCAAAAATAAGTGTGATCTGCCATCGAGTAGTTGGGAAGTGTCCCTAAGATAAAAGATACAACTCACACCAAAAAGTGACAAAATTCATAATTAAGATAAGTTATGAAATAGAGTAACCGGGAAATGCCCCTGAGATAAAGGGTATAACTCGTGTCCAAAGGTTAGTCACCTTTTTTTTATGTTCAATCAAAAATTTGGGGATATACATAGCTACCAATATTCGAGCATTGTGTATGGAAGTGTATGGAGGAACGACTCTTTTTAGTGCTAGTTGGAAAATCTGATTATCCATATTCATTTGGAATTCATTGCTCGATCTTTCACATGTACACCTTGGGTTTGATTGTGTGAATGTTCTTTATGAATCAGTCATCTTTCATAGTTAATTTAGTACCTTCTTTATGTAAGCACGACCTTCTTAGTATTGCACATGTTCATCATGTTCAACAATCAATTGCATAATTCTTACACCTGTCTCGAAGGGACTTGCTTGAGTATATATTCTATTATGCATGCTTGAGTGCTTGATTGCTTGATCATTTCTATTCATGCAATGCATCAGTTCATATTGATGCATCTTTTGACCATACTTGTATATATCAACTTAAATAATCCCATTGTCAGTCGGTTTTTGTTCATGACAATAAGGGGAGAATAATTTGCTTTTCAGCACAACATTTGCATATAGTTTAGTTGAGTCATACTGTAGTGAATAGTTCGATCATACACTGCATATAGTTAAAAAACTAAGGATTTGGATTTTCCTTCCTTATGGTAGGTCATTGCTGGGTTCATGCTCCATTGGCTTTACATATCCGTCTACCTCTTTTTGAATTTTCATACTTGTTCACCTCGCCCCCCACTTTTTGATAATGTCAAAGGGGGAGAGAGTTTTGGATGGCCACAATATATTGTCATCATCAAAAAGGGGGAGATTGTTGGGTTCGTGGTACTCCCTCTTGGTCTTTGCTAATGGTTTTGATGATTACAATATATTGTGTGGTTTGCGTTTGTGCTGAAGTAAAGATCATGTGTGCGTGTTTTGTGAAAAATGTCTTGATGCTCACATTTTGATATCTTGCTTTGCAGGTTTGGCATGCATATCATTTATAGGTGCAATTCTATTCTATGGAGTTGATGTTTGCTTCATATGCTTAGACCTTGGGTCATATGCACTATCCTTGCTATAGTGCTTCCATTATATGCATTAATTTATACGCATTGACCTTGGTCTCTTGATGCACTCCATACATGATGTTTTTCATTGATGAAATCATGTTTTCATCACTTACTTGCAATTTCACGAAAAGTCTTGTTATATTTGTGTTATTCTATACTTGGAAGTCCATATTTCTTTTTTATCTATCACTCGTCATTTATTTTTTATTATTCTTTTATCGCAACATTATTCATGATAAATTGGTTAATCACTTTAATCATGCCTGATGATAGTGATATAAAATCCCACTGAGCTTTGCTCACCCCTACTTTCCAATCCTTTTCAGGTAGCTCAGGTGAGGACTCTCAAACTGACGGGGATGGGTAGGAGTGAAGATCCTGGAGCGAGCCAGCTAGACAGCCTTCTAGAGTTGTTTTAGATTGTTTAAGTTCAAGAGTTGTAATTTTGTTTAAGGCAGTTGTTATGTAATTTTGCAAAGTTGTTGAACATGAGAGAGTGTTGTTACGTTGGATTTGATGGTTATTGACTATTGTTACGTTTAATCAGTTGGAATTGAATAATTATTGTGAAATATATATTTCTTCTCTAGTATGGCACATGAGTATCTAGTCGCTAGCGCGAGGCACAGCATGTTTGGAAATCAACATATTTTTACTATTTCTACTGCCGCGTTCCGATATTCCGCATCGGGGCGTGACCGTTTGGTGGTATCAGAGCCTAGGTTTTCTTTAGACCCTAGGTTCCTAGTGGTGTTATAGAGCCCATTACCTCGGTAAAGTCAGGAATCTAACCCAGTGAGTGAGGGAGGGACTTGGGTTAAGCTAATTAACCAGTTCTAAGAATACATAGTTCCATAGTCAAGAAAATATTCTTAATTAATTCTGGTTATGTTGTAGGATTTTCTCGCGATGGCGGCAGAGTGCGCGCAGTGGCGAGATATGCAACGCACAGTGCAGGGCCTGACCCAGGCCTTACAACAAGTAGCTCATGGCGGTGCACAACATGGAGCGGGCAATCTACATCGGAACTTTCAAGGCTTGAATCCCCCTCATTTTAGTGGATCCTCAGACCAAGATGAGGTCGAGAATTAGCTGAAAGAGACAGAACGTATCTTCAGGGTTATGCAATGTGGAGACCAGGATCGCGTCCTTTTAGCAACTTTCCAGTTGGAACGCGATGCACGTGCTTGGTGGGAAGCCGTGGAAGCCACGCTCAGTAATAGACGTGCAACGTGGGACGAGTTTAAAGAACAGTTTAACAATGAGTATTTCTCAGATAGAGTGCAGGAGAAGAAGGCAGCCGAGTTCGCTGCTTTGAAGCAAAGAAACCTATCGGTTGCAGAATATGATGCATAATTTGCAAGATTATCTAAATATGCACCACATTTGGTATCCACGGAGAAGATGAAGGCCAAACGATTCTTCAATGGTTTGAAGCTTCAATACATTATCAATTGGCACCCTTGGAAATTCATGTTTATGCTGAGGTTGTAAGAAAAGCCCAAGTTCTCGAAGACACTATATAAATGACTGACCGGATAAGAGGTCGGGATAAGAAGAAGGAGCATACCACTAGTCTCGGGAATTTCAAACCGGGTAATGGCCAGAAGAGGCCCAACGGTGGGCCGAGCTTATCAAAGAATAAGAAACCGAAGGAAGGCGAGAAGAAGGCCAGATCGACTGCTCCGTCTAAAGCAGTTTGCAAGTATTGTGACCGTCCGAGTCACAAGATAGAAGAGTGTTGGTGAAAGCTAGGTGCTTGTCTGAGATGTGGTAGCAGGGACCACAGAATTCTTGAATGTACCCTTATTAATGAACCAGCAACACCCGGCAAGCCGCAAGGGAGTTTCAAGCAGCAAGGCAAGCTCCAAGCTCTCCAGGATGCAGAAACTAAGACCGAAGCTACCGAGGAAGGAGGTATTGTCGAAGGTACTCTTACTATTCTTTCAAAGCCAACATTCATACTTTTTGACACTGGAGCCACACATTCTTTTCTATCTCTGAAATTTGCTAAGGCTTTACCTATAAAATCGATATTATTGGATTCTCATCTTGTGATATCTACCCCTATTGGTTCGGGGTCCGAGATTAAATATTATTACCCTTCCAGGGAGATTTTGATTAATGATTGTGACTTATCTACTGATTTGGTATGCATGAAGATGAAGTATTATGATGTGATTTTAGGAGTAGATTGGTTATATAAGCATGGTGCTAGTGTTCACTGTAAGTCAGGAGTAGTGTCTTTCTCTGGATGCCCTGAGCTTTCTTTTTCTGGCTCTAGGAAATCGAAG
This sequence comes from Amorphophallus konjac, assembly GCA_022559845.1. Classification (NCBI taxonomy): domain Eukaryota; kingdom Viridiplantae; phylum Streptophyta; class Magnoliopsida; order Alismatales; family Araceae; genus Amorphophallus; species Amorphophallus konjac. The sequence goes on along the minus strand of CM040123.1, from coordinate 276,962,716 downwards.
TCTGTGCCACTTATTTCGGCACTCCGGGCGGATAAGTTATTAAGGAAAGGATGTCATGAATTCTTGGCTTTGATCTCTTTAACTGATAAGAAGGAAGTCAAGTTGAAGGATATCTCGATTGTTCGGGATTTTCCAGAGGTGTTTCCTGAGGAATTGCCAAGTATTCCTCCTGAGAGGGAAGTGGTGTTTTCCATTGATTTAATACCTAGCGCTTCACCTGTTTCTAAGGCCCCCTATCGCATGTTCCCTATTGAGTTAAGGGAATTGAAGAAGCAATTGTTGGACTCACTAGAGAAGGGATTTATTCGTCCGAGTACTTCCCCATGGGGTGCTCCTATTCTCTTTGTAAGAAAAAAGGATTGTAGCAACCCTAATAAATGAATAATTGAAATGAATTAAAACATATATATTACAGAAGTAATATATATAAAAGGAATAGGGTTAATTGGACGAAATAAGATAAATTAAAAATAACGCCTCTTATTAGGGCGTTAATTCAAAAAGAAACGCCTCTATCAAAGGCGTGACTAAAGAAAGGACGCCCACACGTGCGGTCGTCAACTCTCACGACCAAATAGGCAAGTAAAAGAAACGCCTCTATCTTGGGCGTGTTTTAAAACACGAAACGCCCTTTTTCAAGGCGCTTTTTAAGAAACGCCCTTATGCAAGGCGTTAATTCAAGAATACACGCCCTGACCTAAGGCGTTAATTCAGTTCGTGAACAGATCGAACCCAGAACTTATCCAAGGAAAGATTAACCTAATCTAGTAAGTGTCTATTAGAGTAAGGACTCTATTAAGGATATATTACCCTCAATCAAACACTACCTTTGTTAGGACTCTAAAATCCTATAAATATACCCGATCGATCCAACCCTAAACCATTTGATCGATCTACTGCTACACGGTAAGTGAAGAACATACGTTCTTCTTATTTCTTTTGCCCTTCTGTTTACAGCCGCATGAAGAATATTGATTATTATTCTTCTCCTTTAATGCAGGATAAGGATCTGGTGCTTGAGTAAAGAACAAGGTTCTGTAACGTGAAGAACAAGGTTCTTCATCATCTTCATCCAACATCTGCTGCCTCTTTAATTCTTACAGACCCTTCACGGTTATCTCCAAATCAACCCTTTAAGGTAGGTTTTCTCAAGCTACTGTAGCCCAAATGAAATTAATGCAAGATATATATATATATAAGCATGTCATGCATATGATTATTATAGTTTTCGTACGTTTTCTGAAATATTTTGAAAGAAACGCCCTTGATTAGGGCGCTAATTTAAAAGAAACGACCATACCAGTGGTCGTCAATTTAATATTTGACGCCCTCTACGCAGGCGTTAATTTCATAAGAATCGCATGTGATTAATAATTGATCTGTTTAAAAATTACAATACATATGAAATATTGATTTTTAATATCTTGCATGACTCTGTGAATTCTGTTAAATTTTACTGCCATGACATGTCTCTTGTCTCTCGAAATATTATTTATTAAAAATCCCTTGAAATTCACGACTTGGACAAAGTCGTTTTCCATATTCTAACGCCCCAGTACAAGGCGTGAACATTAAAAGTAACGCCCCTTTCTAGGGCGTGTATCTGTTAAAAAACTAAAATTCACATATTCTGTAAGGTGGAATTGGAAAGTAACGCCCCTTCCAAGGGCGCGTTTTTGAAAGTAACGCCCCTTCCAAGGGCGCGTTTTTGATAAATTTCTGAGAATAATTATATCCTGTCAAATATGTAAATGATGAGACGCCTGCCCCTGCAGTCGTCAACTTTTAAGAAACGCCCCCAGGAAAGGCGTGTTTTGATAAATTAATGAAATAATGGAAATTCTGCAAATTGGCAATATATGTAAACGCCCTTAAGTTAGGCGTTAATTACTTGAGACACGACTTGACCTAAGTCGTTATTTTACTGTAAACTGATTTTTCCTCTGATTTGCTAACCGATGGTTTATATATTATACATATATATATATATATCGGCACTATTCTCCACTCCGTGAGTATAGTCCCACGTTTCATGTTGATTTATCGATCACACTCAACTCTCATTGACATACAAGCTCTCCATTGGACATTCCGTTCCTTTGGACTAGCAAGTTAGTCATAGAGACCTCCGTAAGACTCCTCGTAGCCTTGGATTCCCTCAAGGCCGACTGAGCTGGTTGTACCCTAAAAACCCATTACACAGTTTTTGCCATGTCAATCTAAAGAAAACATGGTATACCGGCCCTTATGATTATACAAAGAGTATATCATAAGAAATTCTTGATGGGATGATGATATCATGCCATATCGTGTCATTCTTGTAAACCCCAATTCTATGATAAGAATGAGGGTATCTTGCTTGATCTAATGTTCATGTGGACCTCAATTCTATATAAAGAATGTCCATATTGATTTGTCATGGTACCTAAGTTAAGGGAACCATATTCTACCTAGTTTTATCGAACTCGTGATTATACCGTTATTATCGCCATTCTATGTCCTTTGTCATATTTTGGACTCTATTCTATCAAAGTTGTCATACGTATCTACAAGCTTGATTATTGAAATTCTATATTGGCTATATAAACAAGAGTGGATGTCAAAACACATGATAAATGCCTGCGCATATAGGGCCCGATCTGGTCCTGGGAGGAGCACCCGAAAGTACTTGTGCCCATGGGAGTTAAAATGATAAGGTATCTGGCATTATACCGAGTACTTGACTTGCTTGATTGGACATTCCACACACATCTTGTACTTGAATCGTACTTGACTTTACATGAAATGCGTGGCCCGAAAGAGGGTAATTTACTTGCTTGAAACATGATAGCCAAAGTTCTTGACATGACTTGTTAAACGTGCTTGCTTGAATATCTTGAATAACTTGTATCTTGTTCATGAAAGTTCATCTTATTTCTTTGATATTACATTCTCTCTATCTTGTCGTTTCATGCGAGCATGCATAGCTTTATTGCATCCATGAAAATGTAATTACTTAAACCACTTGCTAGTACTTGAGATATAATTTCCTACTGAGCGTTCGCTCATCCCGTTTGTCCCTTTGTACTTTTCAGGTAAGTCCGACGACGATGGAAGTCAATCGGATGGGAATTGTCAAGAGTGAAGAGATAGAGATTCTCCAAGTGTCATCTAGTCTTTTCTATAGTTTCTTGAGTCAACTATGTATTCTTTTCCTTTTTTATTTAACAGAGTATTGGATTTGTAATAGTCTATCCATTATGAAATAAAGGATTGGGTTATCTTGCTATTTTGCGCATCTCTGTCTTTGTGTCGAATACACGACCACTCTGATTGACATGATTGATATAGACACGTCGCGCATCTCCGGGTATCTTCCGCGCTCGGGGCGTGACAGTCTTTGTGGTATCAGAGCCTAAGGTATTCAATTCCTAGGAAACCCAAGTCCAAGGATAGGTTTCAAAACCTTTAACCAAGTGAGAGTGGGTAGAACCAAGGGTTAAATGATCAATGAGTCCTTTATAAGATCATAGTGATATAATACTAACATAGCTATTGTAATTGTAGGATAATGGCTGCCGAACGTGCTCAATGGCGCAACATGCAGCGTACCCTTCAAGGGATGACCCAAGTGCTACAACAGGTAGCACAAGGTGGTGCTCCACGAGCTGGAAGCTTACACCAAGCATTCAAGAATATGAATCCCCCGAAGTTCATGGGATCGACCGATCCAGACGATGCCGAGCATTGGGTTCGGGAGATTGAACGTATATTCCGTGTCATGCAATGCACGGATCAGGACAAAGTCTTATTAGCTACTTTCCAGTTAGAAAAGGATGCTAGATGCTGGTGGGAGTCGATTGAAGCTACTATTGACCCAACTCAAGTTACATGGGGTGAATTCGTTGAATATTTCAACGCCAAATATTTCTCTGATAGGGTCCAGGAAAGGAAGGCCGCCGAATTTGCCGCATTAAAGCAAAGATCTTTATCGGTGGCTGATTATGAAGCACAGTTCTCTAGACTGTCTAGATATGCTAAGCATTTAATTGGCACGGAAAAGATGAAAGCCCGTAGATTTCTTAATGGGCTTAGGCCCCACTACATTACTCAACTGGCGCCTATGGATATTCAAGTTTATACTGAAATAGTGCGCCGAGCTCAGTTGCTTGAAGATGCCACGGAACTATCTGATAGGATCCGTGGGAAAGACAAAAAGGAGCAAGTCACAAGTTCGGGTTCTTTTAAACCCAACTTTAAGAAGAGGCCCAATAATGGAGGTTCTTCCTCTCAAGATCAGAAGTACAAGAAATCCAAGCCTTTCTCTATCACCACTACCCCTTCAAACGTAGTATGCAAGCATTGTGACAAGGCTGGTCACAAAACAGAAGAATGCTGGAGGAAATTAGGAGCATGTCTCCGTTGTGGGAGTCGTGAACATCGGATTCCCGATTGTCCATTAATGAATGACCAAGATGGTGAGGGTAAACGCCCAGTGACAAGGAACGCGCGTCTTCATGCAATCCAAGAGACCGAACCAGAAGAAGAAGGCGGATTGGTGGAAGGTACATTAAAAATTTGTTCCAAATATGCACATGTCTTATTTGATACAGGTGCATCGCATTCCATTATTTCCAAGAAGTTTGCTGACCCATTACCTCTAGAACCAGAATGGATGAAGATAATATTGTCTACTCCTCTCGGAAACGAGACGGATATCACGCATCATTACCAAAACTGTGAGGTGTTGGTTCGAGGAAAGAATTTTCCTATTGATCTTATCTGCTTAGATCTAAAAGAATATGATGTTATACTAGGAGCAGATTGGTTATCTAAGTACCAGGCAACGGTTGATTGCCGTAATAGCAAGATTGTTTTCAAAGAATTTCCAGAACTGACTTATACTAGTCCTAAGAGTCGAAGCAAATCCCCTCTTATTTCGGCTCTTCGAGCAAGCAAGCTCGTCAGGAAAGGATGTGTATCCTTCCTTGCTTTTGTCACTAATAAAGAAGCTAAGGAAACCAAGATAGAAGACGTTCAAGTAGTACGAGAATTCCCAGACGTATTTCCGGAGGAATTGCCGGGATTACCCCCGCAAAGAGATGTGGCCTTTACCATCGACTTAGTCCCTGGTGCTGGTCCGGTTTCAAAGGCACCATATAGAATGTCCCCTGCTGAACTCAAGGAGTTGAAGGAGCAGTTGATGGAACTAATCCGAAAAGGGTTTATTAGACCAAGTACTTCCCCGTGGGGAGCACCAGTCTTATTTGTAAAGAAGAAGGATGGATCCATGAGATTGTGTATTGACTATCGACAGTTGAATCATCTTACTATCAAGAACAAGTATCCACTGCCGAGAATCGATGAATTGTTTGATCAGATTTCAGGATCCAAATATTTCTCCAAGATTGATCTCCGGTCGGGATATCATCAATTAAGGATCAAGGATGATGACATTCACAAGACCGCATTCAGAAGCAGGTATGGCCATTACGAATTTGTTGTTATGCCTTTTGGACTAACAAATGCCCCTGCTGCCTTTATGCAGTTAATGAATAGCATATTCAGGCCTTACTTGGATCAATTCATAGTAGTCTTCATCGATGATATATTGATATATTCTAAGACTAAGGAAGAACATGAAGAGCATTTGAGGATTGCATTGCAAGTCTTGAGGACAAATCAATTATATGCTAAACTCAGTAAATGCGAGTTCTGGCTTGAAGAAGTGGCTTTTCTCGGACATGTCATATCCAAGGACGGTTTATCTGTGGATCCGTCAAAAGTTGAAGCTGTGAGAAACTGGGAGAGACCCACTAATGCAAGCGAGATCAGAAGTTTCTTAGGTCTTGCAGGCTATTATCGGCGATTTATCAAAGATTTCTCTAAGATCGCCGTACCACTTACAAGATTAACTCGTAAGGAGATCCGATATGAATGGAGTGAGGAATGTGAAAGCAGTTTCCAAACTCTCAAGGATCATCTCACCACAGCTCCAGTCTTAGCCCTACCAATTGAAGGAGAGAAATTCGAGGTCTACACTGATGCTTCTGGCATTGGCCTCGGATGTGTTCTAATGCAACATGGGAAGGTCATAGCATACTCTTCTCGTCAACTGAAGAAGCATGAGGAGAATTACCCCGTCCATGACTTGGAATTGGCCGCGGTAGTATTTGCCCTAAAGATATGGAGACACTATCTCTATGGGGTACAGTTTACTGTATACTCCGATCACAAAAGTCTCAAATATCTATTTTCACAAAAGGAGCTGAACATGAGACAAAGACGCTGGCTAGAATATCTCAAGGACTTCGACTTCAGTATACAATACCATCCCGGAAAGGGTAATTATGTGGCTGACGCCCTTAGTCGAAAGCCGAGAGCAAGGATAGCCAATTGTATGATACAAGAATGGAGGTTACTTGAACAATTCTCCGAGCTCAATATAAGCTTGGACACGGAATCCAAATTTGTCACACTATCTCATGTAAGCATACAGTCAGATTTGTTATCTGAGATACAAACACTTCAGGATAATGATCCTATGTTAGTAGAAATCAAAGGCAGATTAGAAGGACAATCTGATTTTCAACTAACTTCTGATGGAAGATTATCGTTCAAAGATAGAACTTGTATACCCGATTGTCCGGAATTAAAGAAGAAGATCTTAGATGAAGCTCACAGATCAAGATACACTATTCATCCTGGATCAACTAAAATGTACCAAGATGTAAAGAGGAACTTTTGGTGGCCCAATATGAAAAGAGAAATAGCGGACTATGTATCACGCTGTCTCACATGCCAACAGGTCAAGGCGGAACACCAAAAGCCTGCGGGAAAACTACATCCTCTAGATATTCCTAAGTGGAAATGGGAGGATATTGGTATGGACTTCATCATGGGTTTGTCTAAATCTAAAGGAGGACATGATGGAATCTGGGTTATCATTGATCGATTGACTAAATCGGCACATTTCTTGCCAATCAAAAGCCGATGGTCGATTGATGTGCTAGCTGCACTATACATTAAAGAAATAGTCAGGATACATGGAATTCCTGTCTCAATCGTGTCTGATAGAGATCCCCGTTTTACTTCTCATTTTTGGAAGGGATTACAACATTCGTTGGGGACAAGGCTCAACTTTAGTACTGCTTTTCACCCACAAACGGATGGTCAGACCGAGCGAACTAATCAAGTTGTTGAAGATATGCTGAGAGCATGCATTATTGACTTTGGAGGAAGCTGGCATGACCACTTACCTTTAGTTGAATTTGCATATAATAATAGCTACCAAGCTAGTATCCAAATGGCACCTTTCGAAGCCTTATACGGAAGGAGTTGCCGATCTCCCATATGTTGGAACGAAGTTGGAGAAAAACAACTATTAGGTCCAGACATGGTAAGGGATACAACCGAGAAGATACAAGTAATCAGAGAAAGATTACAAGTTGCTCAGACAAGGCAAAAGGCTTATGCTGATACCAGGAGAAGAGATCTTGAATTCCAGGTTGGAGATCATGTATTTCTTAAAATATCCCCTGGACGTGGCATACGAAGATTTGGTGTTAAGGGCAAGCTTACGCCAAGATTCATCGGACCATTTGAGGTACTCGAAAGAGTTGGCGAGGTTGCTTATCGCATCGCGTTGCCTCCTCAGTTGTCCGAGGTACACAATGTATTTCACATATCTATGTTGAAGAAGTATGTGCACGATCCGTCACATATTATTGAGCATGGAGATCTGGTGATCCAGAAAGATCTCACATATGAACAAAGGCCTTGAAGATATTAGATCGAGAAATACGAGCTCTAAGGAATAAGGTTATTCCCATGATCAAGGTGCAATGGAATAAGAATCCTGAACGCGAAGCGACATGGGAGACCGAGGAATCTATGAAGAAACGATTTCCCGAGTTATTCTAAGAGGTATATGTCCTACACTCTCCGCGTGTATAATTATATATATATTGAATTTGGGGACCAAATTCTTTTTAAGTGGGGGAGGGTGTAGCAACCCTAATAAATGAATAATTGAAATGAATTAAAACATATATATTACAGAAGTAATATATATAAAAGGAATAGGGTTAATTGGACGAAATAAGACAAATTAAAAATAACGCCTCTTATTAGGGCGTTAATTCAAAAAGAAACGCCTCTATCAAAGGCGTGACTAAAGAAAGGACGCCCACACGTGCGGTCGTCAACTCTCACGACCAAATAGGCAAGTAAAAGAAACGCCTCTATCTTGGGCGTGTTTTAAAACACGAAACGCCCTTTTTCAAGGCGCTTTTTAAGAAACGCCCTTATGCAAGGCGTTAATTCAAGAATACACGCCCTGACCTAAGGCGTTAATTCAGTTCGTGAACAGATCGAACCCAGAACTTATCCAAGGAAAGATTAACCTAATCTAGTAAGTGTCTATTAGAGTAAGGACTCTATTAAGGATATATTACCCTCAATCAAACACTACCTTTGTTAGGACTCTAAAATCCTATAAATATACCCGATCGATCCAACCCTAAACCATTTGATCGATCTACTGCTACACGGTAAGTGAAGAACATACGTTCTTCTTATTTCTTTTGCCCTTCTGTTTACAGCCGCATGAAGAATATTGATTATTATTCTTCTCCTTTAATGCAGGATAAGGATCTGGTGCTTGAGTAAAGAACAAGGTTCTGTAACGTGAAGAACAAGGTTCTTCATCATCTTCATCCAACATCTGCTGCCTCTTTAATTCTTACAGACCCTTCACGGTTATCTCCAAATCAACCCTTTAAGGTAGGTTTTCTCAAGCTACTGTAGCCCAAATGAAATTAATGCAAGATATATATATATATAAGCATGTCATGCATATGATTATTATAGTTTTCGTACGTTTTCTGAAATATTTTGAAAGAAACGCCCTTGATTAGGGCGCTAATTTAAAAGAAACGACCATACCAGTGGTCGTCAATTTAATATTTGACGCCCTCTACGCAGGCGTTAATTTCATAAGAATCGCATGTGATTAATAATTGATCTGTTTAAAAATTACAATACATATGAAATATTGATTTTTAATATCTTGCATGACTCTGTGAATTCCTGTTAAATTTTACTGCCATGACATGTCTCTTGTCTCTCGAAATATTATTTATTAAAAATCCCTTGAAATTCACGACTTGGACAAAGTCGTTTTCCATATTCTAACGCCCCAGTACAAGGCGTGAACATTAAAAGTAACGCCCCTTTCTAGGGCGTGTATCTGTTAAAAAACTAAAATTCACATATTCTGTAAGGTGGAATTGGAAAGTAACGCCCCTTCCAAGGGCGCGTTTTTGAAAGTAACGCCCCTTCCAAGGGCGCGTTTTTGATAAATTTCTGAGAATAATTATATCCTGTCAAATATGTAAATGATGAGACGCCTGCCCCTGCAGTCGTCAACTTTTAAGAAACGCCCCCAGGAAAGGCGTGTTTTGATAAATTAATGAAATAATGGAAATTCTGCAAATTGGCAATATATGTAAACGCCCTTAAGTTAGGCGTTAATTACTTGAGACACGACTTGACCTAAGTCGTTATTTTACTGTAAACTGATTTTTCCTCTGATTTGCTAACCGATGGTTTATATATTATACATATATATATATATCGGCACTATTCTCCACTCCGTGAGTATAGTCCCACGTTTCATGTTGATTTATCGATCACACTCAACTCTCATTGACATACAAGCTCTCCATTGGACATTCCGTTCCTTTGGACTAGCAAGTTAGTCATAGAGACCTCCGTAAGACTCCTCGTAGCCTTGGATTCCCTCAAGGCCGACTGAGCTGGTTGTACCCTAAAAACCCATTACACAGTTTTTGCCATGTCAATCTAAAGAAAACATGGTATACCGGCCCTTATGATTATACAAAGAGTATATCATAAGAAATTCTTGATGGGATGATGATATCATGCCATATCGTGTCATTCTTGTAAACCCCAATTCTATGATAAGAATGAGGGTATCTTGCTTGATCTAATGTTCATGTGGACCTCAATTCTATATAAAGAATGTCCATATTGATTTGTCATGGTACCTAAGTTAAGGGAACCATATTCTACCTAGTTTTATCGAACTCGTGATTATACCGTTATTATCGCCATTCTATGTCCTTTGTCATATTTTGGACTCTATTCTATCAAAGTTGTCATACGTATCTACAAGCTTGATTATTGAAATTCTATATTGGCTATATAAACAAGAGTGGATGTCAAAACACATGATAAATGCCTGCGCATATAGGGCCCGATCTGGTCCTGGGAGGAGCACCCGAAAGTACTTGTGCCCATGGGAGTTAAAATGATAAGGTATCTGGCATTATACCGAGTACTTGACTTGCTTGATTGGACATTCCACACACATCTTGTACTTGAATCGTACTTGACTTTACATGAAATGCGTGGCCCGAAAGAGGGTAATTTACTTGCTTGAAACATGATAGCCAAAGTTCTTGACATGACTTGTTAAACGTGCTTGCTTGAATATCTTGAATAACTTGTATCTTGTTCATGAAAGTTCATCTTATTTCTTTGATATTACATTCTCTCTATCTTGTCGTTTCATGCGAGCATGCATAGCTTTATTGCATCCATGAAAATGTAATTACTTAAACCACTTGCTAGTACTTGAGATATAATTTCCTACTGAGCGTTCGCTCATCCCGTTTGTCCCTTTGTACTTTTCAGGTAAGTCCGACGACGATGGAAGTCAATCGGATGGGAATTGTCAAGAGTGAAGAGATAGAGATTCTCCAAGTGTCATCTAGTCTTTTCTATAGTTTCTTGAGTCAACTATGTATTCTTTTCCTTTTTTTATTTAACAGAGTATTGGATTTGTAATAGTCTATCCATTATGAAATAAAGGATTGGGTTATCTTGCTATTTTGCGCATCTCTGTCTTTGTGTCGAATACACGACCACTCTGATTGACATGATTGATATAGACACGTCGCGCATCTCCGGGTATCTTCCGCGCTCGGGGCGTGACAAGGATGGTTCACTAAGGTAATGCATTGATTATCACCGATTGAACCAGCTCACCGTGAAAAATATGTATCCTTTACCAAGGATTGACGAGTTGTTTGATCAGATATCGGGAGCCTAGTATTTCTCGAACATCGATCTTAGATCGGGGTATCACCAGTTGAGGATAAAGGACGAGGATATTTTTAAGACGATATTTCATAGCAGGTATGGGCATTTTGAATTTATTGTAATGTCGTTTAGACTAACAAATACTCCTGCAGCTTTCATGCAATTGATGAACAGTGTGTTCCAACCCTACTTAGATCAGTGGGTCGTAGTATTCATTGATGATATTTTGATATACTCAAAGAGCTAGAAGGAGCATGAAGAACACTTGAGAATGGCATTGCAAATTCTAAAGGATCAAATGTTAAATGCCAAGTTCAGTAAATGTGAGTTTTGGCTACAAGAAGTATATTTTCTAGGGCATATTATCTCTAAGGAAGGAATTTCAGTGGACCCTTCTAAAGTGGAAGCAGTACGTAACTGGGAAAGGCCTGTTAATGTAACTGAGATTAAAAGTTTCCTAGGATTAGTAGGATATTATCGAAGATTCATAAAGGATTTCTCCAAGATCGCGGTACCTTTAACTAGGTTAACTCGTAAGGAGAATCGATTCGAGTGGTCAGAAGATTGTGAAAAGAGTTTTCAGGCTTTGAAGGAATGTTTGACCACTGCCCCAGTTTTGGCCTTACCTTTTGAAGAGGGAGGTTTTGAAGTATACACTGATGCTTCAGGAATTGGTTTAAGTTGCGTATTGATGCAACGAGGGAGAGTGATAGCTTATTCCTCCAGGCAGTTGAGAAAACATGAGGATAATTACCCTGTTCATGACCTGGAGTTAGGAGCTGTTGTGTTTGCTTTGAAAATTTGGAGGCACTATCTTTATGGGGAAATGTTTACAGTGTACTCAGACCATAAGAGCCTAAGGTATTTATTTTCTCAGAAAGAGTTGAACATGAGGCAGAGAAGGTGGTTAGAGTACTTGAAGGATTTTGACTTCTACATCGAATATCATCCCGGGAAGGGGAACGTTGTAGCCGATGCTTTGAGCAGGAAGCCAACAACTAGATCAGCTAGTTTGATGCTTCAAGAATGGAAGTTGTTTGAACAGTTTGCAAGGTTAGATCTTAATATTACAGAAAAGGAAGATCGGGTTATGGTTGCTAATATCCAGATTCATTCAGAATTTCTGGCAGAAATTAAGCAGCTACATGATAATGACCCAGTACTAGTTGAAATCAAGGAGCAGTTAGCTGGTCGACCAGATTTTGTGTTAGCTGATGATGGCAGGTTGTTGTTTAAAGGAAGAACTTGTGTTCTTGATGCTGCAGCAATAAAGAGAAAGATTCTTGAGGAAGCTCACAAGTCTAAGTATACTATACATCCAGGAGCTACGAAGATGTACCCAGATTTGAAGAGAACCTTGTGGTGGCCGAACATGAAAAGAGAAATGGTCGATTTTGTAAGCAGATGTTTAGTATGTCAACAAGTCAAGGCTGAACATTTCAGGCCTGCTGGGAAATTAAAGCCCCTTGAAATACCACAATGGAAGTGGGAGAGCATTGGTATAGACTTTATTATGGGTTTACCCAGAACTCGTGGCAACTTTGATGCAATTTGGGTGATTGTAGACCGATTAACAAAGTCTGCACACTTCTTGCCTATTAAGTCAATGTGGACGGTGGATGTGTTGGCTGCCCTATACATGAAGGAAATAGTGAGGTTGCATGGAGTCCATGTATCCATTATATCTGACAGAGACCCCAGGTTTACCTCTCACTTTTGGAAAGGACTGCAAGCATCGTTGGGAACCCGTTTGAACTTCAGTACTGCTTTTCATCCTCAAACTGATGGGCAGACTGAGAGAACAAATCAGATTGTCAAAGACATGCTAAGAGCTTGTATGATTGACTTTGGAGGCAGTTGGCATGAACATTTGCCTTTGATTGAGTTTGCATATAATAATAGTTATCAATCCAGCATTCAGATGGCACCATTTGAGGCCTTGTATGGTAGAAGTTGTTGATCCCCTCTTTGTTGGGAAGAGATTGGCAAAAAGTAATTTTTCAGACCAAATCTTATCTCAGAATCGTCCAAGAACATCAAAGTTATTAAAGACCGTTTGAAGACTGCTCAGTCTAGGCAGAAGAGCTATGCTGATAATAGAAGAAGGGATTTGGAATTTCAGGTCGGAGAGCACGTGTTTTTAAAGATTTCACCATCAAGAGGAATTAGAAGATTTGGAATTCGAGGCAACTTAAGCCCAAGGTTTGTTGGCCCATTTGAGATCTTGGAAAGGGTAGGCGAAGTTGCCTATCGGTTGGCCTTACCGCCACAATTATCAGGTGTTCTTAATGTGTTCCATGTGTCTATGCTGCAAAAGTACGTATACGACCCTTCACACATCATTCAGCATGCTGATTTGGAATTGAAGGAAGATTTATCTTATGAAGAAAAACCTATCAAGATTTTGGACTTCGAGCAATAGCAACTCAGGAACCGATCTATTCCGATGGTCAAGGTCTAGTGGAGTCGGCGTGGAACTGAGGAGGCAACGTGGGAATCCGAGGAAGAAATTAGAAAGCTATATCCCGAATTGTTCTAAGGTTAGATTCAGTGAATTTAGAGGATAAAATTCCTTAAAGTGGGGGAGGGTGTAGCATCCTGAATTTTTATTATTATTATATCCTCACATTAATTAACCATTTCTTGGCTCAACTTATAAAAGTTTATTTAAAAATCTAGAAAAATATGTATCTAGTGTAAAATTGAATTTCTAACAACTTTGTCTTCAAGTAGGAGCTCGGAATAAAACTGATTTAGGCCCAATTTCACAATTTAGCTGAAAATCGTTGTTTAGAAAGCCCAAAATCAATCATCCCTAATTGGACCCAAATCTCAGCCCAATTCGAGCTCCAATCGAAGCCAAACCCTAACCCAATCGTAGATCCTTGTTTTCCCTTCGAAAACCCCAATTCTAAAGCCTTCTATTGGCGGCGGCAGCGACGGATTAGAACCCCATCCAAAGTTTTTGCCAAAATTTCCCCTTTGGACTCTCTACCCAAATTCGATCGCTAGAAGCATCCTTTAGCTCTATAAATTGAGGGCTTTCGACCCCCTGAAACCCTATTTGCTTCGGCGACCCTTTTTCTTCTTCCATCTTTCCATCGCTCAAAGGTAGGTGTCTCTCAAGCTAAACAAAAATTTAATTATACCATATTTTTCATCTTTCTGAGCCCTTTCTTTTGATACCTAATTGCCTAAATTTCATGCACCATGCTGCCCTAATTTCATGTTTTTTGCCGAGGTATACCCGAAAGGGTAACTTCCATGTTAACTCGTTTTTGTACGGTTTAAGCTCATTAAATTTAAATCAAAGCATGGCATCTTATAAGGTTTTGAATGCTCTTTCTAATGGTAGTATTTTCCCTAAATTTTATTCACTCTATCATGAGCAATCGAGATTCTATCGTGGTGTGTCGAGGCTCACCGTTGGCGTCGTCTTGGGTTGACTAAATGGTCCTTTCAGTGACCGCTAGAGAAGTAGCGGCCTCACGATAGACCGTCTTTAGTCCTCTGGCGGTTCCATGATAGACCGCCTCAAGTCCTGCGTTTCAAAATTATAAATTTATGCATGATTAATTTCAAAATAAAGAAATGACCCTACGATAGACCATTTTATGATTCTGGCGGCCCTGATATATACCGTTTCTGTTCTCGGGTAGGGTGTTTTAAACTCTATTTCATGTGTTTTAATTGGGAATTTATCATGTTCAGTATGACACCTTGACCTATAACGATGCAGACAGTAATATTAATCTAGTATCATGGTTACAGACCTTTAATTCTCATAATTTACATGAAAGTTGCTTTGACAATCATAAGTGAATTGATCATATGAAACATGATAAAAGCTTGGTTATTAATCTTGTAAATTTTGAACCATGTTATTATAATTGGTATGTTATGATCTTAATATCACTATTTGATAGTCATACCACTCCGATGGGATTGACTGACCGCATCGTCTCATTTTCCATGTTCCATATAGCCTCAATCTTGTAATAGTTGGGACTCTCCGCCGGATATTCCTTCCATCGGACTAGGACCACTATTATGAGACCTCCGTATGCCCCCGCGAGCCTGCGATTCCCACCAGGACGTCGGGTGGGTTGTACCCCCAAGACCTGAACCCTTGGACGTGTTTTGATTCGCGTTTGGGCCAGTCCAAGTGTGAACTATTCTGCGACCATAGCGGCCCAACTTGAGACCGCTAAATGATCTTGGCGGCCCAGGTTTAGACCACTATCTTTCTCCTGGCCAGGTTAAGTAATGGGCTTGGGTTAAGTTGGATTCTTGTCAGCCTAGTCAGTTTTAACCAGACCAATCCGTTTTATTGGACCTTATCTTCGTGGGCTGAACTCTAGTTCGGACCCATTCTGAAATCGGGCTGAAGTAAAGACCCTTTTGGGTTCACTTGAGAGCCTGTTATACCGAACGTACGTGGTCTAGTGTTAGACCGTCAAATTCACCTTAGCGGCCCAGTTATTGACCGCTAAAGTTGAGGTTTTATAGAAATTCCATGTTTATGGTTGTGATAGCAGTTATACCGAGGTTGGCCTTGGACTGTGAAATCTTGCTTGATCCTTATTCACTTAGACTTTGGGATTCTTGGCCATGTAATGTGGTAAATGTCTAGACTAGGATCTGATGCGGGACGGGACCGAAACGGGCTAGGACCTACGAATGCAATGAAGTGCGGCCAATACTCGCACGCCAAAGGCAAGCCAGGCGGCTGACCTCCGTAGCGTTCCTCCGGGTGGAGGCGTCTCTCAACAAGAAATCCAAGCCCAACGACCGTCCCTATGAGGGAAGCGCGGGGATCTCAGCGGCTAAGGAACCGCCGTGCGCCTATGGGAATCTAGTCCGAGCTCGGCGCTCGACTAGGGCCACGGAATGGGTGCTCAACTCTCAATCACGCGGTGAATAACAAGCTAGCTAGGAACCTACACACACTCACGCAGCATGCTAGAAAGTATACTAGTAAAGAAAATGCCAACAAAGGGAGCGTCGCACGTACCTCCACGCCTAGGCGTGGGGAAGAAACCCCGGCCGAGATCGACAACCCCGATACACAAGGTGAACCATAATACAACTCCAACCCAAAAATGCCCACTCCTCGCAGGGAGATAACAGGCTACAACATATGGATTCGGGGCTGTCAATGCACGGGCTGACGGGCGGCACTCGATGAAGGGTTGGCCGCGAGGAGGGTCTGGACGGTGATCGGCAGGTTCGCAGCAATACGCGACTCGGCGGTGAAAGCTCCCACGACCTGATCCGGTGTCCGATTGAGGCGCCGTCAGCGAGGACGCGTAGCTAGGTCACGGGAGGAAGCCTCGGCCAAAGGGGGCACGCACATTACATCCGTGGAAGCTGGGGCGCACCTGCAAGTTGCGACTGGATTCTGCTCCTAGAACCATGCGCTCGAGCGGGAAAAATGAGAAGAAGCGGCTCCGAAGGTCGAACGGAGCTCCGCTTGTTGGAGGACGAAGAGGACGCAGAGCAGCAGGTCCCGACCGAAGGAATCGGTCAGATCTGGTTGTGGCTGAGAGCAGCAAGCTCTGGAATCCGTAGGTGGTCCTGGCGCCGGGTGGACAGGGCAGACCTGCGCGACCTCACGGGAATGGACGCCACGAGCAGCTCGGACGTCGGAACGAGGCGAGATCAGCGGTGTTGGATAGAGGACGAAGAGGGGTACGACCGGTGAAGATCCCACGTCCAAACTCGCAGACGTCCGTCCCGTGGGATTTTTGCAAGGGGGCGAACAGAACCAGGCTCGCAGGGAGAGGGGGTCCTGCGCGCGCTCACGAAGAAAATCATCGCGGGTGATGCCGAACTCCGAATGAGGCGAGACCACCTCGCACGCGTCGGCGACTCGTAGAAGAAACACCCAAAAATGGGCGGGTCGCCCAAAGTCACCAAGAACAGAGGAGGTCATTGCAGCTCTTGGAGACAAGATCTGGTTGCACTGAACTTGAATCTGTGAAGAGATAGAGGAGAGGGGGAACCTCGGCGTCGCACCGAGGGGATCGGGAGTCACACCCCAGGCTTGCTCCCGTCGCAGGAGCAAGGAGGAACAAGGAGGGGCGCAGCCACCTTCAAGGAAAATCAGTAATTTCTTTCATTCATTAATTTTTTCTCCAAAGAAAATACAAAGTTTATATATGGGGAGGGGGAATGCTAGGGTTGAAACCCTAGCCACAAGGGAAAGGGGGAATGCACAATGGGCTAGGGGGGAAAGGGGGGTGCGCACCACTCCTAGAATCTAGGAGTGGATTGGGGATGGGGGCGGCCAAAGGAGGGAGGGGGGTGATCGAATGGGGAAGGAAAGGGGGGGGGGGCGCACCCCTCTTCCTAAAATCTAGGAGAGGGGCGGCTGCCACCTTCCAAGAGGAGGGAAAGAGGGGAGGGGGGCGCCCAAACCCTAACCCTAGGGAGGGGGGCGCAAATCTCCAGGTGGGCCAAGCCATGGTTGGGCAGCCATGCCCAATGGGCCAAGGCTTGAACCAAGAAAGTGGCCCAATAACCCCATCTACTACCTAATAAGCATAAAAGACTCAAGTAAAGCCTAATTGGCCCCAATTGGCCTACAAAGGTCCACACAACTAATAAAAGTGTCCACGCAGGGACTAAACCAAGGCCCAACATGGCCTCAAATGGGAAGAAAGATCCTCTAGTAGATGCCGTAGTCGCCTAGCCAAAGAGATGCTGGCGTGCTCCGTGTGCTCTGTCAAGTGATGCGGCGCGTGTCCTCACCAATTCTGCCCGGGTGGGAAGAACTCGACCCCGTTGAGTAAGGGTCACGGTCGCTCAAGTAGCGCTCCAGCAGGTCCGGGTCGATCCTCTCCAGCTCTCCACGTGTGATCCAGGCGTCGTCTGTCACAGGGTGCCCTCTCCAATGCACTAGGAAGCGTTGGTAGGCTCCGCTCCTGGTCGTGGTCACCTGCTCATCCAGTATACAATCTATATGCTCGCGTTTCTGTAATGGGGCTGGAAGAGGTGGACGCTCAGAAGGTGTAATACTCTCAACAGGAGGGGAGGGCCCAAAAAGCTCACTGGGAATCACCGCGGGATCCCGATATGCCACCAGATCTGAGACATTGAACGTCAAACAGATCCCATAGTCGTCTGGCAGCTCAATCTCATACGCATTCGACCCAATTCGCTTCAAGACTCGAAAGGGTCCAGCACCGCGGGCCTGGAGTTTCTTCACGGCCCCCGAAGGAAACCGTTCAGGTCTGACCCTGATCATGACGTACTCTCCCTCTCGGAACTCACGAGTGCGTCGATGCGCATCACCTAACTCCTTATAACGTGCGTTGCTGGCCTCTATATGACGATGTACATGCTCATGCAACTGTCTAATATGCTCTGCAAAGGACTCAGCTGACTCAGAAACACGGGCCTGGATGGGAGATGGAACCAAGTCTATCGGCTTCCTAGGTCTACGGCCAGTAACAATCTCAAAGGGACTCAGACCTGTAGACCTATTGACCGAGTCATTATATGCAAACTCTGCTAGAGGTAGAACCAAGTCCCAAACCCCGACACGATCACGCACTAAGCACCTAAGAAGATCCCCTAAACTCCTATTGACTACCTCCGTCTGACCATCGGTCTGGGGGTGATAGGCGGTAGAGAACTTCAACTGGGTGCCCATCATGTGCCATAGGGTTTTCCAGAAGTAGCTAGTGAAGCGCACATCCCTATCAGACACTATAGTACGTGGAAGCCCAAACCTGGAGACACAGTGAGTAAAGAATAGACGGGCAACTCTAGAGGCGTCTGAAGTCTTGGAACAGGGAATGAACAAAGCCATCTTAGAGAACCTGTCTACCACCACAAAAATGGAGTCATGCCGACGGAGGGTACGAGGCAAACCTAACACGAAGTCCATGCTAATGTCCTACCACGGACTATCTGGGACAGGGAGGGGAGTATAAAGGCCGGTGTTCTGCTTCCTCTGCTTGGCCATAGCGCAAGTGCGGCACTGAGCCACGATGCGAGCAACATCCCTCTTCAAACTAGGCCAATAGAACCTATGCTCAACGGCCTCAATGGTCTTGTTCCGGCCGAAGTGGCTAGCAAGACCCCCTGCATGCAACTCCCAAGTGAGAAAATCACGAACAGACGTCCGTGGGATGCACAACCTACCACCCCGGAATAAATGACCCTCCTGAAGGACAAACTCACTATAATCACGGGAGGGACCCGAATGAAGGGCAGCATGAATCGGACCGAAGTCTGGGCAATCGACATAAGCCTCCTTCAGCCTCTCCAATCCCACCACCTCTACACCCATGGTGGACAACATCATCATCCGCCGACTCAGCGCGTCGGCCACCTTGTTCTCGGCCCCTGCCTTGTGCTTAAGCACAAAGGTATACTCCTAAAGGTACTCCACCCACCTACTATGACGCGCATTCAACTTTTTCTGGGTATGGAGAAACCTCAACGCCTCGTGATCAAAAAAGAGCACAAACTCCTGGTGTAGGAGATAGTGCCTCCAGTATCTCAATGCCTGGACGACTGCATAAAACTCCTTGTCATACGTGGAATACCGCAGTTTGGCATCGTTCAGCTTCTCGCTGAAAAAGGCAATGGGGTGAGACTCCTGACTCAAAACTCCCCCTATACCTACTCCAGAAGCGTCACAGGTGACCTCAAACACCTTAGAAAAATCTGGTAAGGTAAGAACAGGTGCCTGGGTCATGCGCTCCTTGATGTTCTGAAAGGCCGTGGCCGCGGCCTTAGTCCATGTGAATACCCCCTTCCTAATGCAATCCGTGATCGGGGCAGTGATGGAACTGAAGCCACGGATGAAGCGACGATAGAACGTCGCCAGGCCATGGAAGCTCCGAACATCGTGGAGGGTGCGAGGCTCGGGCCACTCCTGAATGGCGCGTATCTTCTCCGGATCAGCGGAGACCCCATCTCGAGACACTATGAACCCAAGGAAGGAAACCTGATCGGTCATGAAAGCACACTTCTTCGGGTTGGCGAATAAGCTCTCTCGCCTCAAAACAACGCAGACCTGCCTGAGATGGTCTAAGTGGTGCTCCCTAGTGCGGCTATAAATAAGGATGTCATCGAAGTAGATGACCAAAAAGACCCCTATCATAGGCTGCAGGACATGGGTCATCAACCGCATGAATGTACTAGGGGCATTAGATAGCCCGAAAGGCATAACTAACCACTCATACAGACCATCGTTGGTCTTGAATGCAGTTTTCCATTCATCCCCAGGCCTGATCCTAACCTGGTGATAGCCACTTCGAAGATCAATTTTAGAAAAAATAGTGGCTCCCGACATCATATTTAATAAGTCATCCAGTCGGGGAATAGGAAAACGATATTTCACCGTGATCTTATTGATCGCACGGCTATCGATGCACATCCTCCATGTGCCATCTTTCTTCGGGGCTAGCAAAGCGGGGACAGCGCAAGGGCTCTTGCTGTCCCTGAGGGATCCCCTACTCATCAACTCCTCAACCTGCCTCTGCAACTCGGCATGGTCCGCGGGGCTCATCCTATAGTGAGGGAGGTTAGGCAACGAAGAGCCCGGGACAAGGTCGATCTCATGCTGGATGTCACGCATAGGTGGAAGGCCTCCAGGGAGGTCCTCCGGGAAGATATCAGAAAACTCGCGTAAAATCGCAGCCAACTCGGGGTTTAGCTCACCCTCGGATCCTGGGATGACATCACTCACCTCTCGAACAACAACAGCAAAGAGGGGACTACCACTGGTGAACTCCCTCTCCATCTCACGGGGACTAATCACCATCAACCTCCTAGTGGAGGCTCTCCTAGGGTGAGGGTAGTGGAGGAGGTAGTGGCTGGCACCAAGGGTGGGGTAGGAGGGTCGGCCTTCCCCTGACGAGGGGTGTTCGTGGCACTGGGGCCGGCTGGCCCGCGGACGGCAGGATCCCTAGGCTGGGTGGGGTGGAGAGTGATCCTATGGCCGCCATGGTCAAAGGTGCAAGTGTTTGACCGGCCATGGAGGGTGGCATCCCTATCGAAGAGCCAAGGCCTACCTAGAATGATACTACCCACCTCCATAGGTAGCACATCGCACCAAATCTCATCATGGTAGGTCTGAAACTGCAATGGCACTAGACATCGAAGCCTGACAGGGATGGAGGTAGAATCTACCCAAGATACTCGATATGGAGTAGGGTGATCCACGGGTGTCAACCCAAGACGAGTAACCGTACCGGTGGATATGGCATTAATGCAGCTCCCACTGTCAATGATCACCTTGCAGGCCTTCCCTCCAAGCCTACAAAAGGTGTGAAAAATGGTGGTACGACGCCAGTCGTCACTCACCAGGGGCTGAGTAAGGATACACCGGACTACCCCTAACTGCGCATCGCCCTGATACTGAGTACCAGGGACACCGTCCTGCTCTCCCTCAAGCAACTCATCGAAGAACTCCTCCGCTAACTCCTGGTCGGCCTCATAGCTGACTGGCACAAGCTCAGCCGTGGGGTCAGTGGGCGAGGGGTCTGTCACAACAAGCGACTCTCTAGTGGGGCACTTGATCGCATAATGGCCGACTCCACCACACCTATAACAATTGTTACGCGCCCCTGTGCTAGGAGATGCTCCACCGGTCATTGGCCCCTTCCCCTTGTCATCATGACGGGCCGGGGGAGGTGGTAGCTGGGGTCGGGTAGGGAACGCGGGAGGCTGAGGGCGTGAGGTGGGGTAAGGTGGCTGCTGGCGAGGGGGAGGGAGAGTGTCCCTCGGCAGGGGAGGGTGAGGCCTAGGAACAGTGGGGTCCTGGCGAGGGGATTCCGAGGGCCGAGCTGCCAGAAACCGACTATAGGAACTAGGTGCAGTGCGTGGGTCGAACCCCCGCTGACTGGTGGCCCCCTGATGTTGAGTGGGAGTGAACTCCGCCTCAAACTGTTCTAGCTCCATAGCGACCTGGTACGCGACCTCTAAGGTGGTCACATTACGGCGAAATAACTCATACTGGTAATGGGGCCGTAGACCACGACGGAAACGAGAGACGGGCATGGCGCTCTCCTCCGTGACTCCGCATCGCAAGAAATACTCGTCAAACTCTGCGATGTACTCGGACACGGTCCGATCTCCCTGGGTGAGGCTCTGCCATCTGTCAATGAGCCTCTGGCGATAAGTGGCGGGGAGATACTTTTCTCGGAGTTTGACTTTCATCTCACCCCAAGACTCAACCTGGGGGTCCTGACGCTGAAATATCAGACTCTCCACATTCCTCCAATACGTCTGTGCTCGCCCCAGTAACTTCATCTTGGCAAACTTAACTTGCCGGTGGTCAGACATCTCGACCCACTCAAAATACCGGTCCATGCTAGCCTCCCAGTCTAGATAGATCTTCGGGTCCAGGGACCCGTCAAAAGTGGGAGAGTCCGCGCGAACGGTCCTAAGGGCCCGATCGTCCTCATCATCCCTCTGTGGTCGGTGACCACGGTGGCGGCGGCCATTCCCCTCATAATCATTGTCGGATCCGTAATCCTCAAAGTCGGGGGCTCGCGGCCGTCGCTCCTCAGCCCTATATGGGGGGGGGCTGGGCAGCTGCCGCCTGTGGGGCACGATCAACTCTAGGGGGGTCATGACGGGGCACTTCCTCTATCCTCCCTATCCGCCCGATCAGACCCTGGATAGATCGGTCAGAAACCTCAGCGCGGTCCTCTATGGCCTTGAGTCGGCCCTCCAGACGGTCGGTCTGGTCCTTAATGGCTTGTTCAGAACTAGCCAAGCGCTCCATGACTTCGGCCATGAAATCCTCTAGAGAGGGGCCTCCCTGGGTGGTACCACGGGGGTCGCCCATAGTGTCCGGGCGATGGTAGTGGGTGCCACCCCGAGTGGGCATGCAAAGGGACCTAAAGGGGCTAAGGGGGACACACTAGACCTATATGGGTGGACATATGCTAAATGGAATGCAAGACTGAACCCTAGACGCAAACCTATATGCTCTGATACCACTTTGATGCGGGACGGGACCGAAACGGGCTAGGACCTACGAATGCAATGAAGTGCGGCCAGCACTCGCACGCCAAAGGCAAGCCGGGCGGCTGACCTCCGTAGCGTTCCTCCGGGTGGAGGCGTCTCTCAACAAGAAATCCAAGCCCAACGACCGTCCCTATGAGGGAAGCGCGGGGATCTCAGCGGCTAAGGAACCGCCGTGCGCCTATGGGAATCTAGTCCGAGCTCGGCGCTCGACTAGGGCCACGGAATGGGTGCTCAACTCTCAATCACGCGGTGAATAACAAGCTAGCTAGGAACCTACACACACTCACGCGGCATGCTAGAAAGTATACTAGTAAAGCAAATGCCAACAAAGGGAGCGTCGCACGTACCTCCACGCCTAGGCGTGGGGAAGAAACCCCGGCCGAGATCGACAACCCCGATACACAAGGTGAACCATAATACAACTCCAACCCAAAAATGCCCACTCCTCGCAGGGAGATAACAGGCTACAACATATGGATTCGGGGCTGTCAATGCACGGGCTGACGGGCGGCACTCGATGAAGGGTTGGCCGCGAGGAGGGTCCGGACGGTGATCGGCAGGTTCGCAGCAATGCGTGACTCGGCGGTGAAAGCTCCCACGACCCGATCCGGTGTCCGATTGAGGCGCCGTCAGCGAGGGCGCGTAGCTAGGTCACGGGAGGAAGCCTCAGCCAAAGGGGGCGTGCAGATTCCATCCGTGGAAGCCGGGGGCGCACCTGCAAGTTGCGACTGGATTCTGCTCCCAGAACCGCGCGCTCGAGCGGGAAAAATGAGAAGAAGTGGCTCCGAAGGTCGAACGGAGCTCCGCTTGTTGGAGGACGAAGAGGACGCAGAGCAGCAGGTCCCGACCGAAGGAATCGGTCAGATCTGGTCGTGGCTGAGAGCAGCAAGCTCTGGAATCCGCAGGTGGTCCTGGCGCCGGGTGGACAGGGCAGACCTGCGCGACCTCACGGGAATGGACGCCACGAGCAGCTCGGACATCGGAACGAGGCAAGATGAGCGGCGTTGGACAGAGGACGAAGAGGGGTACGACCGGTGAAGATCCCACGTCCAAACTCGCAGACGTCTGTCCCGTGGGATTTTTGCAAGGGGGCGAACAGAACCAGGCTCGCAGGGAGAGGGGGTCCTGCGCGCGCTCACGAAGAAAATCGCCACAGGTGATGCCAAACTCCGAATGAGGCGAGACCACCTCGCACGCGTCGGCGACTCGTAGAAGAATCACCCAAAAATGGGCGGGTCACCCAAAGTCACCAAGAACAGAGGAGGTCATTGCAGCTCTTGGAGACAAGATCTGGTTGCACTGAACTTGAATCTGTGAAGAGATAGAGGAGAGGGGGAACCTCGGCGTCGCACCGAGGGGATCGGGAGTCACACCCCAGGCTTGCTCCCGTCGCAAAGAGGAAGGAGGAACAAGGAGGGGCGCAACCACCTTCAAGGAAAATCAGCAATTTCTTTCATTCATTAATTTTTTCTCCAAAGAAAATACAAAGTTTATATATGGGGAGGGGGAATGCTAGGGTTGAAACCCTAGCCACAAGGGAAAGGGGGAATGCGCAATGGGCTAGGGGGGAAAGGGGGGTGCGCACCACTCCTAGAATGTAGGAGTGGATTGGGGATGGGGGCGGCCAAAGGAGGGAGGGGGGTGATCGAATGGGGAAGGAAAGGGGGGGGGGCGCACCCCTCTTCCTAAAATCTAGGAGAGGGGCGGCTGCCACCTTCCAAGAGGAGGGAAAGAGGGGAGGGGGGCGCCCAAACCCTAACCCTAGGGAGGGGGGCGCAAATCTCCAGGTGGGCCAAGCCATGGTTGGGCAGCCATGCCCAATGGGCCAAGGCTTGAACCAAGAAAGTGGCCCAATAACCCCATCTACTACCTAATAAGCATAAAAGACTCAAGTAAAGCCTAATTGGCCCCAATTGGCCTACAAAGGTCCACACAACTAATAAAAGTGTCCACGCAGGGACTACACCAAGGCCCAACATGGCCTCAAATGAGAAGAAAGATCCTCTAGTAGATGCCATAGTCGCCTAGCCAAAGAGATGCTGGCGTGCTCCGTGTGCTCTGTCGAGTGATGCGGCGCGTGTCCTCACCAGGATCTATGATCCGATCTTTCAATGCCAAAGCATCATGAGGGCCCGGTCTGGTCTTGGGACGAGTGCTCGAAAGTACTTATGCCCCGGAGAGTTTGTAATGACAAGGTGTGGCATTGCACCAAAGTGCATGACTAGCGTGATTGGTCTACGACATTCTGCTTCACTCAATTACTTGGAATTCTTGCGTGACATGATATGAGTGCTTGTTGTGGCCAATTCCATTTATCACTTGCTTGCAATTTCATGAAAAGTCTTGTTATATTTGCGTTATTCTATACTTGGAAGTCCATATTTATTTTCTATCTATTTTTTTTTATCCAAAAAGCCCTACCTAGGGACAGATGGGTGGGCCATCAGTCACTAGGGGGTGAATTTTATTGCTATATAATAGGAAAAACAATTACATCTGTCGGATGCTGGGCATTCCCAGCTTATCCATTCGGGCCTCTCCCTTTATAGCAGGGGGCAAATCAGTGTAGGAAAAAAAGGTATTACATTTTGAAGTGCAGGCTAGCGAGGCCAGCAGATCCGCCACTTTATTCCCTTCTCTGTAAGTGTGAACAATCTTGTCAAGATGTGCGATTGATCTCCAAATCTCTCTAGCATAAGAAAGCATTGACCATGGACAGTGGTATTCCTTGTTGATAGTTCGAACAAGAACTTGAGAATCACATTCAATAAAAGCTGGGTGAACTAAAATTGTATGTAAATACTTAATACCATCAATGAGTGCTCTTGCTTCTGCAACTATACTGTTGGCCTGACCATAGAAATGGGAGAAAGCTAGTATGACGTTTCCTTTATGGTCTCTGATGACACCACCTCCACCTGAGGTTTCATCTGACTTGCAAGCTCCATCGGTATTTAATTTTAAAGATGGCCAAGGGGGAGAAACCCATTTAATAGTTTTCAACAGAGCACCTATAGAACAAGGGGGAGAAATCCCAAAGGAGTCAAGTACCCTCCTGATGTGGCACAGCCCAAGTTTGACTAAGGTTGACTTGATGGACCTCGGACCTAGACCCACAAGTATTCAAGATTGAGCAACGGACTCACACTAGCGGCTCACTCGTACGACACATGCAATCTCCCGAAGGCACCGGGGATGATGGCGAGGGTCCGAGGCGGGCCCCAATGATTCTAAGTGGCTGAATCGGCTTAGGCTAACCCCCAAAGGGCCTGGGATTCCCAACTTTGTGGGAGGCCGGCACGCCCGGGCGTGGGATTGGGTAGCTCTCACTTACGAGCCACGGTGGGCACACAATTGAGTATATGCGGAATTGGCCACTCTCGCACCGTCCGACGAGCATTCAAGGTGATACTAAACTTGCAAAATATAGGCCAGCAAGGGTTGTATCAGTCACTCACCTGGTCGGTGTGAAAACACCGATCCCGTTCGAAGACGTGGGCGCGCCGGGAAGCGTGGGTATGAACCCGAACGCTGCGGCGATGGTGCTTGACCTGAAATGCAAAGGTGTACAACACTACGCCTCGCACAGGAGGGGTGATCTTGGGGTGGGGAGGAGAGAGAGAGGGGGTACAACCCACTTAGAGAGAGTGATAGTAAGAGAGAGAGAGAGAGGGAGATATTGAGAGGGAGATGGCAAATGCTTTTCAATATTCATCAAAAGTTGTTACAATGAGAGGGAGGGGAGGCCTATTTATAGGCTCCATACTTTCATATGACCATAATGACCCTGACAAACTAACTAAAGACCAAAGCAGTCCAAGGGAGGGGTGCCCCTGGGCCTAGCCCACTAGTTGGGCCCAATAGCTTAACAAACCAACATAATGACACAAGACTTTGGTAGATAACCTACTAACCTAGGTACATGACTCAAATAATAGGAAAATTACATGGTTTAAGACTCAAATAAAATATAAAAATTACATGACTAGACTCACGAACACATGACGGACATAATGGCATAAGTCGACGACGATCCGAGCCTCAAAAAAGTGGAGGGGCAAGGGATGCCCCCATCATACCCCCGGGGTGGGGAGAACTCGACCCTGTCGAGTATGGGTCCGCCTGGCTGTAGTACCAGCTCCAGAATGTCGAGGTCAAGTCGCAGCAGGTCCTCCCGACTCGCCCAAGTTTCCTCAATTGGGCGACGATTCTTCCACCTGACCAAGTAATGCTGATACACCTTGTGCCTGGTGATGGTACTTTGCTCATCCAGTATTGCCTCTATCTGCTCTTGTCGGCCTCTCAGGCTAGGAAGTGGAGTCCCACCGTGGGTGTCTCTCTCAAGGGGGTGGGGTAAAGGCTCGAGCTCCTCACTGGGTCCCACCGTGGGGCCCTTGTAGGGTACCAAGTCTGCCACAATGAAGGTAGGGTGTCTCCCAAAACCCTTAAGTAGGTCCAGCTCATAAGCATTATTACTAAGTCGACTCAGAACTCGAGAAGGTCTCGAACCCCGTGCCCTCAACTTGGAGGCAAGCCCCGAAAGGAGCCGCTCCGTTCTCACCATCACCGAGTTTCCCACGTGGTTTTCACAGTGGTGCTGCCGAGCATCGGCCTGCCTTTTGTAAGTCTCATTGCTCTTTCCTATATGCTTGTGGATGACATCAGGCAACTTTGAGGGGTGGTGCATAATGGACTTTGTGAATGAAGATCTCCAAGATTCCAAACTCTCAAAAGTGGTCTTATCATGCCTATACTTGATTAGAATGGGAGGACCTGGGCATCCATATGTGGATCTATCACGTAAGTGGTAACAATCAAGCTTGCTAGACAAGGGAGGCCCTGGGCACCCACAAGTGAACCTATCATGCATAAGTGTGACCAATGTTGGGGGACCATGACATCCAAGGATGCTCCTATCATTCATAAGACCAATGTTGAGTTGTGGAGGACCATTACACCCAAATAGGGACCACTCATGCTTCCTACTTGACCTGTGGGTGATGTGAATGAATGGACCCAACTTTCTAATCATGCCAAGTGGTGTGTTGTGCCAAGACTTATGTACTCCTATCCCAAAGATGTCTTTGATGTGTATGGGTGGGGAATGGCCTTTGAACTTCCATGTGAAAGGGTCAAAGGGATCTAGGAAGGTGGACATTATGGAGAGGAGCTCTTCCTTGCTTCTTAGGTATATGTCGCCTTTGGCGATGGTTCCCTTTGTGTGGCTCGAGTCTTGGAAGAGGTGGGCATGGTCCAATATGGTGGGTCGGGAAAGGTGGGTTGTGGGTAAGGTGGGTGGGTCATATGGGTAACTAGGCTCCCTTTTGAAGGGATCGAAGGGGTCGTGGATTAGGCTTCCTAGGGAGAAGTGTCCTATGTTCTCAAGGTCTTCACAAGGTGGGTTTTCCTCATCTATTAGGATGATGGGGCCGGTGTAGTGAGTGGGTGGGTTGGCCAATGTCCTTGGGATCTCAATGGTAGGGGAGTGGATTGTGATGGGTTCCTCCTCCATGGGAAGAAGGAGTATGAGTTCACTTGTAAATTGGCCATTGGTGTAGATGGAAGTGATGGAGCCAACGGTGGGGTAAGCTAGGCTAATTGTGCTAGACTCCGATGGCCTCATGGCTAGCACATCGGTCAAGTGGACTTGCCAATGTAGGTAGGCCACTAAGTCTCCCAAATCTTCTACACAATAGGAGGTTTGATAAGTGACATGAGGCTGAGTGAGAATGATTTGGGATTGATGTCCCATGGGTAGGTGGCTTGGTTGTGAACTAGGAATGGTGAGGCCTCGCTTGAGCCATTGGAGTATGGTTTCATCCATGATGAGGGTGTGTGGCTCTAGTGTACTTGGAGGAGGAGGTGTGGGTGAGACATGTGGCTCTTGGATTTCTCCTACGGTAGGAGGTGGATCCGGATTGGCAACCACCCTCACTTGGGTGGGTGTGGGGGTCACAATTCTCAAGGACAATGGAGTAGGAAGGTTTATGGTAAGTGGGTTGGTGTTAGCCGGCAATGTGCGCACCTGGGGAAGTGAGTAAGGGTGGACTGGGGTTGGGATAGGTAGGGGAAGTAGTGGGGGCCTAGGATTTGGTGGGGTTGGGGTTGGGAGTGGGAGATGGGTTGGGTGAGGAGTGTTGGTCTTAAGAGGTGTGTCTTTTTTGGGGGATGATGGAGGGGTAGTGGTGGATTCCAAGGGATTTTGTAGGGTATGAATTTGGTGAGGGGTTTTGGGTTGGGGAGTGGTGGACATCATGGGTTTTAGTGAAGGTGTGGACATGGGGCCCAATTGATTTTGTGGAGCTATGGTTGTGGTGAGGACTGGTAGGTAGGATGTAGATGTGGTGGTCGGGGTAGGATAGGTGGGAAGTGGTGGGGAATGGGAGATTAGGGTCATGGGTTGGCCCGGAGGGGGTGAAGGAGTTGAAGTGCTCCTTAGGCTTTGGTGTTTTGAGTAGGGGGGAACATATCTAGCCCTAAGTTGTTCTTTCATGTCCCCCCAAGTGGTGATGGAAGGTTCCCTTCTAAGCACCCTTATCCCGACAATTTGCAACCATTGAGTTTGAGCGCGTTTAGAAAGTTGCATTTTGGCAAATTGGGTCTTCTCTTCTTCGGTCATTGGATACCAAGTGAAATAATGGTCCATGGAAGCCTCCCATTCTAAATACTCATTATGATGAGTCCCATCAAAGGTGAGAGGTGAGGGAGGAGCCCTACTATCATTCATCCTTGGGGCGGGCCAATTTTCTTCTAGTTGGTCAAGTCGTCTAGATAGGTTATCAAGCCTGCCATTGGCATGGGTCAAGGTTTTCATGAGGTAACTGACGTGGCCAGAGAAGTCATGGGTGTTAGTGGTAGGTATCCCTTGGGGTTTTGGATTCATAGTGGGATTGGAAGATGAAGCATTGGGTTGATAGTGAGTACCACTAAGAGTGGTCATGCAAGGTTGGGTGGGCTAAGCACGGGTGTGCGGATGCACCTATGACCTAGTATGATGATGACCCAAGACTAGACTTATGAGGACAAGCCTATGACTGCTCTGATACCACTTGATGTGACACAGCCCAAGTTTGACTAAGGTTGACTTGATGGACCTCGGACCTAGACCCACAAGCATTCAAGATTGAGCAACAGACTCACACTAGCGGCTCACTCGTACGACACATGCAATCTCCCGAAGGCACCGGGGATGATGGCGAGGGTCCGAGGCGGGCCCCAATGATTCTAAGTGGCTGAATCGGCTTAGGCTAACCCCCAAAGGGCCTGGGATTCCCAACTTTATGGGAGGCCGGCACGTCCGGGCGTGGGATTGGGTAGCTCTCACTTACGAGCCGCGGTGGGCACACAATTGAGTATATGCGGAATTGGCCACTCTCGCACCGTCCGACGAGCATTCAAGGCGATACTAAACTTGTAAAATATAGGCCAGCAAGGGTTGTATCAGTCACTCACCTGGTCGGTGTGAAAACACCGATCCCGTTCGAAGACGTGGGCGCGCCGGGAAGCGTGGGTATGAACCCGAACGCTGCGGCGATGGTGCTTGACCTGAAATGCAAAGGTGTACAACACTACGCCTCGCACAGGAGGGGTGATCTTGGGGTGGGGAGGAGAGAGAGAGGGGGTACAACCCACTTAGAGAGAGTGATAGTAAGAGAGAGAGAGAGAGGGAGATATTGAGAGGGAGATGGCAAATGCTTTTCAATATTCATCAAAAGTTGTTACAATGAGAGGGAGGGGAGGCCTATTTATAGGCTCCATACTTTCATATGACCATAATGACCCTGACAAACTAACTAAAGACCAAATCAGTCCAAGGGAGGGGTGCCCCTGGGCCTAGCCCACTAGTTGGGCCCAATAGCTTAACAAACCAACATAATGACACAAGACTTTGGTAGATAACCTACTAACCTAGGTACATGACTCAAATAATAGGAAAATTACATGGTTTAAGACTCAAATAAAATATAAAAATTACATGACTAGACTCACGAACACATGACGGACATAATGGCATAAGTCGACGACGATCCGAGCCTCAAAAAAGTGGAGGGGCAAGGGATGCCCCCATCACCTCCGTTTGCTAATATCATGCTCCTTGTAGGAAGCAATTGAGCAAACCTGTTTAACTTTAGCAATAATTTGAAGGAGAACACGTCGGTTGGAAATATCACAGTCGTCATATCTCATAGAATTTCTTGCTCTCCACATTTCCTAGAAACCAAAACCAATCACTGCTAGGACTAGGAGACCATGTGCTGAATTCGGCTTTATGTGGCTGGCAGCATTAGGATTGAAAGATAGAACTGAATTTCCTTCAAAAGGCAGCCCCTTCGATTGGAAATAAGACCATATATAATCTGCTAACTCACTATGGATGAACAGGTGATTGAGGCTTTCCCCCTGATGAGCCTGACAACAGGAGCATTTAGAACACATTTGGACACCCAGTCGCTGTACATTTCTGTCAACAGGAAGGCTGTTGTGAAGAATTTTCCATAAGTGGACTGATATTTTGGTTGGTAGCCATGGAGACCAAAGACTAGCCCATTGAATGGCTTGCTAAATGGATGCTGTGTCTGATAGGATTTTGTAAGTGGAAGCCACCGAGCAACGTCCTGTGGAGGACATACTCCAAACTGGAAGATCAATTTCAGGCTTCAGTGAGGTATGAAGAACGGCTGTTTTTAGCTTAGCAGGCAAAAATCTGTCCAGTACTTCAATTTCCTCTCTTTGGGGATACTGCAGGAAGTCACTCACAGTAATATTAGAGTTTGGAATACTGTTATCACGGATAAAGTCTGATAGACATTGCTGACCAATACAGTGATCTTGCCAAAAGTTTGTGTGTTTCCCATCTCCAATGATGGTCTTGTGATGTTGTAGGATAATCTGTTTTGCCTTGATCCAGCTTCGTCTTGCAGGTCCAACCATTTTATGAAAGTTCACATCTCTCAAGTGGAGCTGCCCAATATGCTTAGCTCTGAAGTAATTTGCCCACAAGGAGTTTGAATGCAATGCTTGCCATAGCATCTTAACTCTAAGAGCAATATCCATCTGCCTTAGGGACATGATACCTAGACCTCCCTGAGAAATGGGTCTGCAGATGAGGTCCCAGGATCTCCAATGTCTTTTGTGTCCTTTAGGGGAGGAGCCCCAGAAGAAATTTGCGAATGACTTTTCCAGAAGTTGATGAGTACTAGAATGAAAGGGAGTAGTGGACAGGGTATAAATGGGAATAGATGTAAGTACATGCTTTATCAGAATCAACTTTGCACCTTGTGAGAGGAGAGTGGATTTCCAACCTGAAATCCTCTTTTGCATGGAGTGAATGATACCTGCAAAATGAACTTTTCTGGTGCAGCCTATGGCCAGAGGAAAACCAAGATATTTGAGAGGGAAACTGTGTCTGATGTAACCTGTTATCCTGGATATTTGATTAGCAGTGGAATCATTTGTCTTAGGGTGTAAGAGAAAACCACTCTTACTAGTATTGATAAGGTGACCTGATCCACGTTCGTAAGCTGTAAGCAATTTCAGTAAATTTCTTACAGAGTTAATGCTAGCCTTATTGAATATCAATGTGTCATCTGCAAATAATAAATGAGTTATAGTAGGACACCTCCGAGGCCCTTGAAAGCTTTCAATTTGTCTCTTGTACTGAGCTTCTTTTAGAGTTCTGCTCAAACTTTCCTCAGCAATAATGAATAAGGAGGGGGCAATCGGATCACCCTGCCGAACACCCCTAGATGACTTAAAAAAACTTGCAACATCACCATTTAATAATACAGAGAACCAGTAATTCTGGATAAGCTTGCCAATCAGTTGTATAAAAGTTTGACTGAAGCCGAATCTTTGCATAACAGCATACAAGAAGTCCCATTCCAGTCTATCATATGCCTTGGCCATGTCTAGTTTAAAGATGATATTTTTTCCTCTGGTTTTTCTGCCAAGTTCTTGAGTCAAGTCTTGAGCTAAAGCAATATTTTCAGTTATGTGCCTCCCTTTGACAAAAGCAGTTTGCTCCTGAGAAATAATCTTTGGCAGTATAGTTGCTAACCTTTTGTTAACAATGGCAGAAATGATCTTATAAAAGAAATTGCAGAGACTGATTGGCTTGTAGTCTGAGATGTCCACTGCCTTTGGTTTTTTTTGAATTAAAGCAATTAAAGTGGAAGAAACAAATCTCGGAAGAGGCTGAGAGTTAGTAAAAACCTCTTGAACTGCACTAACAACCACATCAGAAATAATAGGCCAAGTCTTCTGGAAAAGAGCACCAGTGAAACCATCCGGCCCTGGTGCACTGTCAGTAGACAGAGCATAGACAGTGTCCTTAATTTCCAGAGCAGTAGGAACATCACAGAGCATGAAGTTATCCTGCAGTGTTACTAAAGATGGATGCAGTTTAAGGAGGTTTCCTCAATAGAATGAAGTTGAGAGGAGAAAGCTGACTGAAAATGAGCAACAGCTATGTTCTTCATATCCTCATGGTCTGAGGTTAGCAATCCTGCTGAATTTCGGAGCTGAGGGATATACTGTTTGTTTCTTTTAGCTTTTGTCGAAGTATAGAAGAATTTATTGTTTCTGTCCCCCTCCTTGAGCCATCTGATCCCTGATTTCTGTGTCCATAAACATTCCTCATGCAAGAGCTTTTCAGATTCAAGGGATTTTGCCTTCTCTAAAATGTTAAAATTTTCCAATGATGGGTGTACATCATAAGCATGTTCTGCTTTTAGAACCGCATCCTCAGCTGCCATCAAATTCAAATGAACATTCCCGAAGGTCTGCTTGTTCCAATTTCGAAGCATACTTCTCAGGTATTTGAACTTCAAGTACAGAGTAGATATGGGAGAGGAGGCCAAGGGGCTGGTAAGCCAGCAAGTATTAACAGCCATAAGAAAATTGTCATGCAAAGTCCACATTTTCTGAAAGTAAAACCGGCTCTTGGAAGTATTCTTGAGTAGTAATTTCACCAATAAAGGTGCATGATCAGAGGCTTCCCTAGATAAATGTTCAACCGAAATAGGGAAAAGGTTTTGCCAATCCGAATTTATTAGCACTCTGTCCAGCCGAGCCCAAATACCATGACCTCCAGATTGGTTATTGTGCCAAGTGTACTGAGAGCCAATGAAGCCTGCATCAAGTAGAGCACAGTCTGAAACACACTCAACAAAGTCAGAGATGGCACCCATATTTGGTGGATTGCCACCAATTTTTTCATCCACTGTCATAAAGCAGTTAAAGTCTCCAGCAACTAACCAAGGCCCTGAGATTTGAGAAAGCACTGATCGAAGGGACATCCATAAGGCCTGCCTCTCCTGAATGGTACATTTTGCATAAACAAAAGAAAGATGGAATAGAGGCCAGACAGAATCAGTTTGAGTGATTGTAATTTGCTGTTCATCCAATTTAACAATTGAAAAATCCAGGGGATCTCTCCAGAAAATCCAAATGTGCGCCATATCATCACAGTTAGCAACACAGTTACTCATGCCTAATTTTCTACAGATTTGGGTCATTTTACTGACATGGATTTTGGGCTCCAGCATAACAATATAATCAATTTTGTGAGTCTTGATGAATAGTTTAACCCTCCCAATAGATATGTCATTTCCTATTCCTCTTATATTCCATATGATGTAATTCATTTGGATTTGGATTTAGGAAGAGACCCAAAAGATCCTGTCCTGATCATGGATCTAGTTTTGACACCTGTAGGTTCATTAAGCAAGAACCTGGAATTTTCAATTTCGGCTTCAGATGCAATGTTCTGTCTTTTACTAGTCAAATCCATACTATGTTGCTGTTTCTGAAAGGTAGACAGTGAAGTCCTCTGATCGCTTAAGGCAAGGAAAGGATCCTGTTGTGTGTTCACAGGGAGGTGATCCACAATAGCTAATTCTGGAACTAGAGCAATGAGATATGTACTATCAACCCTTTGTCCTGAAGGGAGCTCACTAATAGGAGCAACATTTGTTTCTGAATGGATTCCAGTGTTCCGACAAGGAGAATCCACTGAACCCAACGGAAATGAGGTGCCAGCCACATTTACATCTGTGAGAGTACAGGAAAAAGATTGTGCCCTTTGATCGCTGCCTTCCTTATGTGTATGCATTGGATTTTCCGGATTTGCATTTTCACCCGCAATCTTAGAGAAAGGCACCAAATATTCTTCATTGTTTGTACTAGCATCCATATGTGCTTCTGCAACATCACCACCTGGAGTGTCATGTGAAATCAATGGCTTACTGGGGGGAGGCATATCACCTCCTACATTACTCTTTGCACCAGAATTCAGCTGATCCACCTATTTCCAAACATTTTTGACCCTCTGTAAAGGTCGATGAGTAGCCTGTGGCAATGCAGAATTTGCCACAGATTTGATCAACTTACCTTTGCATTCGTTCAAATTATGGCCTAGTCTGGAACAACTCGAACAGAAAGGGGGTATCTCAGGGTACAAAATTTCTTGCCAGGCACCTCCTCCCGGAAAGCCAACCCACAGTCTATGAGGGTGAGACTTCAGGATATCCAGCTCAACACAAACACGGGCAGCCACCGTGTTGGAAAGATTTAGAGTGGATGGATCAATTTTCAACACCTTCCCGATGTTCCCAGCAATAGAACGTAACATGGGTTCCACAAAAAGATTTACAGGCAATCCAGGGAAGGAAATCCATACCGGCAATATAGACGAGTCAGCATTAGGAGAGAAATGCATCGTCCATTTGAAGAACCGGAAAAGCCGTCCATGAACATAGAGATGTTCTCTCAGAAGCAGTTGTAAATAATCATCGTGGTTGCGGAATCGAAGAAGCAGGTGCTTGGAATCCAATGCACTGATCACATAATCCTCCTTGAAGCGGCACCGGTTATTGAGATGGGCCCTGATCTCAGGGAAAGCAGGTCTTCCTTGAGGCGTTCGAGCCACCAGCGCAAACATAAAAGGCACCATGGACGCTGCAAGTTCCTCTGCAGAGAAGAAAACAGCCGGTTCGCCACTGTCCGTAAGCGC
Organism: Amorphophallus konjac; assembly: GCA_022559845.1. Taxonomy (NCBI): domain Eukaryota; kingdom Viridiplantae; phylum Streptophyta; class Magnoliopsida; order Alismatales; family Araceae; genus Amorphophallus; species Amorphophallus konjac. Next base: position 276,926,604 of record CM040123.1, on the reverse strand, counting down.
GGGCTCATGAACCTTACCGGGGACAACAGGCGGAAGTAAAGACGAAGCAAGAGCTTCAGCAAAAGAGCGACTTCTTCCTGAAGACTCAGCAGCAGGGGGGACAGCGGGAAAGGAAGAGACCAATGCGGGAGGGGACGAAGAAGGAGAGGCCACGGCAGAGGGGGCCACGCCGGGCCCCCCCGAGGACGCCATAGCCAGGGGGTCAACAGGTCGCCTCCATGGGGCTTACGCTAGGTCAAGCAGAGTCTTAGTAGCACCAATTTACAGATTATCATTCTTGTCTCTCACTGTCTTTTCTATCTATCATTCGTCATTTATTTTTTATTGTTCTTTTATCGCAACATTATTCATGATAAATTGGTTAATCACTCTAACCATGCCTGATGATAGAGATATAAAATCCTACTGAGCTTTGCTCACCCCTACTTTCCAATCCTTTTCTGGTAGCTCAGGTGAGGACTCTCAAACTGATGGGGATGGGCAGGAGTGAAGATCCTAGAGCGAGCCAGCTAGACAGCCTTCTAGAGTTGTTTTAGATAGTTTAAGTTCAAGAGTTGTAATTTTGTTGAAGGCAGTTGTTATGTAATTTTGCAAAGTTGATGAACATGAGAGAGTGTTGTTACGTTGGAGTTGATGGTTATTGACTACTGTTACGTTTAATTAGTTGGAATTGAGTAATTATTGTGAAATATATATTTCTTCTCTAGTATGGCGCATGAGTATCTAGTCGCTAGCGCGAGGCACATCATGTCTGGAAATCAACATATTTTTACTATTTCTACTGCCGCGTTCCGATATTCCGCATTGGGGCATGACACAATCTCTTTAGAAAATTCTATTCCTATAATTTATCAGGGGTGCTACATCGTAATAATGGGGAGTCCACATTTTCAGATATCAAACGGATAAATTTACGGACTATAAAAAAAGCATCCTTTTCAGTTGTTCATTTACTACATCATGGTAAATAGGCACAAGAACCTAACAGTAAATACCAAAACAGAATACAGTCTAACACTGATGATGATAGAGGAAAAGCCCCACATTGAACATGCTCCAATTTTAATCGCCGAACATTGAACAGTGTAATGGATGCTTGAAATACTTGGGAAAAAACAAACGTAAAAGACCTCCCCAAATCACTTTTTTTCTCCATGTACCCTATAGGCCGTAAAATAATTTTTGCCAGGGGGCGTCGGAGGTGAGGGCGCAGTGAGATCTGCTAAGAGAGAGAGAAAGAGAGAGATCTGAAAGATAGATCAACGTACCCTAGAGGCCGATCGCGATCGATGCTGTCGCGGGTGGCCGATGAGATCGCGTAGCCGTCGTCGAGATCACCACCACTGGTCTACTGGAGAAACCCTGGGCGCATAGAGGGTTTTCGAGAGCGAGAAGGAGAGAACTCAATGTCACCGTTGGTCTGCTGGGGGAACGCTAGGCACAGAGAGGGATTCCAAGAGCGAGAAGGCGAGAGCTCGATCGACATCACCGCTGGTTTATTGGAAGAGGGGTTCTGAGAAGGCCGTTCGTAGAGAACGTCACCGTCGCGGCTGGCCGAAGAGATCGCCGTCGTTGAGATGTCGTCGGGGTCGCAAGTGGCGATGGAGATCGTCATCGTTGAGATGCCGCTGCTAAAACCCTAGAGAGATCAGAAGGGTAGCGCTGTGGGGATGGGAGGAGGCCGCCGCATGCCAAACATGGTCGATGCCTTGATGGAATTTGCTCGCCCCAAAAGGGTTGGTTTTATGGCGCCCCGATAACCCTAACCAAAATCAAGGATTTCAGATCAAAATAAAGCCGCCCTGGATCCACACAGAAGCCCCGTCTCAGATCAAATGAGCTGCACAGAATCTGAATTTTTTTTGGATTCAGATCGGGTTTTCAGATCTAACGAATCCATTAACACCCCTATCTGCAGCACCCAAAGATGGGCTCAAACTACTCGCTAGAGATCGGCACTCCTCCCCCTCTCATTAAAGACTTCCCTTGAGTACGGCGTGCATTTGAGGGTGGCTCACCATAACAAACCGCCTCTAAAGAATGGTGCTGCAGATAGGGATGAAAGAAGGAGGGCCTAAGCCGAGGCCTAGAGTTGTGAAAATGAGAAAAATCAAAAAAATCCAGATGAGAAGAGGAATGGGGGTTCATGGACTTGGGAAAAGATGAGAAATTTATAGAAGCAGAACTAGAAGGGGGAAGATACACCACCCAAGGGTGGGAGCTGAGCAAAAGAAATGATGATTGAGAGGTAGAAGGAGGAGAAGTGGTCCCCAGAGTGCACAACACGTGGCCCTTAAACTTGCGCCACCGTCTCTTCTTGGCAGAGATTTCTTGAACACAAACCTGCCTGGTGTGGACTTGGACCTTCGGGCTTCTTATCTTGCAATATCTTCTCAAATAGTAGGCCCATATGGCAGATGACCTGGCCCGGTCATGAGTATGCATCGTCATTGGGGCGGCTGCCCCTAGACACCTAGTGCTAACAATATGTAGACATTCTTGAACAACTAACACCTCAGAATGATGAATATTAGGAAACCACGGAGTTTTATCAGTTGGCACAAGCAACATGAGGTTCGGCAACTCCACTCGATAATTAGGCATGAAGCATAACCCCCTTCATAGAAGGGTAGGATGGATATGAGAGAGAGTAATGCACGACGTTGACGTGGCTGGCTTACTGATAAATCGAGGGAGATTGCATAGAAAGTGCAGAATGTCCTTCGAAAATGCAAAAGATACGGCCAATTTCCCCTTGAACATGGAATGTATCAAACTCTTGGCGGCCGTATGAGTTACCACAATGCGGGTAGAGAACCCCTCTTGGCCATAAATCTGAACAGCAATGGAGCAAGAGGTGACAGCAACATCAATAATAAGACCTTCGGCGAGCAATGGGATTGCCACCGGTCTTGCTTTTGAAGAAACTGGCATCAGTGCAAGAGAGCTCTTCTTGGCAACCATCTTGGGAAGAATAGGCTCATCATCCCCAAAATAGCCAGGGACCATAACACGGATTGGCATCCGACAGATATAATCTCAAATATTGAAATGCATGGCCGGCACCGAAGAATCCTGACTCGCCTCATCGTCTCCCTGGGGACTAGACCCAAGGGTCACCAAAGGTAATGCACACCCGCTTCGTGGGGTGGAAGTGGAAAGAGAAGTGAAGATAGAAGGTTTGGAAGGAGTAGAGGCTTCAATAGATATAGCATTTCCAAGTGGTGGAAATGGAGTAAAGGGAACAATAGGTTTTGGCGTAAGTGGAGGTAAAGGGGATGTAGGTGAAGCCGGAGCTAAAGGTAAAGGTGAAGGCGAACCTTCCTCAGGCTCGGGCACGGAGGGAGATGGAGATGGTGAAGATGAGGTAGGAGGTTTTGGGAGAGGCGGTGGTGAAGGCGGTGGTGATGGGTTAGGTAATGAGGATGATGGAGATGGTGATGCACGCAATGAGGGTAGTGGAGGTGGGGTCGGTGATGGGGAAGATGAAGAAGGGGAGCACGGTGCCCACTGTCGACGTATCGATACAACACAATGGGTGGCGTCAAGAGCAGAAGTCGGAGCAAAAGAAGTGGAAGTAGTGGTGGGAACAACAGGAACGGAGGAAGTTGAGGAAGTGGAGGCACTAGCCTGAGCAAGGGCTTGGGCAGGTGAAGGCAATGGAGTCGGGATAGGAGATGGCGAAGATGATGGGGTAGGTGGACATGGAGATGGAGATGAAGGTGATGGAGCGGGTGCAACACTAGATAGAGGATCACGGGGGTGCCCTGGGTCTTGTAATGGAGGAGAAGGTTGCCTGGGTGACGCCTGTTGCTGCTACTTGCTGCGGAGATGTAAGACAACTTGGTGAATCGTAGGCCAATTAATTCTCTTCTTCTCTTCCAAGTCATAAACATACTCTCGGAACTCGAGGCAATCCTTGACCAAATGCCCCTACTGACGATGAAAATCATAAAATTGAAGCGAATTCCCGACCGCGGGTTGGCAATGTTGAGTTTTTCCAAGTGATTTTGATGATAACAAAACCCTGGGATGGCAAACGGTTTAAGTTCATCCACTCTTACAGATGTAAGTGCTCATGTAGGCTCTCAAAGCTATTCTTTTGTCACAAGAGTATGCTCAAAAGGATCATGTTTCAAAAGCCTAGAATGAGTCCAAACCAACTCAAATTGAATGGAACAAAGTGTGGTCTTACAGTATATTTTATAAGGATATGTTCCATGGGCTGACAATTTTATTTCTGCAGGTTTTCCAATGTTTGGTCGACCTGGCCAGCAGGGGCAGTCGACCTAATCTCCCAGAACTGAAAACTCTGTTAAATTACAGAGTTCGGTCGACCACCCCCATTGGACTAGTGTTGACACCTAAAATATGCCAGAAGTGACCATAGTAGATTCACAGTTCTGAAGATCAGTCAAGGGCACAGCTCACGTACCATCCCTGGGAGATCTGAGAGTCTGAATAGAAGAAACCCACTACCCCTATCATGTTATTCGACTAAAGCCGTCTTTGGCTAGGTCGCTGTCCAGTACTGCTGTCATTCAGATAGTCAGGCTGATAAAACTATACCAACATTCAGGCAACCATCTGCCTGCTGAAACAGATGTTCAGACATCTCTGATACTCCTGAAACGGGATGTACAGTGCCTCGCACATGTTTGTGAATGCAAGGTGTAAACAGTCCCATGGAGTCTTAATATATATATATATCAAGAATCCCATTGTCGAAAGGAGTCCACCAAGTGGATCCTGGGTCGAATGGGCCGAATGACAAGAAAATGGGCCAAGCCCAAATATGAGATGGGACGCGCCGATGACGGCCGCGTCGGGAGGACGATCCTAGCGCGCCGGGAAGTTCATGCTGGAAGGGTGAAGGTCTGGCCTCTATAAGAGGTCTGCCCTTCGAACGAAAAGAAAAAAAGAGAGTGGGCTTCGAACGAAAAGAAAGAGAGGTGGGCTTCGAACGAAAAGAAAGAGAGGTTGGCTTCGGAAAAAAAAAAAGAGAGAGCAGAGGGCAACAAAAAAGAGCAGGAGAAGAAGGAAGGAAGGGTGTGCTTAGCCACCAAAAGAGAGGGGGGAGATCGAACGCCCTTCATAGAAGCTGAAGAAAAGAGAGAGGGGTCCGAGGAGAGAATCCAGGTGGGAGGGCAGTGCAGTTGCAGCTCCTCCTCTCTCTCTTCACTGTCTATCTAAATGTTCTTCTGATATTTTTGCTTTCGAGCATCTTTGCTCCTATAGCATCGAATGCTAATGTAACCTTGTTTGTAGGAATAAAGTTTAGATTTCTTTCTCTTTTGAGTTGGATTTCTTTCTCTTAAATCGCATACGTGTAAGCCATTTGGCTGAAATGGTTAATAAAAGAATGGGATGAGCTCCGATATGCCCGATCATTCTTTTCTATCTTCCTCTGTATCCGAGGTTTTAATCTATGTAAGGCTACCGCAGCCACGAACGTCTTATGTTTAATTACTCCTATCTGCTGAAGCTTCTTCTCCATCACGCTTTATTACCCCCCCCCAGCAACATTTCGAGGGCCTGAGATAGTATATCTCATGGCTCCTCGTATGTGAAGTAAAGGGGGATGTGGTTCAGGGATTTCCGTCCGTGGTTCTGCTCCCAATGAGGCCCAGAGGAAAGGTGTTCCCCCAAAGTCTTCCCCCTCTGATCATCCAAAACAGTCGAGATTAAACCCCTCTCCTAACAACTCCCGAAACGCTGTTCGAAGACCTCCTTAAAATCCCTTCTGAAAGCCTCCTGGCGCCGGTATCTCCCGGCGTGAGTTTCACGCCGAGGGCTCCCCACGCCGATTGGACCTCCCCATCGTGCCGAGCCTACCTAGTTTCCGTGCCGAAACCACCCCTCCTCTCTGCATTGATACCCTTACGTCGTCTGGCCATCCTGATGCCTTCGTTACCACGGCGAGCCATACAGACCTCGTCCAATATATCCTACCCTCATGGGTGTGCATTGCCCTTCCCTCTGGCCTCACGGGAGCTATATCAAAGGGGGTCAATTCCCCCCACATTTTAGAACCCATTAAGTCAAGGAGTTCTGCCACTGCAGGATCTTCGATTGACTGCGTTGGGGACATTACAACAGAGGGGACGAGGTCTCATATGATCTAAACCCCTTTGATTACGGGCTACGCCCGGCACTCATTTCGGTTTCTACTTCGGCACTCGTGAGTAGATAGCCCATAATATTATCTTGGCACACTCCCAGAGTAAGGGGAGATGCTGTCAAAATTCACCCAGAGCTTTACTCTATCATACTGTTTCATCGGAATTGCATATTTAACCCCTCAATATGGCGGGAGCCTGAGCTATATCATCTCATGGCATCTTGCCATCGCAGAGAACATATCTCCGTGCTAATTAGCTCTTTGGACCCTCTCTGGGAATGAATCCATCCTCATCTCCCATCACCCCCACCTAATGCCCAGAAGTCCCCATTGAATGCCCAGAAAAACCCTCATAATACGCACCCTTTAAAACACATAAAACACCCCCCGGCGCCTATACTTCCCGGCGTCGTCGTCTCCCGACGCCAAACATGCGCCCGGTGGAGGGCGTGCCGAGGCCAGTATGCGCCGGATGCCCTCGTGCGTCGGGACCAGTCTGGGCCGATGACCCCCTTGAGCCCCCCTTTCATGCCATCTCCTCCCGGCACCACTGCCTCCTGGTGCCAAACCCGCGCCGGGTGGGGGGGGGGGGCGCCGAGTACCCTTACCATGGCACGTCGAGACTTGTCATGCCGACTACCCCTCAATCCTCCCATCGCGCCGGGAGCATACTGTGCCGTTTGATCTTCACGCCGACCCCAGTGCTGTGCCGTTTCACCTCAATAATGGTTGTCATCTGAATATCTGATGTCCTCCCCACCTCATCAAACCCAAACATAACCCAAATTCAATATGCCATGTCACTACCAACTGCCGGGTCAACCTCCATTGTCTCACGAAAGAATTTTAGTTCTTAACCCATGTCTAGGGGAGATACATTAATGAGGGGGGGTTTCACCCCTACATCACACCGAATACGACGTTTCTCATGTCACCCCGCTGACCCTCGGAGTTCTGCCACCGCATGTCCTCCAATGGTTCTTCGAGGGGAATATTAACGAACGGCGCAATGGTGCACACTGTCCCATCATATTTGGATCCTTCTCGGACCTAGGGCTACGCCCGATTCTCTTTTGGTTTCCATTCCGGCTCTCCGTGGATGGATGTCCTATATTCCCATTTGGCATAGTCCAAAGGGAGTGGACATGCTGCCGAATTTGTGTTATAACATCGTTATCACACCCCGCATATCACGGTTCCTCGTGCACGTCTGCATCGACCCTCGGGTATATTAAATGGTGTTGACAGAAGGTCGGGTTATGCCCAACCAGAAGTCTCCGCTATGCGCGATGGTGGTCTTCGGACCTACGTCCTCCGCCACGTACCAAGGGTCCATAATTCGATGAACTATGCATCCCCTGTATGATAAATAAATGCATCTTGCATGCCTTCGTCTTGGCCACCATGTAGCTCTTTTCATTCTTGCTTTGACAGCCCGCTATATCGGCAATTAATCAAAGATGTTCCCTCCTCGTGGGGGATGTAATTAACGCCATAGCCTTTATGGTATGGCGGACTACTGGTCCCGACCGAACCTCACACTCGCCCAGTATGGGTCAGCATGAGCGCACAATAAGATCGTCACTCATGTGACTGGCACGCCCTCGTCGTCAATCGGTCAGTTGACTACTAGTTAGTCAAATGGTTGATCGACCCGCAAAACGAAAGACTGGAAAGAGTTCCACACATCGAACAAGCCTGGCACTCCTAATAAACTAACTAACAAATCAATAAACCATCCAATAAATTAAAATAATAAATAAATCCATTCCCACAGTCTGGCACGCCCGGTGGGACCAGTGTCACCTTTCATCTCTTTGCTGAGATATTCGGGCTTCAAAGCCCTCTCAAAGGCTACTGATTATTTCCCTGTTTGTCTTTGCAAGCAGATCAATGACGATCAACGGAATAACGGGTGTCGACTTCGATCATTCGATCGTTGCTAAACACGCGCAAGGGTACCTGGCGGTACCCATGGAATTCGGCAGCTTCCCTACCGCTGTGGGCTTCCCCAACTTTTTGGGGTTAGCCTTCATCGATATCTTGGAGGTCGAAGCCCCAGTGCCTGCCAAGGAAGTCACAGAGAAAATGGAGCCTCTGAAGGTTCCCTGCTGCGAAGACTTGCCTGAAAGTCCGACCCCGGCCGCTAGCTTTTTGGTGCACCACGTCATACGTGGGACCCACCCCAATGTCATCAACAAACACCCTGGAGGACGCCAGCGTCGCCAGGCCCGCAAAAATGCTGCTGTAATCACCGGAACCCTATCTCAGTCCGGGAAATCTATGCTAGTTGGAGGCATGCGCGTCTTCCTCGACGACGCACGGCCAGGGTGACCCCAGACCGAGTCATCCCCAACATTCCTATCCACAATACCTATCAAGCTCTCGCTGGAAGGAGGGCAGAAAGAGAAGAAACCGGCCCCTATGGCCAAGGAAGCTCGGCACTCAGGCCAAAGAAGTTCAAACAGGTGTGGGTTCCCAAGCGGACCCGACCTGCCCACCATCTAACACCCATCCGCCGCCGTCCTATGAACGACGAGGCGGAGGTGAGAAGAGAAAGGGGCTTGCCCCCGAGGAAAGAAGAAGAGGTGGTTGCGGATCCTCCGCGCCGCAGAAGTTTCCGGGCTGCTGCCCGCCAAGCCAACGTCCCAGTCATGGGACGAAGATTCCAACATCCGGCCGACAGAGCTCGGCTGGCCTATATCCCTCCTGCTGAAGGTCGACAACTATCCCCCGTACTCTATCAAGAGCGGGGTCAGGAGAAGGTAACCTGTCTGATCAGGAACTACTTTCGAGGGCTGGGCAACCCCTCGCTGGGTCAGTAGTGACTAATGCAGACAGTGGCCACTGAGGAAGATTACCGCCCATCAGCGGCGGATGAAGAGGATATGGAGGATAGAATGATGGTGTCGTCAGTAGACGACAATGGATACAACGACGGTTTCGAGATCAAAGCCGATGAAGCCTTCCCCGAGCGGGAAGAAAAAAGAAGAGTTTATGTGTTCGAGAGGCTGACCTTTCCGCAACAAGCCAGACGAAGGGTCCATCGACAGAGAAGAAGGATGCAGGTCTTTACTTGCAACATGGCTGGTATATCCAGCCGATATGGGGAGCTTCCTGAAGACCCCCAAGAACTGGCTCAATTGGCCGTACGGCCCGGGCCAACTACCCGCAGAACAGAAGCAGCAAGAGAGCTTCAGATGATCATGAGAGGGAAACAACCCCAGGTCTATCCCCGCTGGGATGATAAGGCCCCCGTCTTGACCGCTAATGTGGTGACGACGGAAGAAGAAGGCGACGTCCTCCTCGACATCCTGCCTGAGGGTATGTCCTGGGAAACGATAGAGGGTATCCCCACCATTATAGATCCATCAAATCTAATGCTGCTGCAAAAATATCAACGGGAGATAGACTCTCTGAAGAAATAGCTGATGGAAAAGACTGAGCATTCATCGGCTTCTAAACCACCCGAAGTCTAGGGTGAATCATCCCGGGGAGCGGTTCGTCGTGACGACCATCCACCGCTCTATACACTGTCCCAGCCGTCAGAGCCAAGCATGGCGACAGCACAACAGCGGCCGCCACAGCCTCAGCCGCTGCTACCTCGGGTGCTCCCCCAAGTGCATCCGACACCCCCGCTGCTGCGTCCGCCACAGGCGACCACCCTGGTCACCCCATACCTTACGCCAGCGCACTTCTATCCGGAGCCAGTCGACCCCACGGTCGTGAACCGGATGATGGTGGAAAGGATGATCGAGCTGAAGCTCGCAAAGAAAAGTGAAGGCGACTACGTCGCATTCGATGCCTATCGGGTGCCCTACCCGCAACACCATGCGGCTAAACGACTTCCCCCAGGGGTCAACAAGCCGCCCAAATTCGATAAATTCAACGGGAAGGGGTCCCCTAAAGAGCATATTGCATATTATATGACCGTTATGGGTGATCTAGCCACCGACGAGTCATATCTGCTGAAGTTCTTCGGGTCCTCGCTGACGGGGCTTGCATTTGAATGGTACTCTAGCCTCTTGGCCGGGTCAATCAGTGATTGGTCGGATATGCAGAGAAAATTCAGAGAAAGATTCCATGTCACAGAGAGGGAGGTCACAGTGGCCGAACTCTACTCAACAAAACAAAGGGCAGATGAGACAACCCTTGATTACATCAAGAGGTGGAGGAACCTCGGAATGAGGTGCAAGCGGCCCCTGCATCAGGAGGACGCTTTGCAAATATGCAAACAAAATCTCAGGAGGGAGGTCCTGGAAAAGATGATTGGTATGGAAATACGGTCGTTTGACCGGCTGAATAATGTGGTGGCCGAGGAGGAGGCTTTTCTAGCCAAGCCTGTCCCGGCGTCAGCTGCCAGCACAGCCCAGAAAGGCAAGGCTGCGGAACGGCGCCCCACACCTAAAGAAGCGAACGCGCTTGATATCAAGGCGTTCGAACAGCAGAAGGAGAAAGGCAAGAAGGCGACTCCCCCGCAACCTGCAAAAGCTCTAGATGATAAAGAAGGTCCTTCGCTGTGGGACAAAATGAAGAAAGCCTATTCCTTTCCAAAAGACAAGACCCGAGTCCTGTTCGACTGGGTAACAGAATACAGCATGGTCACTTTGCCTGAGCCAAGGAGGCCGGAGGACCTGAAAAGAAAAGACAGTCCAAGATTCTGCCCCTACCACCAGATGTTGGGACATCTGATCGAAGACTGTTATGTTTTCAAAGACGTCATCGAAGGAATGGTAAAGAAGAATGAAATAGAGCTGGGAGAGTACAAAGTGGACCCTCCTCAGCCACATGAAGCCCCTTTCAGGAAGGCAGCAGTCAACATGATCTTCCTCTACCAGGCATTACCTGAGGAGATCTCTGAAGCAAGCACACGGAGCACCTACGAAATCCATTTCCTGGAGCCCGTGAAAGAACAACAGGGGTGGCAGCAGATCCCTGTAAAGCACAAGAAGAAGAGGGCACCCCGCCCAAAAGAGGGGGCACATATCCGTGGCATCACACCCCGGCCTGCTCCGCCAGTGGTAGCACCCGTATGGGTCACTCCACCTACAGCTGTCAGAATACATACACCTAATAGGAGGAGACAAACTCCGCTGCCAGTAATCAAGGAAACCAATCCTGGAGTCCTTCGACTGCAGCACCTGATTGAAGGGCTAGATGAATATGTGCAGCCCGAATTGAAACCTATGCTGGTACGGGACCACGTCCCATGGCAAGAACTGGAACAACTCTCACTCAAACAGGTGGAAGAAGCTGAAACAGCACCCTCTGAAGAGGGCAGCCTGTTCTGGGGGCAGGCACCCGCAGAAACCAAAAAGAAGCGAAAGCAAAAGAAGAAGAAAAGAAAGGCCGCTGGGGTCAATAAAACACAGGTTGTCTCCTGCAATACCCTGTCAGCACTCTTCACCCTATTCGGAGGAGAGGAAGAAGAAGAAATTTGCTTCACACCCCATGCTGGGGAAGGCAAAGCCGAGGCCGCAACTGCTGCGCATGCCACTCGGTCGGGCCGAAAATGGGGGCACCAGCCACCACCCAATCACAACATCATGTTCAGAGGGGAGCAACCCTACAAGACACCTCTGCCGGAGGTTAAGGGAGTCAAAATCCCTCCTCCGTCAGGCCTATACAACAAAAGTGGGGGCAAGGCAGTCCCTTCATTCCTTGAATTTATGAAGATGTCAAAAGGGAAGCAGCCCTGCCAAGATGCTAACCCTACATCCGGGGCCATTCACCCGCAGCCAGCGTAATCTACTGAGGATGCGAATGCAGATGGAGCATGCCCTACGGCAACTAATAAAGAAGACCCGATAGCCGGTGCCAGTCAAGAGGGTGCCGGGTCCGAGGAAGATGAAGCAGGTCCGTCTGGACCCACAAATCAAAACCTCCCCAAGCCCAGATGGGCTGAAGAGATGAAGCTCTCCAATGTCCGGGCTGGGAGCCGAATAATGAAGTTGCTCAAGAAGCTCCCCGCTCGATTTATGATCTGGGAAATTCTATCTTTGAGTGAAGAAACTCGACAGGCGATCATCACTGCTCTGCAGACGCCTGCTCATTTTGAAGCCTGCATAGCTGAGGCTATACCAGAAGCCAGTATGACCTTCTCTCCAGAAGACATGCTACTACCTACTGCCAGCCACAACATGCCGCTATATATGAAAGGGCACCTGAATGGAAGAGAACTGAACCGGATCCTGGTCGATCCTGGTGCAGCAGTCAACATCCTGCCATACAGAATATACGAGAGGTACCACTTTAATGTGCATCTCGAGAAAGTCAGGGATATGCGTATCGCTGGCTTCAACCAAAAATGTGAAGTATCTATGGGAGTGGCAGAGTTCACACTGACCTTGGCAGATTTCACTACAACGGTGCAGTTTCATGTCATTGACTCTCGAACCTCCTACAAAGCGCTGCTCGGTCGCCCATGGCTGCATGAAAATATGGTGGTGCCCTCCACGCTCCACCAATGCATCAAATACAGCCTCCAGGGGAAGGAGGAGAGGATATTTGCTGATATCCACCCATTCGAGGTGTTTTAATGTCACTTGGCAGACGCCAACCTATATACGGGGCCTCCCCGGAAGGTTTTTGAAGCTGAGGCCCCCGCAGGGGCGTCGAAGAATAGATTGGGTGACGGTTGATATCCACCACCGCCACGCGGATATGTCAAGCCGAAGGTGGTCTCCCACATCACAACTTCTGGAAATGTCGGCAGGGTGACACCCCCAGCATTATACCCCAAAGCTAAGGAAGTGCAGGTCGATCGACAGCACGACCGCATCGGAGTCCCGGCCGGCCTCACCAAGCCAGTCTCCTGCCTCAACGACCCCACTGTCGAACCTTTCAAAGCTTGGGAGGTGACACAGGAAGATGGGCCCAGCAGCTTGTTCTATACAGCTGAGGAGCATCCCACTCAGGAAGACATAGACTGCAACCTTTCTGAAGATCTAGCCAACCCGCGGGTTCCTGTTCAAGGCCTGGCATTTACAACTGATCGAATGGCCAAGATGTTTCAGAACCAACACATCCCTCCCGATCAGTCTCAAAAGCACAAGGAAGCTTTCCAGAAGATGTGGCATCCTGCAAATCTGGATAAGGAAATGAGACGTGTCTCTCAACATCTAGGGTTGGGCTTCACCCTGGAGGAATATTATTACAGTGGGCGGTACGAGGTGGATACTATCTCCGCCTTCTATACCACTGAAGATGGCCCTCTGGGGGCAACCTTTGATGATTATCCGGTGGAAGCCGAATATCTCGAACTAGCTCGGTCCGGGAATCAAGAAGCAGAAACCTCGGCCCCTTGCCGATGCTGGGAGCAAGTTCATCCTGAAGAAGCGGCCCTTCAAGCCGAATTCGATACGGCTAGCAGCAGCGAAGCCGAAGACATTCAAGAAGCCGGAGTTTCCCCCTCCCCAGGGGTCCTACTAATGACAACTTCAACACCCTTTCTGCCAATCAGGGAGGCCTTGGTCAACTCCAATCAAGGGGAGCCAGCTACCAGGGAAGAAAAAGCCACTTCTGCGGAAGATACAACTGTCCCAGAAGGCGAAACTTCCTCAACTTCTGCTGCAAAATCAGCATGCTGTCTGGGCCTGGCAGTGAACAGTTACCAGCCCGTCATGGCTGCAATCTCATCTGCAAACACCAAGGCCACTCTCTCATCCTTGGAAGCTGCGACAGCAATGGATCTGCTAATAGAACAATCCACTCAGCCGCTGGCACAAGAGATCAAGAAACCTCCGGAAGCTCTGGCGGTGTCTGACGAGGAAGTCGAAGTGCTCGACCCTCAAGATGGCGTTCCAGACTTCGTTGACCTCCAACCGGCACCTCCGGAGATAGAAGACGGAGGCCAAGCCACAGTCGATGAACTGATAGAAGTCAACCTGGGAAATGAGAAGGACCCTAGGCCTACCTTCCTTAGTGCCCAACTATCCCCAGAAGAACGGGAGCTGTACATTCAACTACTGCTAGAATATCGGGATTGCTTCACCTGGACTTACAAAGAGATGCCAGGTCTAAGCCCCGCTGTCTCACAACATGAGTTGGCAATCAACCCTGAAGCAGAGCCGGTGAAGCAACCACCGCGGCGCATAAGGCCAGAGCTCATCACCCAAATTTGTGCTGAAGTCGACAAGCTCATTGACGTGGGATTTGTTGAAGAAAACCAGTACACCACATGGCTGGCGAATATCGTCCCCATGAAAAAGAAGAATGGACAGATCTGGATATGTGTCGACTTTCGAGATCTAAATAAAGCCTGCCCCAAAGATGACTTCCCGGTGCTGATAACCGGGTCATGATTGATGCTACAACCGGCCATGAGGCTCTATCATTCATGGACGGGTCTTCCGGCTACAATCAGATTTGGATTGCGGAGCATGACCGAGTCCATACTGCTTTCTGAACTCCTAAGGGCATTTATCATTACAAGAGAATGCCGTTCGGATTAAAGAATGCTGGCGCAACCTATCAGCGCGCAATGACCAAAATCTTTGATGAACTGCTCTACCACAAGGTCGAGTGCTACATAGATGACCTGGTGGTCAAAACCAGAAGAAAAGAAGATCATATGCAAGACCTCCGGATTGTTTTTCAGAGGCTGAGGCAGCATGAGCTAAAAATGAACCCTATGAAATGCGCGTTCGGAGTGTCGAGCGGAAAATTCTTGGGCTTCATCGTCTGATATCAGGGAATCGAGATAGACCCCGCAAAGATCAAGGCGATTCAGGGGTTACCTCCGCCAAGGAACATCTCCGAGCTGAGATCACTACAGGGCCGTTTGGCTTATATCCGGCGTTTCATTTCCAATTTGTCAGGGCGGTGCCAGCCTTTTCACAAGTTGATGATGAAAGATGTCCCCTTTTACTGGGATGAAGATTGCCAGGCAGCCTTCGACAAGCTAAAAGACTACCTGAAAACTCCTCCAGTGTTGGGCGCACCGGTGAAAGGATGATCATTGATACTGTATATAGCAGCTACACATAATTCTCTGGGGGCAATGCTGGCCCAGAATAATGAAGAAGGGAAAGAACAAGCCCTCTATTACCTCAGTCGGAGACTGGTCAGAACTGAAGAGAAATATACTTATATTGAGAAGATCTGTCTGGCGCTGGTCTTCGCAGTTAAAAAGCTCGACACTATATGTTGCCGCATGAAACAGCTTGGTATCCAAAGAGGATCCCCTGAAGTTCATTATGTCTCAACCGGCACTCAGAGGCCGCCTGGGCAAATGGGCGGTAATCCTTATAGAGTTTGATATCTCCTACGTGCCGCGTAAGGCCGTCAAGGGCCAAGCTATTGCAGACTTCTTCGCTGAGCACCCAGTGCCCGGGGATTACCCGTTGGAGCCGGAGCTTCCTGAAGATGAAACTTTAGAAGCCGTGCAAGTACAGCCCTCCTTATGGCAACTATACTTTGATGGCGCTTTCAGAATTGACACCTCTGCCACCGGGTCAGCCAGGGTCAGAGCAGGAGCAGGCATAGTCCTGAAATCCCCAGAAGGAGAAGTGGTGCATACATCGTATTCCATAAACAAGCAATGCACAAACAATGAAGCGGAATATGAAGCCCTGATAATCGGGTTGCAAATTGCTCTGTCCATGGGAATTCAGATGCTGGAAGCATTCGGAGACTCCATGCTAGTTATAAAGCAGCTAGAAGGAGAGTTCGATGTACGAAAGCAAGAGCTTCTCCCCTATCACCAGTTGGCAACTCGCCTGATGTCAAAATTTTATTTCATCAGTATTAAGCACATCAATCGAGGCCGGAATGCTCTGGCAGACGCCCTCGCTAAGCTGGCCAGTTCATTGGCGGTCCCGCCAGACACAAGCCTGAATATAACAGTGATCAACCGCCGACAGGTCCCAGCGTGACAGAGGTCCTGACCGACGAACAAGAGATGGAAGTAGCAGTCATCGAAGGGGTTCAACAGCCCGATTGGCGAGAGCATCTCCTGCGCTGGTTTCAACACCAGCAACTTCCAAAAGAAAAGGAACAGAGAATGAAGCCCCTAAGGATCAAGGATTCTTATGAGATGAGAAGCGGGACCTTGTTCCGAATTATGGCAGATGCCCAAAGGAAAGTCCTACTCAGTTGCTTGTCTTCAGCAGAAGTAGGACAGGTGATGCAGGAGGTCCATGCAGGATCAGCTGGAGCACACCAGGTTGGCCCAAAAATGAAAATTGAGATAAAGAAGCTGGGTTACTATTGGCCAACTATATTTGATGATTACCGCAAGTTTGCCAAAGCTTGTCAGAAATGTCAAGAACACGCTGATGTAGCAAGGAGACCTCCAGTGCCACTGCATCCCACCCTACCAAGCTGGCCGTTTGCTCAGTGGGGCACGGACGTGGTAGGGCCGCTGCCAGCATCTTCATCAGGGTGCAGATACATCTTAGCAGCTACAGACTACTTCTCCAGATGGGCGGAAGCAGCATCACTAAGAGATGTGACGGGAGAGCTAGTTGCAAGATTCTTCCGACAAAATGTAATATTCCGGTTCGGGATCCCCAGCCGAATCATCTCTGATAATGGCAGTCACTTTAGGAACCAGAAGGTTTCTCGGCTGGCCGACAAATATAAAATCGACTGGAGGACATCGTCCCCCTACAACCCTCAAGCCAATGGACTCGCAGAAGCCTTTAACAAGACATTGTGCACGCTGCTGGCAAAGACTGTTAAGTCTAATAAAAAAGATTGGGAAGAAAGGATGTACGAAGCACTTTGGGCCTATCGTACCGTCTACAAGACCCCAACCGGCTGTTCCCCTTTCTCCCTCGTCTACGGGTCAGAAGCTGTGGTGCCAATTGAACTTGAAGTTCCTTCGTTGTGAGTTGCCATCCAGCACGGACTAGTCAGTGGTGAGCAGACCAATGCAGAAAGAAGATTGGAAGAGCTCGTTGAGCTCGAAGGAAAACGCCTCCGGGCGCAGCAAAACATCCAGCTCTACCAAGCTCGCATGGCCCGTGCTTTTGACAAGCTAGTCAAGGGTCGAGAATTCAAGAAAGGAGACCTGGTAATGGTCAAAAGAAAAGAAGTGATGGCCTCCAACCCCAAAGGGAAGCTGGTCGAAAACTGGGTCGGGCCGTATATCGTCCACCGAGTATATGAAGGCGGTGCCTACGTCCTTGTAGACCACAAAGGAGTCATTCAGTTCTCTCCCCTCAACGGAAAACACATTAAGCTGTATCATGCAGCGCAGCCGACATGTCCCGAGTGATCGGTCGAGGCTACTCCTCTCCTTGGTTTAGCGGCACTCCGCCCTAACTGAGCTACCTTTTCCTTGGTTTAGTGGCACTCCGCCCTAACCGAACTACCTTTTTCTCGGCTTAGTGGCACTCCGCCCTAACTGAGCTACCATTTCCTTGGTTTAGTGGCACTCCACCCTAACCGAGCTTCATTTCCCTTGGTTTAGTGGCACTCCGCCCTAACCGAGCTACCTTTCCCTTGGTTTAGTGGCACTCCGCCCTAACCGAGCTACCTTTTCCTTGGTTTAGTGGCACTCCGCCTAACCGAGATACCTTCTCCCTTGTTTAGTGGCACTCCGCCCAAACCAAGCTACATTTTCTTTGGTTTAGTGGCACTCCGCCCTAACCGAGATACATTTTTCTTGGTTTAGTGGCACTCCGCCCTAACCGAGCTACATTTTCCTTGGTTTAGTGGCACTCCGCCCTAACCGAACTACCTTTTTCTCAGCTTAGTGGCACTCCGCCCTAACCGAGCTACCCTTTCCTTAGTTTAGTGGCACTCCACCCTAACCGAGCTACATTTCCCTTAGTTTAGTGGCACTCCTGCCCTCACCAAGCTACCTTTTCCTTGGTTTAGTGGCACTCCGCCCTAACCGAGATACCTTCTCCCTGGTTTAGTGGCACTCCGCCCTTACCAAGCTACATTTTCCTTGGTTTAGTGGCACTCCGCCCTAACCGAGCTACATTTTCCTTGGTTTAGTGGCACTCCGCCCTAACCGAGCTACATTTCCCATGGTTTAGTGGCACTCACCCTAACCGAGCTACATTTTCCTTGGTTTAGTGGCACTCCGCCCTAACCGAGATACCTTCTCCCTGGTTTAGTGGCACTCCGCCCTAACCAAGCTACATTTTCCTTGGTTTAGTGGCACTTCGCCCTAATCGAGCTACATTTTCCTTGGTTTAGTGGCACTCCGCCCTAACCGAGCTACCTTTCCCTTGGTTTAGTGGCACTCCGCCCTAACCGAGCTACCTTCTCCTTGGTTTAGTGGCACTCCGCCCTAATCGAGCTACCTTTTCCTTGGTTTAGTGGCACTCCGCCCTAACCGAGCTACATTTTCCTTGGTTTAGTGGCACTCCCCCCTAACTAAGCTACCTTTCCCTTGATTTAGTGGCACTCCACCCTAACCGAGCTACCTTCTCCTTGGTTTAGTGGCACTCCGCCCTAACCGAGCTACATTTCCCTTGGTTTAGTGGCACTCCGCCCTAACCGAGCTACCTTTTTCTTGGTTTAGTGGCACTCCGCCCTAACCGAGCTACCTTTCCTTGGTTTAGTGGCACTCCGCCCTAACCGAGCTACATTTTCCTTGGTTTAGTGGCACTCCGCCCTAACCGAGCTACCCTTTTCTTGGTTAATGGCACCTTGCCTTAGCCGAGCTACCCTTCCTCGGTTAGTAGCATTCTGCCCTGACCAAGCTCCCGAATGAATACACCACATTGTTGCCATTACCGGCCTTACGCCCGAATCGGCGAGAGATCACTCCTTTGCGTTAACATTCAGCCCTTGCTAACGAATGAACTGTTCTGCTCGGCGCAGGGTCTGATGCTCCGGCCGACAGCCATCTACTGTCAACCAAGGGTCGAACGTCACACTTCGACCTGCCACCCTACACAAATACAAAAAAAAAAGAAAGAAAAATGGGGTTGAAAATAGAGATACCCCGCCAGACTTGCTCCCATATCGGGACAAGTGTAAAAATGGCCGTAACCCAGCTGTGGCGAAAACCCGGAAGGGCGTCGCCGGCAAAATCGGGTACCCCGCCACGTGAAAACCCAAAAGGGCGCGTGGGCAAAAGCAAGAGGGGGCTGGCTTCGACGAAAACACGAAAGGGCGCTTGAGTCAGTATAGTGGTAATTTCCAAATGCCTCTCCTATTCTCCACCTAATGAAACTCCGAAAGGGACAATCATCAAAGTCCCACCAGAAATCCTTTAACACACCCTTTTCGACCCTCGTCATCATCGGTGAGATCGGTCGATCTCTACCTTCAACTTGGACCTTACGTCCCTGTTGACAATCTCATCCTTGTTGCGGCGATAGCCCATGCCGACGAACAAACCCTTTTCGACCCTCGCCATCATCGGCGAGATCGTTCGATCTTTACCCCTAACTCGGATCCTACATTCTTGTTAATAGACCATACCCCTTACTTCGGCATCTAGCCGGTGTCGACGAACCGGAGCAAGATTCGATCCTTGTCATCATTGACAAGGTTAGTCAATATTTTCGCGGTCCAGTTCTTCTGCATCCCGAATTCAAAAAAAAAAGAGAAAGGAAAGAAAAATGGGGTTAAAGATAGAGATACCCCGCCAGTCTTGCTCCTATAATCAGGACGAGTGCAAAAATGGCTATAACCCAGCTGTGGCGAAAACCCGAAAGGGCGTCGCAGGCAAAATTGGGTATCCCGCCGCGTGAAAACCCGAAAGGGCACGCTGGCAAAAGCAAGAGGGGGCTGGCTTCGGTGAAAATCCGAAAGGGCGCTTGGGTCAGTAATATGAATAAAAAAAATGATCATGAATGATCAATAGTGATGAACCAACCTCCGTCCAGAAGGCCATTTACGAGGTCGGGGCGAGGGTCTTCATCCGATATCCCACTTATACACGTCCAGTGCCTACCCCTTTCGACCCTTGTCACCATCGGGAAGATCGGTCGCTATCCTCCCGGTTCTTGTCACCATCGGCAAGACTGTCTACCCTTTCGACCCTTGTCACCATCGACAAGATCGGTCGCTACCCTTCCGATCCTTGTCATCATCGGCAAGACCGTCTACCCTTTCGACCCTTGTCACCATCGGCAAGATCGGTCGCTATCCCTCCGGTTTTTGTCATCATCGGCAAGACCGTCTACCCTTTCGACACTTGTCACCGTCGGCAAGATCGGTCGCTACCCTTCCGGTCCTTGTCATCATCAGTAAGACCGTCTACCCTTTCGACCCTTGTCACCATCGGCAAGATCGGTTGCTACCCCTTCCGGTTTTTGTCATCATCGGTAAGACCGTCTACCCTTTCAACACTTGTCACCATCGGCAAGATCGGTCGCTACCCCTTCTGGTTTTTGTCATCATCGACAAGACCGTCTACCCCTTCGACCCTTGTCACCATCGGCAAGATCGGTCGCTACCCTCCCGGTTCTTGTCACCATCGGCAAGACCGTCTACCCCTTTCGACCCTTGTCACCATCGGCAAGATCGGTCGCTACCCTTCCGGTCCTTGTCACCATCGGTAAGACCATCTACCCTTTCGACCCGTGTCACCATCGACAAGGTCGGTCAACATCTCCCCCAATCAGGGTCAATAATGGAATTACCATGAGTAGCCAGCAGTCACGGTTTCGACGCCTCTTGTCAGCAAGACCTACGTTTGCGCCAACCTGGCAACCTCTGGAACCCCGTCCCGCGGTGGAGCGAGGCCCCCATCCTTTCCTTGAGAGGGTGGACGCTCTCCTGCGACACGAACATGGAGGTACTTCCAAGCAGGTCGCCAGAATTGCCACAAGACATAACAGAATGTGAGTGTGGATGTGGACACCAAAAAATATAGTGAAGGAAACTTCTATCTTCATTACAAAAAGGGGAAGTGAATACAAAGGGAGCCCTTATGAGGGGACAGATTACAAAGGCGGATCAGCTAAGGCCGCCTGAAGATATCAGCAAAGTCAATAAGCCCAACATGAGGAGCCGCCCCCAGTTCATGGAGCTGCGCTTCCTCTTCATGAACTCGAGTCACCTCAGTCTCCAGAGACGCGACTCGGCCCTCCAGCAAAGAAGTTCTTTCGATGCCTTCGACTTCCGCAGCCTCCAGCCGCGGTATCTCAACTTCTATGGTAGCCAATTCAACGCGGAGTTCTTCCCGGCGGCTACGTAGAATGTGCGCCTGGGTTACGGAAGCTTCAACCTGAGCCCTGCTCTCCTGAAGACCAGAGATCAGAGACGTCAGCTCCGCCTGACAGTCAACTCTCTGCAGTTTGAGGGCCGCCAGCCGGTCGCCCATCATCTTCTCGAGAAAGTCCCGTCGATTCACAAACTTCAACACGAAAAGCACCCGCTGGGTCCAGATATCTAGAGGGCAGCCCAGTGCCTGCAGCCCGATCGTCAGTCGCGCAGCCACTTCTTTCAACTGGGAGTAAGACAGCGCTGGCTGAGATTCCACAACCTGACGCAGCATCTCTAGATGCTGCCAGACAAATTCCTCCGATGAGGTAATGCCCAGGGAAGCCGCCGGAGACACCTCGAAGGTCACTTCCCTGTCTATGGCGGCCCATAAGCCGGTGTCTGGCTCGGAAGAGGAAGATGGAACGGCCGTCAAAGCCAAAGAGGCAGATACCACGGCAACATGTTCCTGCTCCGTCAGACTCCTGTTAGGGCTTCTTTCAACGGAGCCTAGGAGGGACGGAGGTTCTGATGCGGGACAAGACCACGGACATGACAAGCTCGTGACTGCCCCTTAACGAGGGAAGCGTCGGACTTGCGCAGTTGAGAAATCGGCAGTGAGCTAGGGTGATCGGCTCTCTCGTGTGCCCGGATCGGGTCACTGGACAGTCTCGCACTCTCTCGCAGCAGTGGTGAATGATAATATAGCGAGCTAACGGACCTAAAGCATGCTCTCTAGCAGCGGCATAAATAAGTATATATGAAAATAAGCAAATGCCGAGTGTAGGGAGCGAGAACGATACCTCCACGCGCTCGGCGTGGGGAAGACGGACCCGGCCGAAAACTCGTACTCCCGGGAAACTTAACACACAATAATTACAGCAATGGGAACATGCCCACTCAACACAGGGAGGTAAAGGGCTATACAAATGGGCCCGGGAGGACCGAATTCGGGTTGACGGGCAGCTTCGTGTGTTGATTCGGCTACACGCGTGTTCACGACCGTGGGGCCCACGTGCTGTCCGGAGGGGCCGTGTGGGACCCGGTGGTACCGCTGTAGTGGAGACACTTGGAGAAGCGCTCCTCGGGCTGGCGGCACGCTGGTTCACCGGCCGGAGGCCGGGCGGCGCCATTCGGCACCGGTCGGAAAAACCGATCAGAAATCTGCCGGTTCTGTATTTCAGCGCGCGCTCCGGCGGGAACAGACGCTGCGATTAGTACCAGTGTCGGAATGCGACGAGATCAGAACCATTGGAAAGCTGCTTCGAAGTACTACAATGTAGTGGCCTTAGAAAAATTCACCAGATTTGTACTTTGTGTTGGCAAATTTTATATGCTGCTATTGTACAGTAACTGAAGACTCAGATCTGTAGAGAACTTTCCTGCTGATTGCCTTTGACCGTGAAGTAGATGTCCGAATTTGAATATGTCTTCTTCAGTAAGGTTGTAGGAAATTGAACAAGGAAACAAAGACTATTTTTGGATCTGGAGTTGGAGGTGGTGGTGATTTTTCTGATTTTGGAAGTGGAGGGTGGTCGGATCTGAGATCTGACTAAAAACATTGTATCAGAGGAAGAACACGAATTTCTAAAAATAGATAGAAGGCTGATAAAAAATTAAGAAAATTTGTGGAGGTAGGGGGTGATGGAAAGAACTCCCAGTAAAATTGGGAGGGTCTGGATAAATCAAAAAGATGGTCGGGGGGGGGGGGAACTTAGAGGTTCTGTCACTGTAGACAGAAACTTGGCAGATCTGGGATGACAGGTTGGACGAAAATGTAAAAACACTAAACGATGGAATTTTGACGTGAAAAGTTAGGTGGATCTTGGGATTCAAGGGTAGAACACACCATAAAAAATTCAGATCAATCCAAGCTCGTGGCTGAGATAGAAAATTCGTGGAAGATGCTGTGATCGGACGAAGATAGAACTGCAGAGGCGGCTCGATGGCGGCACGAACGGCGGCGGCGGCGGCACCGATGATCACTGGAGGTGGGGGAAAGGAGATACCACTCTAGAATGGGGGTTTGGGAAGGGGATAACTAGAGGAGAGAGGGCTGGGGCGCAGCTAGCTTCAAACTTTCACAAATTTTTCTGAATTTCATTGCTTTTCTCATAAAAATACAAGCTTATATATGTTTTACATCAAATGCAAGGTGGACCGTTGGATCTAGGGAAGGGGAATCAAGGGCTGGGATTAAGTGTGAATCACACACAAAAAATATAAACTAATCCTAGTGGAATGGGGCGCCCCCTTGACCATATGTAAGGTTGAATGGGTAGGTTGAATGGTAGGTGGCCTACCTTGGATAAAATGGGCCACTTGTCTACCCATGTGGCATATGACTAGTCCAACCTTCTAGATGTCCACCTAGGATGGTTGACCATCCCCACAAGATGACATGGACCAATGGGAAAGGGCTGAGTGCCCCCTTGCTGGTCCTACTGACAAATTACATAGAAACCCACACAATCTACGGGAGTGACGCATTGGCCGATAAAGCCGTACAATTGCGCGTATACTTTCCCGTGGATATAAAAATAAACTAAAGGATATAAATGCAATATGAAAAGGTACTGGCTCGGTGTCGATTCCCATCAACTCTCCCCGGGTGGGAGGAACTCGACCTCGTCGAGTAGGGGTAGGGATGCTCGAATACTCCGGCGGATCCGTCACCGTGCCAAGTAATGCTGGTACGCTCCACTCCAAATGATCGTCACCTGCTCATTTCATATATACTCGATATGCGCAAACTGCTATGGCCTGAAGGTGGACACTCCGGGTAGGGCACTCTCAAAAGGAAGGGAAGCGGCTCAAAGACTCACTAGGAATCACCGCTGAGGCCCTATAAGTGACTGATCCTGGTATAGATGTAGAATCGACCCCATACTCATCAAGTGAGTCCACTCGCCTCTTACTCATAAGAGACCGACAACGAGCTTGCACAAGACTCATGCAGACTTACCATGCAATACACACAACAATCGACTCGAGACACACCACACAAACAAACCACACAAGAAAAACACACCGACTCATATATGACCCTAGACTGAGATGGTGACACAAGCTTACTAGGTGGCGGCATCCTGGGTGGCGGGTTAGCCATCCAACTCTCCCCCCAAGGCATAGTACTCATTGGCTAGTGCGTCATCGGCCTCATAATTGACACACTCAAGCTCGGGAGGTGCGGGCTCTCCAACACCTAAGGCTAGGGTGGCGCGAGCGGGACACTCGCTGGCAAAGTGGCCAAATCCATGACAGTGGAAACACTGCACTCTCGACGACTACTCTCTCCTATAAAAGGGGCGTTACCCTTATCATTCCGTCGGGTAGGGGGTGTAGGCAGCAAAGGGGGATATGTAGGTGCCTTGGACAATAGTGGAGGGGGTGCCGGTGCTAGAGGATGGGCTAGAGGAGCCAGGGAACGGGCAACGGGTGCTGGTGGTTGGGGTGGGAATAGATCCCGGGGTGGAGGGGGATGAGGCCGTGGAGCGAAGTGCTCCTGACGGGTGGGCTCCTGAGATCGAGCCATGGGAGGCCGCTGATGTGGGCCTATGGAGTGACGGGGCTCGGTACTACGGAGAGGGGTGGGGCTCAACCGATGGCTAGACTCGAACTCTCCCTCAAATTGCTCCATCTCGAGAGCAACCTGGTATGCCTCTTCCACCGTCTTGGCATTGCGGCGGAAAAGCTCATACTGGTAGTGTGGCCGCAAACCACGTCGAAAGCGGGACACAGGCATGGTACTCTCCTCCGTGACACCACATCGTAGAAAGTACTCGTCAAACTCCGCGATGAATTCGAAGACGGACTGGTCTCCCTGGCTAAGACTTTGCCATCTATCGATGAGTCACTGGCAGTATGTGGGAGGAAGGTACTTTTGCCGAAGTTTATTCTTCATCTCGGCCCATGTGTCGATCGGGGGTTCTAGCCGCTGAAGTAGCAGGCTCTCCACATTCTTCCAATAGGTTTGTGCCTGCCCCATGAGTTTCATGGTGGCGAATCGGACCCTTCGACGCTCCGACATATCATACCACTCAAAGTAACAGTCCATGCCGAACTCCCAATCTAGGTAGACTTTCAGATCCAAAGACCCGTAAAAAGCGGGAGGGTCCGCTCGCACGGTCTTAAGGACCCGATCATCATCCTCATCTCGTTGTGGCTGAAAACCACGACGGCATTGACCATATCCCTCATAGGCATTGTCGGAACCATAGTCCTCGAGACCAAGGTCACGATGCGGTAGTTGGGGAACCCGAGGAAGGGTGGGTGGAGGAGCTTGTGGTGGCTGGTTTTGGGCCGCGGGAGCGGCCTGGACTTGGGCCATGGGAGCGGGTTGGACTTGGGCCACCGCGGGAGGAGGTGCGGGTGGGCCTTGGGCTGCCCCTGGAGGGTCCCCGTGTGACATCCTATCTAACCGCCCAACGAGGTCTTGGACCGACCTGTCGGAGGTCTCCAAGCGCCCCTCCATGGCTCCAAGGCGACCATCCATATTATCGGAGAAAGTCCTAAAGTTAGCATCGGATTGGTCCAACCTAGTCATAATGGCCATCATCGCCTCTTGTAGGGAGTGAAAGTCTCCCGAGGTATCCCGTGGGTTGGCCATAGGTGGTGGTGGGGGTGAGTACTGAGTACCCCGACGAGTGGGCATGCAAACACGCCGACTAGAAGACGCCGACTAAAGCAAAACACACTAATGCAAAATGATGCGCCTAGACTTAACCAAAATGCGGTATGCGGCGGAGGTAATCGACCCGAAGGTCACTCGCGCAAGTGTGCGGCCTTCCCGATAGGCGTAGCCTAACGTTCGGACAACACCTTTTGATATACCGAGTAAAGGGATGCAATGCAAAAAGACACTTCTTTTTTTTTGTTTGTTTTAAAACAATGATGACCCAAAACACGACTTAGACGTAAATGACTAATCAATGACACTTTTTTTTTTTTGGACACCCTAGACTCAAACTCGCTCTGATACCAAATTGATGCGGGACAAGACCACGGACACGACAAGCTCGTGACTGCCCCTTAACGAGGGAAGCGTCGGACGTGCACGGTTGAGAAACCGGCAGTGAGCTAGGGTGATCGGCTCTCTCGTGTGCCCGGATCGGGTCACGGGACGGTCTCGCACTCTCTCGCAGCAGTGGTGAATGATAATATAGCGAGCTAATGGACCTAAAGCATGCTCTCTAGCAGCGGCATAAACAAGTATATATGAAAATAAGCAAATGCCGAGTGTAGAGAGCGAGAACGATACCTCCACGCGCTCGGCGAGGGGAAGACGGACCCGGCCGAAAACTCGTACTCCTGGGAAACTTAACACACAATAATTACAGCAATGGGAACATGCCCACTCCACGCAGGGAGGTAAAGGGATATACAAATGGGCCCGGGAGGACCGAATTCGGGTTGACGGGCAGCTTCGTGTGTTGATTCGGCTACACGCGTGTTCACGACCGTGGGGCCCACGTGCTGTCCGGAGGGGCCGTGTGGGACCCGGTGGTACCACTGTAGTGGAGACACTTGGAGAAGCACTCCCCGGGCTGGCGGCACGCTGGTTCACCGGCCAGAGGCCGGGCGGCTCCGTTCGGCACCGGTCGGAAAAACCGATCGGAAATCTGCCGGTTCTGTATTTCAGCGCGCGCTCCGGCGGGAACGGACGCTGCGATCAGCACTGGTATCGGAATGTGACGAGATCAGAGCCGTTGGAAAGCTGCTTCGAAGTACTACAATCTAGTGGCCTTCAGAAAAATTCAGCAGATTTATACTTTATGTTGGTGAATTTTATATGCTGCTGTTGTACAGTAATCGAAGACTCAGATCTGCAGAGAACTTTCCTGTTGATTGCCTTTGACCGTGAAGTACATGTCTGAATTTGAAGATGTGTTCTTCAGAAAGGTTATAGGAAATTGAACAAGGAAACCAGGACTATTTTTGGATCTGGATTTGGAGGTGGTGGTGATTTGTTCTGATTTTGGAAGTGGAGGGTGGTCGGATCTGAGATCTGACTAAAAACACTGTATCAGAGGATGAACACGAATTTCTAAAAATAGATAGAAGGCTAATAAAATATTAAGAAAATTTATGGAGGTAGGGGGTGATGGAAAGAACGCCCAGTAAAATTGGGAGGGTCTGGATAAATCAAAAAGATGGTCGGGGGGGGCGGGAGAACTCAGAGGTTCTGTCACTATAGATAGAAACCTGGCAGATCTGGGATGACAGGTTGAACGAAAATGTAAAAATACTAAACGATGGAATTTTTAAGTGAAAAGTTAGGTGGATCTTGGGATTCAAGGGTAGAACACACCATAAAAAATTTAGATCAATCCAAGCTCGTGGCTGAGACAGACAATTCGTGGAAGATGCTGTGGTCGGACGAAGATAGAACTGCAGAGGCGGCTCGATGGCGGCACGAACGGCGGCGGCGGCGGCACCGATGATCACCGGAGGTGGGGGAAAGGAGATACCACTCTAGAATGGGGGTTTGGGAAGGGGATAACCGGAGGAGAGAGGGCTGGGGCGCAGCTAGCTTCAAACTTTCACAATTTTTTCTGAATTTCATTGCTATTCTCATAAAAATACAAGCTTATATATGTTTTACATCAAATGCAAGGTGGACCCTTGGATCTAGGGAAGGGGAATCAAGGGCTGGGATTAAGTGTGAATCACACACACAAAATATAAACTAATCCTAGTGGAATGGGGCGCCCCCTTGACCATATGTATGTTGAATGGGTAGGTTGAATGGTAGGTGGCTTACCTTGGATAAAATGGGCCACTTGTCTACCCATGTGGCATATGACTAGTCCAACCTTCTAGATGTCCACCTAGGATGGTTGACCAGCCCCACAAGATGACATGGACCAATGGGAAAGGGCTGAGGGCCCCCTTGCTGGTCCTGCTGACAAATTACATAGAAACACACACAATCTACAGGAGTGACGCATTGGCCGATAAAGTCGTACAATTGCGCGTATACTTTCCCGTGGATATAAAAATAAACTAAAGGATATGAATGTAATATGAAAAGGTACTGGCTCGGTGTCGATTCCCATCAGGTTCTAACTCTGGCTCCGGCACAAATGGAGTTGCAGAATCAGGCGCGATCGTCATTATGGCCGCCGGTACAAAAGCAGACCCCCTTTGCGGGTCAGCCTCAGCCCTCAACTCTCTCGTCGATGCCAGGGCGAGGCTCTCCCCCGACTGGCTCGGCTTCGAGGGTAATCCCCCAGCAGCCGCGTAGGAGAAGGAAGTCTAACATCCTCCTCAACAGCGGGGAGACTCTGCCCTGCAGCTCCAGCTATCTCAGTCACCCCTACTGGGGCTATGATGGGAGGCCCTATCTCTCCGGCCTCTAGGGCGGCTTCCTTAGCACATGTGGTGTCAGCCGCTCCTTGAGCTGAGGTCACGCAAAGAAGACGTCAAAAGAATGGAAACGTCATGAAAAGAGCACTCCTTTATACCGTATAGGGAAAATGATGTCACCTTCAGCTGCTTGCTGAGTGGCTTCTTTCTGAGCGGCAAATTATTCAAATGATGGCACCTTGGGCATGGGAGTCTCAGCCGCGTCAGTCGAAGGCCGCTTGGAAGAAGTTTTCCGAGCTTTCCTCGCTCGGCCTATTGCAACTTTCATTGCAGAAGCCGCTCTCTTTTTGCCAGGCGGCAGTGGAGTAGTAGTCGGCGCTGGTGCGGGAACCTCAAAATATTCTGGTTTCTGCCCCTGAGAAATAATCTTTCTATAAAGTCACTGCTACTTGATATCCGGATGGTCTGCCAAACGAAGCACATGCCATTATGAAGGAGCTGAGCAACAAACTAATCTACATGTCAACGGAGGAGCACTTACCTGCCCGGCCATTGTAAAAAGATGAAAGTGGCCAATACTGATAAGCCACCTCCTTACTTCGGGAGGCAGCCTCCCGAATAAGCCAGCATTTGTCATCGATCTTTTTTCACTTGTCGACCAGGTCGGCCAAGTCCGCATGCCCGTGGGAAGCTATACAATGATATAAGCCGAGGTGGTCAAAGCCCCAGACATCGGCATAATGAAAAGATATGAATAGAGGCTTGTCCATAGTACTAGCTACAGTGCTCTCAAGGGTTAGCCCGTGGATGCTCATCAGGACGAACAACAAAGATGTATGCTGATAGTATGTCGGGGTTCTGTCCTCTCTATTAACAAACGCCCGACACGGGCAAAAGTGATCCACCTCGCACTTCCATGAAACTGCTTTGGAGAGCGGCTCCTCGATAGGGAACGGGTACTGCTGAAGCTCCAGGCGGGAACCACCAATCTGGCATAGATGTTCTAAATTCTGCGTGAAAGCATCTTCACTTATGTCAGCAAGCACGTGTATCAGTGGTTCAGCCACTCCCTCCTTGATGGCTTTTCTGCTCGCTATGTATGTCTCTGCCTCCTTCGGGTGGTGGGAAAATAACCTCTTCAGATGGGCTTCGTCAATGTCAAAAATGGGCCCAGGCTGCTGACTCAGAAAGGTGCGCTCAGCCACATCCCAACATGTCATCCGAGCATTGCGGTAGAAGCTCGTGCGAGCATTCCACCATTTTACGTACTCTGGAGTGACCCGGGGGACTCGGTTCGGCATCGGCACTCTGAAAGTATTGGCGTCCCGGTGGTGAAAATAGTCCCACCAGGAGCGACCTTCGGCCACAATGGTCGAGCCATGCTTTGACCTGCTGTCTAAAGGGAACAGGGCGACCGAAGGTGGAATATGCTGATCGTAGCTGAAATTCTGACCGAACCTGAAGGGATAGTAGGGTTCTAAATAAACTGCGCCCCCCTTTCTGAATACTAAAACACTGGGGTGAATTGATAAAGCCCAGTCAATAAGTTCAGGCTCCAAGACTGGTCGGGTCACAGTGTTGCCTGAAATGAAGTGTGTGAAAGTCTCCACTGCCTCGAGCTTACACTCACGCTGACGGTTCACTAATGGAGATGAATGCGCAGCCAGATTCCAAAAATGGATAGTCCCCGCTGAATCCATTGGAACCCTTTCCAGTCGGCCACGGATGGAGAAGAGTTGCTGGGACACTGGACCCGGTTCAGCACTTGCAAACTCCAGCATTCTGGGATACAATGTCATTGTCTGCAAAGTCCGGGGAGCTAGCTCCGGAAATAAATTGCACACCCAGGCATTAAAAAAATAAAACGGCCCCACCGTTCGAAAAGAGCGGGGGATCCGATGCCTATGAATATCTCCAATGGATTTGTAAATGAGGCATAGTGTGGCTGGACATATTGCAAGCCGTATGCCCCAAGCCATCTGACAAGCCGGGTATATTGCCTCCGGCCGAATAACTGTCTCACCCCCCTGAGGGAGGGCAAAAGTACACAGCCAGAAGGTAAGGTAGGCAGCACAATGGGTAAGGGGATCCACCCCCATCGGATTCGGCCACCCGCGGCTTATCCCCCGAAGAGAAGCAGGCAGCTCTGACTTGAACTTAGGTGGCCTGCTGGGTTTACCAGCAACAGGAGCTACATGAGGGAACTCGCTGTACTTCAAAGGGCCCCCGAAGAAATACTGAATCCAATGTCCTGCTCGGACTCTCAGTTTACTTCTCTTCTCCCGTGGCTGGTATCCCTTTGAGGATCCCCTATTCAGCATCAGGCAGAGGGAGCGGTATGCCTTCATCAAGTACTGGTATGAATAGCCAAAGTAATATTCGCCTTCACCGTCTGTTTCATCCTTGATGAAGTCATGAATGCAGACCTCCTCATAGGGCTCTCCGTTAATCGGCAGGCCCGATAACTGTGATAGGCTCCAAAGATCTAGAGAGGTCTCACCTTCTGCTGTATAGAAAGTGTTGAACTGCGAGCAAAATACTTCGAACATGCCGCAGCACAGTCCCTTTGAAATGGGATACCTGAAGCGGGATGCATACACACTGTGGTACACCCCGGCCCTGACCAACAGCGGTGCATACTCTTTCAGAACATATTTTGTGAATTCCACTGCCCCTACACGAAAGAGATGAGCATCTGTCACCTTCGTGTCTCCAAACCACCCAGCTGCCAATTGAAATTTGAACTGAACAGCCAAGCAGTTCAGCACAAACGGTTCCTCTCTGTAGCCCCACTTGATGGGCGCCAAGAATAAACCGTAACCGGGTTTCTCCCTGTTAACCCAACCTATGGTGTTGTCCCGCCTGGCTGGTGTGAACTCCGGGGCCCGTGTTAGCATCTTCTGCTCTGCCTCCAGCTCTGTTACCCCTAAGACGGCGTCCCACTTGCGCCGCTCCCCCGGAAGGTAGATGGTATCGCCACGATACATAGAACCTTTCAAGCTGTCCCGGTCTAGCAACATGGCCCGCTCCACCATCCGAGCCAGCATGACGTCCCTCTTCCCAGAGACGTTGAAGGTACAAATGAAGGGCGCGAGGGTGACGATCCTTCGGGAAGTCAAGACGGTAGTCGTCATCACGATTGAAGTCCAGTCCTCCCTCGACAGTCACAATGCGAGAGGCGGATATTGTATCTGTTTCGGAGCCAGAGGACTCATCGACTATGGCGATCCTCCCAAGACCCCGGTCCAGCTGTCCAACATTCCTCCAAGTCACAACGGGACCAGAAGCCCTGCCTTGAGGAGAAGAGTCAACATCAGCAGTGCCGGCGGCAACGTGGCTAGAAGAAGAAGCCATTTCCAGCGAGCTGCAGACACAAAACCAAGAAAAAAGAATAAGAAGGTGATATAAAGAAAAACAAAATATAGAAAAGAAATTTTCAGAAGAAAATTTTGACAGCATCTCCCCTTATCCGGAGCATGCCCAGAAGTTAAATGGGAGAACACCCACCAGGAGGGGGTGACTCCGAAATGAAAAGGGACGGAGTCCCGAACAAAAATTCCCCGAAGGGAAGGCTTCCACGCCGATTGCTCTGAGGCGACAGAAGGAGAAAGGGAGGAAGAGAGAGAAAGCTCAAGGAGAAATGAGCTTCTCTCTCCCCCTCTCGGCGCCTATATCGGCCCAGCCAAAAGGCGCGCCGAGAAGGTGGTCGTGCCGACGGCTAGACGCTCCAAAAGGTGCGCCGAAACAGCCTTCGCGCCGAAAATCAAAAGCGCCACCACCGCGTCGAGAAGATCACCGCGCCAAGAAGAGCACCGTGCCGAGAATTTCACGCCGAGGTCACCACCACGCCGAGAAGGTAGTGCCGGAAGCGTCTATGGGGCCAATTATCCCATCAGGGGTGATACTATCACCGGATCAAGCCAAAAATGCTGGTGTTCATCCAAATTTGCTTATAAAGCAAGGAAATCATACGAGCAGAATGAAGACTCAGAGTCAAAAGAATAGCCAATGCACAGGAGCAGGCCTGAATAGCCCACGAAGCGCAACGTGTGAACGTGATGTACACCCGCATGTCCCGTGTCACTCATGCTTCGCTCACGCCACCTACGGGTGGGGGGCATTTGTTGACGCCTAAAATATGCCAGAAGAGACCATAGCAGATTCACAGTTCTGAAGATCAGTCAAGGGCACAGCTCACGTACCATCCCTGGGAGATCTGAGAGTCTGAATAGAAGAAACCCACTACCCCTATCATGTTATTCGACTAAAGCCGTCTTTGGCTAGGTCGCTGTCCAGTACTACTGTCATTCAGATAGTCAGGCTGATCAAACTATACCAACATTCAGGCAACCATCTGCCTGCTGAAACAGATGTTCAGACATCTCTGATACTCCTGAAACGAGATGTACAGTGCCTCGCACACGTTTGTGAATGCAAGGTGTAAACAGTCCCATGGAGTCTTAATATATATATATATCAAGAATCCCATTGTCGAAAGGAGTCCACCAAGTGGATCCTGGGTCGAATGGGCCGAATGACAAGAAAATGGGCCAAGCCCAAATATGAGATGGGACGCGCCGATGACGGCCGCGTCGGGAGGACGATCCTGGCACGTCGGGAAGTTCATGCCGGAAGGGTGAAGGCCTGGCCTCTATAAGAGGTCTTCCCTTCGAACGAAAAGAAAAAAAGAGAGTGGGCTTCGAACGAAAAGAAAGAGAGGTGGGCTTCGAACGAAAAGAAAGAGAGGTGGGCTTCGAACGAAAAGGAAGACAGGTGGGCTTCGGAAAAAAAAAGAGAGAGCAGAGGGCAACAAAAAAGAGCAGGAGAAGAAGGAAGGAAGGGTGTGCTTAGCCACCGAAAGAGAGGGGGGAGATCGAACGCCCTTCATAGAAGCTGAAGAAAAGAGAGAGGGGTCCGAGGAGAGAATACAGGTGGGAGGGCCGTGCAGTTGCTGCTCCTTCTCTCTCTCTTCTCTATCTGTCTGAATGTTCTTCTGATATTTTTGCTTTCGAGCATCTTTGCTCCTATAGCATCGAATGCTAATGTAACCTTGTTTGCAGGAATAAAGTTTAGATTTCTTTCTCTTTTGAGTTGGATTTCTTTCTCTTAAATCGCATACGTGTAAGCCATTTGGCTGAAATGGTTAATAAAAGAATGGGATGAGCTCTGATATGCCCGATCATTCTTTTCTACCTTCCTCTGTATCCGAGGTTTTAATCTATGTAAGGCTACCGCAGCCACGAACGTCTTATGTTTAATTACCCCTATCTACTGAAGCTTCTTCGCCATCACGCTTTATTACCCCCCCCCCCAGCCACATTTCGAGGGCCTGAGACAGTCTATCTCATGGCTCCTCGTATGTGAAGTAAAGGGGGATGTGGTTCAGGGATTTCCGTTCGATGTTCTGCTCCCAATGAGGCCCAGAGGAAAGGTGTTCCCCCAAAGTCTTCCCCCTCCGATCATCCAAAATAGTCGAGATTAAACCCCTCTCCTAACAACTCCCGAAACCCTGTTCGATGACCTCCTTAAAATCCCTTCTGAAAGCCTCCCGACGCCGGTATCTCCCGGCGTGAGTTTCGCGCCGAGGGCTCCCCACGCCGGTTGGACCTCCCCATCGTGCCGAGCCTACCTAGTTTCCGTGCCGAAACCACCCCTCTTCTCTGCATTGATACCCTTACGTCGTATGGCCATCCTGATGCCTTCGTTACCACGGCGAGCCATACAGACCTCGTCCATTATATCCTACCCTCATGGGTGTGCATTGCCCTTCCCTCTGGCCTCACGGGAGCTATATCAAAGGGGGTCAATTCCTCCCACATTTTAGAACCCATTAAGTCAAGGAGTTCTGCCACTGTAGGATCTCCGATTGACTTACGTTGGGGACATTACAACAGAGGGGACGAGGTCTCATATGATCTAAACCCCTTTGCTTACGGGCTACGCCCGGCACTCATTTCGGTTTCTACTCCGGCACTCGTGAGTAGATAGCCCATAATATTATCTTGGCACACTCCCAGAGTAAGGGGAGATGCTGTCAAAATTCACCCAGAGCTTTACTCTGTCATACTGTTTCATCGGAATTGCATATTTAACCCCTCAATATGGCGGGAGCCTGAGCTATATAATCTCGTGGCATCTTGCCATCGCAGAGAACATATCTCCGTGCTAATGAGCTCTTTGGACCCTCTCTGGGAATGAATCCATCCTCATCTCCCATCACTCCCACCTAATGCCCTGAAGTCCCCATTGAATGCCCAGAAAAACCCTCATAATACCCCCCCTTTAAAACACATAAAACACCCCCCGGTGCCTATACTTCCCGCCGCCGTCGTCTCCCGGCGCCAAACACGCGCCGGGTGGAGGGCGTGCCGAGGCCAGGATGCGCCGGCTGCCCTCGCGCGCCGGGACCAGTCTGGGCCGATGACCCCCTTGAGCCCCCCTTTCGCGCCATCTCCTCCCGGCGCCACTGCCTCCGGCGCCAAACCCGCGCCGGGTGGGGGGCGCGCCGAGTACCCTTACCATGGCACGCCGAGACCTGTCGTGCCGACTACCCCTCAATCCTCCCATCGCGCCGGGAGCATACCGTGCCGTTTGATCTTCGCGCCGACCCCAGTGCTGTGCCGTTTCACCTCATTAATGGTTGTCATCTGAATATCTGATGTCCTCCCCACCTCATCAAACCCAAACATAACCCAAATTCAATATCCCGTGTCACTACCAACTGCCGGGTCAACCTCCATTGTCTCACGAGGGAATTATAGTTCTTAACCCAGGTCCAGGGGAGATACATTAATGAGGGGGGGTTTCACCCCTACATCACACCGAATACGACGTTTCTCATGTCACCCCGCTGACCCTCGGAGTTCTGCCACCACATGTCCTCCAATGGTTCTTCGAGGGGAATATTAACGAACGGCGCAATGGTGCACACTGTCCCGTCATATTTGGATCCTTCTCGGACCCAGGGCTACGCCCGACTCTCTTTTGGTTTCCATTCCGGCTCTCCGTGGATGGATGTCCTATATTCCCAATTGACATAGTCCAAAGGGAGGGGACATGCTATCGAATTTGTGTTATAACATCGTTATCACACCCCGCATATCACGGTTCCTCGTGCACGTCTGCATCGACCCTCGGGTATATTAAATGGTGTTGACAGAAGGTCGGGTTATGTCCAACCAGAAGTCTCCGCTATGCGCGATGGTGGTCTTCGGACCTACGTCCTTCGCCACGTACCAAGGGTCCATAATTCGATGAACTATGCATCCCCTGTATGATAAATAAATGCATCCTGCATGCCTTCGTCTTGGCCACCATGTAGCTCTTTTCATTCTGGCTTTGACAGCCCGCTATCTTGGCAATTAATCAAAGGTGTTCCCTCCTCGTGGGGGATGTAATTAATGCCATAGCCTTTATGGTATGGCGGACTGTTGGTCCTGACCGAACCTCACACTCTCCCAGTATGGGTCAGCATGAGCGCACAATAAGATCGTCACTCATGTGACTGGCACACCTGCGTCGTCAATCGGTCAGTTGACTACCAGTTAGTCAAATGGTTGATCGACCCGCGAAACGAAAGACAGGAAAGAGTTCCACGCATCGAACAAGCCTGGCACTCCTAATAAACTAACTAACAAATCAACAAACCATCCAATAAATTAAAAAAAATAAATAAATCCATTCCCACAACTGGTCGACCGATCCTCCCAGCAATGAAACCTTCAAAACCTGTGAAAGTTAGGTCGACCGCCCAGCCCCATCCGGTCGACCGAACCCTTCACATCCACCATCTTTGACTTTGTTTTCTTCACGAGATGAAAGCACCTATCAAGGATTTTTTAATCCCAAAAGTCTCCAGACATCCCTGGAATTGTGGATCTGTGTCTTGGCCTGTCCTTGACCATTCAAGTGTTATAAAAACACCTCTTAGGGTAAAAAAAACCCTAATTACTCAAGGGAGATCAGAGGGGGCTGCCAAGGGAGAAAGAGTGATGTAGGACCTTCAGGGGAGTTGGCTACTTCAGAGATTCCCAAGGGAAAATGTTGCTGGGTTTTTCTCATTACTACGGTCATGGTTCCAACATGGTTGCAGAAGGAAGGGCTCTACTTGATGGTCTCAGATTGGCTCAGCTACACTGTCACGCCCCATACTCTATACCATCAAGGTATTGTCCGCTTTGACCTATCGGCCTCACGGTTTTGTCCCTTTCTAAGGGGGATCGGCTCCAGAATGGAGGACTTCCCGGGCAGGTCACCCATCCCAGTACTACTCCCCATTAAGCACGCTTAACTTCGGAGTTCTTTTCAAGAACTGAGCCGATACTTCAAAAGGCGTCTCGATGATATAGAGTACAACTTAGCTATATTTGAGGGTGTTACAATCTACCCCTCTTATATAGGCGACGTCCTAGTCGCTGGGCACATATAGCACGCAATCAAACCCCTAGGCAGGTAGGACTCTAGAGGTGGCCCCTACAGGCTCAAGAGGTGGCTCCCACTATGTAGCACTTTGTCCCATTGCAGGTTCAAAAGGTGGCTCCCATAGCGTAGTACTTTGCCCTACATGGCACTTAGTTCCCACACTTTCGGCTGGGGTATAGCTCTGATACCATTTTGTCACGCCCCGTACTCTATACCATCGAGGTATTGTCCGCTTTGACCTATCGGCCTCACGGTTTTGTCCCTTTCTAAGGGGGATCGGCTCCATAATGGAGGACTTCCCGGGCAGGTCACCCATCCCAGTACTACTCCCCATTAAGCACGCTTAACTTCGGAGTTCTTTTCAAGAACTGAGCCGATACTTCAAAAGGCGTCTCGGTGATATAGAGTACAACTTAGCTATATTTGAGGGTGTTACATACACACTATCCCAGTCTTAGTTATCTTTACTGATTCTTTGGCTTTGGTTGAACTGCTAAATCACAACATAAGCCCCCCCTGGTCTCTTCTTCCGTGGTGGAGAAACTTACAGGAAACCTTCAACTTGTTTCAATGCTCCATCGTTCACACATACAGGGAAGCAAACCAACTTGCGGATGCTCTGGATAATTATGCCGTCTCCACGGGACACAACACTGAATTTTTATCTGCAAGGGAGTTACCACTTATGGCTCGAGGATATGCCACGGCTGATGCCTCTCACATCCCAAATATTCATATTCGGCGTGTATAGCTTTTTCTTTTCCCAATACTTCTTTTTGTATTCCAGGGGCAAGGCCCCCTCTGAACTCCAATTCATTTTTCTAAGCAATAAAATTACATCTAGTGGCACGAACGTGGAGTGAGAACATTTCCGTCCAATGAAAAGGGGGTGCACTCTCCCTTCGTTCCATTTGATGATTTGAGCTCAAAAAATAAGAGTGCTACAGGAAGAGTTCTGTGAACAATGCTTCTTCCAAAGGATCTCCATCCAAGATCAAGATTTTCAAGATCAAGCTGAGGCCATTCAAGTGGAAATCAAGCTGAGAAGCAAGCATCATCAAAGATCTTCTTCATCCACTAAGGGAGAGCTTAAACCTGAAGTTTTTCTTTTGTGTATCTTCTTCCAAAATTCTTTAGCTTCAAGTGTTTGTTTCTTGTAATCTCTAAACACTCAAGTGTGTGTGGATCTACTCAGATCCTTGTGTGTGTGTATTGGATCTTTCAGATCCTTGTGTGTTTTTGGTGTATTTGCACCTTCGTGGGAGTTTCTCTCATCCTACGAGTGTGTGTGTTCAGATCTTGTAATCCTTACAAGATAGTGTGTGAATCTGCACCGTCTGTGAGGGGTGGATGTAGGTTGCCGTCGTTGTATCCGAACCACCTAAAAATCATTATCTTTTGTGTGGTTTGGTCCTTTTCTCTTATCTCCTTTCTGTGCAAGCTCTCGTAGATTAAATCGTTTGTTTTTCTCCGCTTTGATCTAGCTTAATTGATCACTCTTACAATAGATCCTTGGTATATCAAAAGCTGGGTTGAGACTGACAAACTTAGTATTGTCAGGACGCGCGATAACACCTTGCGTGAGAGAATCTCCGGATTCCAACTCCGCATGGTACCAAGGAGCTATTGTGGTGGTTAATTTTTGATAGATCTAACTTGCCTTGTATCAGATCTAAATTTGATAGTTGCTATTTTATCATACTTGGTTTAAATCGGCTAAGTTTTCCTAAAATTTGTATTCACCCAATTCACCCCCCCTCTTAGGTGTCATTGATCGCGGGACTTCAATTTGTATCAGAGCTAAGGCTCTACATTTTTTAGATCTAACGATCTAGAGTAAGATCCAGATCAATGGCCAACAAGGGGATGATGACTGAGGGGCACTCAATCCACCGTCCTCCATACTTTGACGGCTCGAATTACTCCTATTGGAAAAATAGGATGCATGTTTTCTTGAGAGCCCAAGAGTATGAGATCTGGAGGGTGGTGGACAAGGGTCCATATGATCTTTCTAAAAATGAAGAATAGTGGAACCCTGAGGATATTAAAAAATCCACAGTGAACTTTAATGCCATGAACATCATGCAATGTGCCATTCATCTTAATGAATACTCTCATGTTTCTATGTGCAGCTCAGCAAAGGAAATGTGGGATAAGTTGCGGCTTATTTATGAAGGAACCTCTGAAGTCAAGGAAACCAAAGCCAATATGCTAGTCAGAGATTATGAGTTGTTTAAAATGAAGCCGGAAGAGACGATCTCAGAAATGTTTGCAAGGTTGACAGAAATTACCAATGTCTCAAAGGCCTTGGGAAGGAGTATACTAACTCTGAACTTGTGAGGTAGGTATTGAGATCCCTTCTACCTGTGTGGCACACAAAAGCCACGATTCTTGAAGATTCAAAGAATTTGTCAACACTGTCCTTGGACGAGCTCATAGGGTCACTGATGACCTATGAGATAAACATGAAGAGAACAGCTGAGGAAGAAACGAAGAAGAAGAAAATGGTGGCCTTGAAAGCCCACCAACCTGAAAATGACTCCCAAGAAGAGGAGTCTACTGAAGGAAGTGATGAGGAAGAGAACTTGGCCATGTGGACTCGCCAAGTGAAGAAATTCTTGAGAAGAAAGAAGAATTTCTAAGGAAATTTTAGAAAGGGCCAAAGAAAGCCCGTTCAAACTAAAGGGGAGCCAAGCAAGCCAAATAGCATTATATGCTATGAATGCAAGAAGCCCGGGCACATGAGAGAAGAGTGCCCAGAATTGAAGAGAAAGTTCAAGAATGACAAATTCAAGAAATCTAAAGCCATGGTCGCCACATGGAGCGACGAAGAGGATGAACAGTCTGACGAGGAGCTGGAGGAGCTCGTGGAAAGCTTGTGCCTCATGGCACATGAGGATGATTCAATTGAGGTAAATTCTGATCTTGGTTTTATTTCAAATGAACAATGAGAGTCAAATATGAAAAATTGTATACAAAATATAGAAAAATTAGATCTGAAAATAAAACTCTCAAAAAGAAAATTGATGATTTATCACAAGAGGATTCTTCTGCTAAGTTTGAACAACTTGAGCAAGAATGGTTTGAACTAACAGAAGAAAAAGAGATTTGGTCTCAAACAATTTCAGATATTGAAAAATCCCAAGAAGAATTATCATGTAAAATATCTGAAATAGAAAAAATTTCTAAGAAATTGGAAAGTGAAAAAGCAGTTTGATATCAACGATTTCAGAACTTGAAAAGGAAAATGAAAGTTTAAATGAAGAGGTGGCTGAACCGCAGTCCACCTTATCTAAGTTTGTCAAAGGCAAAAAAAACTTAGATAACTTGTTGGGAGTTAAGGTTAACTTCTGTTAGCGCAGCAAGAGTGATATAGAAGGGGGGGATGAATAGATCACTCCCAATTTGTAAAAACTTAGGCGGAAAATTAATTCTACAGCTTACGCCCCTCCTGAACCCGCACACAGAGAAATGCAAACGCAGTCACCAAACAAGGTAGTATAAGTAAATGAGAATGAAGAACTGATCACATGGAAGCAAAGAGACAAGCAGATGGAGAGCGCAGATAATAACAGCAAACCACAGAAGAGGCACTCGGTTTTTAGGTGGTTCGATTGCAGTCCTCAATCTACATCCACCCCTCACTCCAACTAGAATGAGGATTCCACTAGACAATGCTAGAACACTGCAGACTTAGTCTGCGAACAACATGCTGCCACATAGCTTGAACAACCAAGGGAAACAAATCCCTCAACCAAGCTCTGCTACCCACAGAACTTGATACCTGTTCCAGCTACCAGCTAGAATAGAACCGGAGACACCTCTCCCTTCCTCCACACACCGGAGGGAACCTGCTAATGACAACCTGTCACTAGCAACACCAGAGATCACCGATCTCTCTTCCTCTGCAGCCTAGAGGGAAACCGGAGTAACACTCCCTTCCTCCACACACCGGAGGGGAACTAATTCGAATCAGAAGAATGAATAAACTAAAACGAAAACAAAATAGAAACAAAGACCAATGAAGAAGCAGTCGGTTCTGAAACCAATACAAATGTAGCTTCAAAGGAAGCAATTCATCAAACCACAGACACTGCTCTCTCTCTCTCGAACATACTCCTCTCGGATCTGAACACTATGGAACTCTTTGCTCTTTTTCCTTTCTGGATCGTGCAGCCTCACACATATGCCTTCTGCTTTTTCTTTTCACGATCAAGCTCCTACTGAAAGACGAAGCTCCATATTTATAGCAGATATTGGGCGTGTGGCTGCCAGGTTCCCGCCCATGAACTTTTTGCCAAATCATTTGAATTTTGACCACATGGCAGCATCCTGACTGGGTTGCCATCCACGTGTCATGTTCCTGGTTTCTTGGATCACGTGCCAGGTGCCAACCTCGGATCACGTGCCCAATCATCAGCCTGAATCGCCTGCAGACAGAGACAGAAGGAATGTATATACTTAGTTAGTTCAGGCTATTAACACAAGTGTATATACTTCAGAAACAGCACCTGAGTAAGTGTGTACAACGTGAGAGAGTGTATAGACTTGAAACAATAGTTAACCAAGTGTGTATCATGTGAGAATGTATACACTTGGAGGTCTTCAGCATCCTCAGAGTATAGACTTAAGATATAACAACCGAATGTATAGAGTTGTGGTCGGACAACTCAATGTATAGACTCGAAGCAAGAGGCCAGTGTTCAGACTTTGAAGAAGAAATGCACTGCTCGCAATGTACAGACTTGAAAGTGTAAGACTCTCAATAAGACGGTGAACAGTGTATTGACTTGATGCCCAACGGTGATGTATAGACTTCGACAAGCTTGAGCCAGTGTATAGACTTTGCCAGAGTGAGACGATGCATGAGACGCTCAGCTGTACAGACTTGCAAAGTTCTGAATGAGACGATCGGTTGTAGGACCGATGTACAGACTCTGAATGTAAAGGCAGGTTGTATAGACTTGAATCGCTTGAAGCGATGTACAGACTTGGTGAGGCTCAAGCAGTGTACAGACTTGTAAAGGCTTCAGCGTTGTATAGACAAGGAAGTACCATTGTGGATGTATGGACTTGAGTGAATGAAGCTGATGTACAGACTTGCCTAAGACGCAGCATGAGATGCTAGCTGAGACGGACGCTGTACAGACTTTGAATGCACTAAGACGCTGAACAAGACGGACCAATGTACAGACTTCTAAATACTTATGGACTATGTATGGACTTGGCTTGAGATACTGTACAGACTTTGAAGTCCGACCTAGCAGGATGTGTAGACTTAGACTACAACCAGGAAAGTGTAGGAAAAGGTATGAGTGTATGGACTTGGTTCCTGTAGCAGTGTATAGAGTTGAAGGTATGAAGGCGATGTATAGACTTGGTGAACACCGCAATAGTAATCAGATGTATAGAGTTAAAGTTTAGACAAACCAGTGTATAGACATGAAGCTTGACAATCCAGTGTATAGAGTTGAAGCTTGGAAGGATGTATAGAGTTGAGCTGTACTGACTTTGGCAATGTGCAGACTTAACTGGTCGGGCAGTGTACAGACTTAGAATATTAAGACCAGTGTATAGACTTTAGTTAGAAGGTGCCCGATGTACAGACTTGAAGATGATATGCCAATGTACAGACTTAATCGATCAAGCTGGTGTATGTACTTTGGTCCCCAGACACTTAATGTTCTGATGTGTCGACCCACCCTTGCTGATGCGTCGACCCACTACTTGTTCATTCTAACTGAGCAGAGTGTATATAGATGAACTTATGAAACATCATATGAACTGTACACACTTACATGATGAACCAGCATAAATCTAGATATCGTAGATTGATTTATAGTGTGAGACATCATCAAAACCATAGGGATGCAACAATCTCCCCCTTTTTGATGATGGCAACACTATGAATCAAGCAATATCAAAGTTCAACAAACAGAGTAAATTCAAGGCATGCTCATGCAGGTGAATTAATCATTCCCTACCACACACTCTCATTTCCCCCACAACTCATAAACATATCTTCCCCGAAGGAACATGACTCCCCCAAAGCTCAAGACAAATCCAAGACTCACTGATATAGCATAACTTCTCTTTCCCTTTGACATCAGCAAAAAGAAATACAGGATGTATGACAGTGCTGGAAACATGAAGAATAAGGGCAGTAACTTCTTAGTGCAGACAGTCACTAGTAGGTCTTAAGAGAATAAGTGAGTTTCTAATCTCAAGAGAAGATTCTTTATACTCCAGTACACAATAGAGAAGTAGAATGATAGACAAGTTTATCAGCATACATAGTGGATGATTTAGAGCAGAAGTTAACAAGTTTGGCCAGATATAGTTGATCATTCAACTATCCCACAAGACAGCAAGAGACGAAATCAGAGAGGTGTTCTCAAGGTATTGAAGACAAGCAATCCATTAGTTGCATAACAACAAGGAATTTTTTCTTTTTGAGATGATTTTCAAGAAGATCA
Organism: Amorphophallus konjac; assembly: GCA_022559845.1. NCBI lineage: Eukaryota > Viridiplantae > Streptophyta > Magnoliopsida > Alismatales > Araceae > Amorphophallus > Amorphophallus konjac. The sequence continues at coordinate 276,883,161 of CM040123.1, read as the reverse complement.
ATGAGTAAGTTGGTAGTTCAAACCTTTGACATTAGGGAGACACCTTGATTAGAGGTCTGAATCCCCAGTTACTCAGAGTGAGTACCTTATTACTTCCTCTTTTTTTATTATTAAGGAACAGAGTTAGTAACTGTGGTTTTTGACATGAGGAAACACCTTGATTAGAGGCCAGAGTCCCCAATTACTCACCAGCAAGCCACCATTGCTCTGTCATCTCTTTTCATTCATTTTAAGCATTTGACACCTCATGATATGGGAGAAATATTCATTTCATTGATGAAGCTCCCAGTTTCTCAGTGATCAAAACAGAACATGTTTGTTCAGTTAAGCCCTTGAGTTAAAGAGATAGAATGATTGAAAACAATACCAAAAGGACTATTTCTTGAATTGAGTCTTGAAGTCTAGATTTCAAGTTGATTGTGTCAGATATCAAGACATACATGTTTTGGCCTGAACCAGAATCAATGACAATGTAGGAAGATATACTTTATGCAATTAGTCCATATCTCTAAAGGAGTACCAAAGGAAAGATTCTAACTAGAGATTAGAGTCACTGACTTATAGACTTAAGAGATAAGTGACACTCTACTGTCTGAGAGAACCACACTAGATCAGTCATGCAAGACCAGCAAAGTTACACATATGGACAACCCTTTTGAATCTGTCAAAGAGCTTCTCTTCTCACATTACAACTCAGCTCCCCCTAAGACATAGCATTCCTCAAAACAAAAACAATCCAGCATAATCTCAAAGCTTCCCCTTACTCAAAGCATTCCTGAAAGCTAACCAGTAAGCATTCTGAACTCCCCCTTTAAACCAGCATGAAAGAAGGCTAAACATCAGACAAACACAACTCCCCCTCACAACAAGAACATGCTTCATAATTAAGACAATTTGTAAAAGCCTAATTCTCTTCTCAATGTGGTGAATTTTTCATTATCCAGAGGTTTTATGAATATGTTAGCAATCTGATTATCTGTGCCTACATGAATCAGTTCAAAATTATTCTTAGACACCTCATCTCTTATAAAATGATGTCTTATCTCTATGTGTTTGGTTCGTGAATGCAAAACATGATTTTTAGCAATATTGATGGCACTAGTATTATCACAGTAAATTGGTGTGCACCCCAGGTTTACTTGGTAGTCCTGAAGCTGGTGTTTAATCTATATTACTTGTGTTCCACAACTCCCTGCAGCCACATATTCAGCTTCTGCAGTGGAGAGGGCCACAGAATGTTGTTTCTTGGAGCCCCAAGACACTAAACACCCACCCAAAAATTCACAATGGCCACTAGTGCTTTTCCTGTCTAGTTTACAGCCTGCATAATCAGCATCTGTGTATGCTACTAAGTTAAGTGTGTGAGATGCAGGAAACCATAAACCAAGAGAATGAGAAGCTGACAAATATCTGAAGATTCTTTTAACTGCAGCTAAGTGTAATTCAGTAGGTCTAGACTGATACCTTGCACACATTCCTACACTGAATTGTATATCTGGTCTAGAGGCTGTCAAGTAAAGAAGTGATCCAATCATACCTCGATAAAGTTTGGCATTTACTTCTTTACCTGTCTCATCTGCATCCAATGAGGTATTGGTGCCCATGGGTATTGTAATGTGCTTTAAGTTTTCCATACCAAACCTCTTGAATAGTTCCATTGTGTATTTGGTTTGGTTGATGAAGCACCCATCCTCTAGCTGCTGTACCTACAATCCAAGAAAGTATTTTAGTTCACCAACCAAGCTCATTTCGAATTCAGCAGACATCATGGTAGAAAATTCATCACATAGTTCATGCTTAGTTGATCCAAATACAATGTCATCTACATATACCTGAACTATGATGAGATCTCTGTTTATGCCCTTGGTGAATAAAGTTTGATCAACTTTACCTCTTTTGTAGCCCTTGCTGATCAGAAATTCAGACAATCTTTCATACCATGCTCTTGGAGCCTGCTTTAGACCATACAAGGCTTTGTTTAACCTGAAAACTTGGTTAGGTTGAGGAGAGTATTGAAATCCAGGAGGTTGTTCAACAGAAACTTCTTCTTTAATGACTCCATTTAAAAAGGCACTTTTAACATCCATTTGTTGGAGTTTTATATTCTTTGAGCAAGCAAAGGCAAGCAACAATCTTATAGCTTCCATCCTAGCAACAGGTGCATAGGATTCATCAAAGTCTACACCGAATTCCTGACAGTAGCCTTTGGCTACTAATCTGGCCTTATTCCTCGAGATGATTCCATCTTCATTCATCTTATTTTTGAACACCCACTTGGTTCCTATGATATTAATACCATCTGGTCTTGGGACAAGCTCCCAGACATTATTCCTTTCAAACTGACCTAATTCCTCACACATAGCATTGACCCAAGCTTGATCAGCTAAGGCCTCCTCTACTGTTTTGGGTTCAATTTGTGAGACTAAAGCAATTAAGTCATCATTATTCACATTTCTAAAATGAGACCTAGTCCAAAGAGGATCTTCAGGATTGCCTATGACTTTATCTAATGGATGGTCTTTAAGAAATCTAACGTTTGTTGAAGACTCACCTGTTACTCTTGGCCCTTCCTGATTGGGGGAATTTGTTTCTCCACTCGGCTGAGTCTTCTCTTCTTCTTGTTGGTCTTCTAGAAACTCCCCATCATGATTGGAATCCCTGTCAAGATTTTCAACATTAGAAACATCTTTCTTTTCACTAAAAAGGATGTGTGAAGACTCTTCCACTTTCTGATCTGATATGTTAAATACCCTATATGCCCTTGACACTTCAGAGTAACCCAAGAATATTCCTGGGGAGCTTTTAGCTTCAAACTTGTCTAAATCTTTCTTATCATTGTTATGAATAAAATATTTTGCTCCAAAAAATCTGAAATGAAACAAGTTTGGTTTCTTACCTTTTAGAAGCTCATAGGGTGTTTTCTTGTGTATGGGTCTTACCATGGCCCTGTTGATTATGTAAGTTGCTGTATTGGCCGCTTCTGCCCAAAACCTTCTAGGTAATTTACTTTCAATCAACATGGTTCGGGCCATCTCCACCACAGTTCTATTTCTTCTCTCCACAATCCCATTCTGTTCAGGTGTCCTGGGAGAAGAAAACCTGTGAGTTAGTCCCTCTTTTTCACAGAGATCAGTAAACATGGAGTTTTCAAACTCACCTCCATGGTCAGATTGAATAGAACAGACCTTGTATTTCCCTTCTTGTTTGACCTTATTGAAAAACAGATTAAACTTTTGAAATGCATCACTCTTATTTGCTAAGAAAAATATCCATGAATATCTAGAGAAGTCATCTATGATGACATAGCCAAACCTGTTTCCATTAAGACTCTGAGTTCTAGTGGGACCGAAAAGGTCCATATGAAGAAGTTCCATTGGTCTAGAAGACAATGGCTCAGATCTTAATTTAAAGGAATTTCTGATCTGTTTGCCTAGAGCACAGGCATCACATGCTTTTGATATCGAGTTGAATTTAATTCTAGGCATGCCTCTAACTAAATCATGCTTGACCAATTTATTTAAAGTTGTAAAGCTAGCATGACCTAGACGTCTATGCCATTCAAAAGCATCATTTTCAGAGTTGGCAGATAAGCAAATAGTAGATTCAGATTCCTCATCTAAGTCTACAATGTAGACATTATTAATCCTGTTGGCTATAAATTTAACCACATCAGAATTTATTTCAAGGATTTTGCATGAACTATCATCAAATACAACCCTATGACCCCTGTCACATAACTGACTAATGCTAATCAGGTTGTGTTGAAGCCCTTCCATAAGTAAGACTTTTTCAATGTAGTTTGTGGAAGACTTACCTACTGTACCAACTCCAATTATTTTACCTTTGTTTTTTCCTCCAAACTTGACCAGACCCCCTGGCTTCATCTCTATCTTGCTAAACTTGGATCGGTCTCCTGTCATATGCCTGGAGCAGCCACTGTCGAGGTACCACTTGTTATCTTCAGCTGCCAGGTCGACCTACACAAATACATCAAGCAGAGTGATTTGGAACCCAAGATGAGTTGGTCCAAGGACATTGTTCAAATCTCTGATCAAGTGTTTAGGTATCTAGATTTGCTTCAGCGTGGTTTTCTCTGGCACCTTCCTTTCTGGTTTATTAAAGTTGAATCCAGCTGAACTGGAGAAGTGAGTTCTATTCCATTCATTAGTCTTCCAATTCCTAGGAAATTTCCTGTAAGCTTGTTGATTAACATATTTTTGACCATGAAAGTTATTTCTCCAGTAGGTCCTGTTTGGACCCATCTGATTGTTATAATTCCAGCTCTTATTCTGATTCACTTTCTTGGTCCATCTACCATTTGTGTTCTGGTGAGTGGGCTTAGTGTTATTCTTCATAAAATTCATTCCCATCTTAAATGGTTGTCCAGTACTGGTTTTTGTGTTTTCTTTAGGACTTTAAGTTTCCTTAGAGCTGTTTGAGCTGGATGGTGTGTCCAACTTCTCTTTTCCCTTCTCTGGGCAGAAGGTGATGGTCTTGAATTGCAAGGGTCTCTTGTTGGTTGGGTCATAGCCTAGACCCTCCTTATTGAAATTGACCCTAGTCCCTAGTATAGCATCTAAACTAGTCTTTCCTTGGACAAACTTTTCTAAGACTTTCTGTTTGTCTTCCAACTCCTTTTGAAGGGACTCAGAATTTTTTAGGAGTTCAGCATTTACTTTCTTCACAGCTTCATATTTCTCTGAGTTCACTCTAATTTCATTCATGCTTTCTTCAATTTTAGTTTTGAATTCATTGAGCTGTTTTTGACTTTCTTGAATTTCTCCCTTGAGCTTATCATTTTCTTTCCTTAGTGAGGTCATTTCTTCTAGTTGTTCTTTTAGCTTCTCATTTTCCTCACAGACCAGAGTTTGTTCTTCAACATTTGTGTTAAATTTTCTTTTCAGAACTCTGTGCTCTTTACTAAGAGAATTAAATTTATCTAACAATTCACCATAAGCATCCTCCCAGTCATCAATTGAGAAATTTTAAAAAACATTTATTACCTCCTCTTCACTGTTTGCCATAAGGCAAATTCCATCTTCATATTCTTCTGAGGAAGCGTCTTCGGGGTCTTCTTCTCCCTCGCTCCATGTGCAGACCATCGCCTGTGGCTTCTTCTTCTTCTGCACCTTTATGTTTTTCTTCTGAAGATAGGGACCCTTCTTCTGGAGGTCTGGGCATTCGCCTTTCATATGTCCCTGTTTGTTACAATTAAAACAAGTCAGTCTCTTAGGATTTCTGTCCCTATAACTAGTAAATTCAGCACTCTTATCGAAAGAGTGTGGCTTCTTCTTCCTAAAGGTCTTTCCCTTTTTCTTCAAAAATTTTCTGAACTGTCTAGTGAGCATTGCCTGCTCCTCCTGGTCTAGATTTGAAAAACCTTCAAGATCGGACTCAGACTCGGGGCTACTGCTGCTACTCCCGCTGTTGCTACCCTTGTTGCGGGATGCCCTTAGAGCCACATTTTTACCCTTCCTCTCACTTGCTTGAAAATTCATCTCATAGGTCATAAGGGATCCTATGAGTTCATTCACAGTCAAGATAGTCAGATCTTTTGACTCCTCAATCACAATGGCCTTAGTGTGCCATGCCGGGGATAAAGATCTAAGGATTTTCCTGACTATATCTGCCTCAGCAAGATCCTTCTCTAGCCCTTTAAGTGTGTTTGTGATCAAAGACAACATGGCATACATTTCAGTTATATTCTCATCTGCATTCATCTTAAATATTTCATACTTAGAAGTGTAGAGGTTTACCTTCGAGGCTTTCACTTGAGCTGTACCTTCATAGATCAATTGCAGCTCATCCCACATTCGCTTGGCTATCTTGTAGGCAGATATACGGGCATACTCCTCTGGATGAACAGCACACTGGATGATGTTCAGCGCTGTCCAGTTGAGTGAAGAGAGCTTGACATGGTCATATGTCCAAGCGTCCTCGTTTGGTGGCAGATCATATGGCCCCACCGTAATTACTCTCCACAGTTTATGGCTCTGAACCCTGATAAACACTTCCATCCTGTTCTTCCAAAACAGATAGTTACTACCATCAAAATACGGAGGGCGACTAATGGATTGACCTTCGGCCATGAAGGTTCTAGGACCACTAGCATTTCCTTGACCGTTCGTCCACATGGCGTAAACCTGCTCTGATACCATATGTTAGCGCAGCAAGAGTGATATAGAAGGGGGGGGGGATGAATAGATCACTCTCAATTTGTAAAAACTTAGGCGGAAAATTAATTCTACAGCTTACGCCCCTCCTGAAACCGCACACAGAGAAATGCAAACGCAGTCACCAAACAAGGTAGTATAAGTAAATGAGAACACTACCAGAAAAGACGGGATTTCAGACGGATATTTCAGATGGATATTTTTCCGTCTTAAAATCTGTCTATATTTGTGACGGATTAGTTTCCGTTACAAATTCCGTTGTTATTAAAGACATACTATATTCCCTCTGAATATCCGTCTATAATTAGAGACGGAATATATTCCGTCTTTATATCCGTCGTGATTTGGGACGGATATTCAGACGGAAATAATTCGTCTGAAATCCGTTACAAATATTTATTACCTCTAGTGAAATTTTCCCCCTTCTTCCCCCCTTCCCCCGCGATCTCCGTCTCACTCCCACTCTCCCTCTCACTCTCTTTCCACTATCTCCTTGCCGAGGAGAGGTCCACCGGTGCCGTAGTCGCCGTCGCGGCTAGAGCCGCCATCGCCATCGAAGCCTTCCTTGTCATCATCATCGCCGCCAGAGCCGCCCTCGCAGTCGCCGTCGAAGCCTTCCTCGTCATCGCCGTCCCCGCAAAGCCGCCCTCACCGTTGTCGTCGAAGCCGTCCTCGTCGTTGCCATCAAACCTGTCCTCGTCGTCACCGTCGGTGGCGCGTTGTCGCCATCCTCTCCGGTCTGGTAAGTCCCCTCCCTCACCCTCTCTCTGTAAAACTCTCCCTACCTGCCGTGCCTCCTCCATTGCCATTGCTGCATTTGTTGTTCATTTTTTTTTAAAGCTTGGGGATCATCAGGGAGGGCGGGGGTTCTAGCCGATCTGAGAGGGGGAGGTTGGTCTGGGAGGGGGAGGGCTTCCAACAACTATTTTGGGGGAGGAGGGTCAGGCTCGGAGGGGGCCGGGGGTGCTCTGGCAGAGGGTGGTTCAGGCATGCAGGGGGATCCAGCAGGGAGTCCTGGGTGGGGGCTACGGGTTAGCAGGGTTGGGGGTTCCAATGGGGGGTCCGGAGGAGGGTTTCGGTGGGTGAGGGGCTGTCTGGGACTGGGGATTTCAGGGAGGGGGTCTCTGACGTGGGGTCCGGGGTGGGGGCCACTGGCTGGCAGGGTGGGGGGTTCCAGTGGGGGGGGAGTCTGGGGGAGGAGGGTTCGATTGCGGCATGTCTGATGGGGGGTTGCTCTGCGAGTGGGGTGGTTCAGAGAGGGGGGATCCGGCAGGGGGTCTCGGGTGGGGGCTCATCTCTGGGAGGGTGGGGGGTCCAGGGGAGGAGAGTTCAGGTTGGTCCAGGGGGGCTACTCTGGGAGTGGGAGGTTCAGGGAGAGGTGCTACAAGGGGTCCGCGATGGGGACTGCTGGCTGGGAGGGTGTGGGGCCGCAAGCTTGCCTGAATATTGCTAGAGGGAGAAAGGGGGTAGGGAGGGGTTGGGAGGACTATTGATCGAAGGGTGGGGGTGGGGGTGCAAGATCACGCGAGCCACTCCGGCGGGTGGGGGGGGGTTAGTGGGAAGAGACTGGAGAGGGGGGGTCCAGTAAGATGACGTTGGCAGCCATCATGAGGGGGATCAATATGAATGCATGGTTTATGCAGAGCCCAAGTGGCAGCTGACAGCTTGCTATGCAAGAGAAGGTGAGTGGTTGACTCAATCTAAGCATTTGGACATCATAAGTATTTAGAACACAAAGATATTCCACTCTGCTGGACTCTTCTATCAGTGGGTAAAATTCTATGGATGAGCTTCCACAGGAATAGAGAAACTTTGGGGGGAATGAAGGTAGACCAAATGAGAGAGTATGGAAAGGATTGATCAGCTACAGTCAAGTGCTTCCTCCATGAGCTGATAGTAAAATCTCTTGTTGCAGTGAGAGACCATACCCTTGTATCATTGGGCAAAAGATCTTTGTTGATATAAAATGTGGCTGCCCGAGCAATGTTTTGTGGAAGAACATGCCGAATAACATTCCAATTTGGATTGAGAGTATTACTCAAATCTTGAATGGTGATATTTTTGTCCTCGATGAGCCTCCATTGACTGGGTAAAATAAGGTCACTGAGGGGTTTATCACCAAGCCATGTATCTTTCCAGAATGAAAATAGCCTAGGGGCTTTGAAGAATCTGTTGTGTTTTAGAATTTGGTCCTTAGCAGCTAGCCAATCCATTCTCGGAGCATGTATCTTAAGGATTTAAGTTTAAGACAAAAAGTAGTGATAGCAGATGAAGCAATAGGGATGGTTCTCTAATATTGATCAACAACCTTAAGAAAAAGCTCATGGCTAGTCCACATTTGCTGAAAGTAAAATTTACTCTTAAATTTGTTGGGAAACATCAATTTATTAAGTAGAGGCGCGTGATCTGAGGCCTCTCTAGATAAGTGTTGCACCGTGATTGGGTACAAATTCAGCTAATTAGTATAAATGAGAACCCTATCTAATGTAGCCCAAATCCCTTTCTTGCCTTGTTGATTATTGTGCCATGTATACTTAGAACCCACATAACCAGCATCATATAACATTATTGTGCCATGCTCCAAAGATTCCAAACTGAATGCACGAATTGCAACCATAAAGGTAGGTTTAGTTCTGAAAATGGGAAAACTGGGAACTCAAGTTCAGACAGTGTAAACGTCATCTCACGTGCATGAATTCAAGAATTTCATTCTACATGCCTGAGTTCAAGCATACTTTGCCATGAATAAGCCCAAAGGGGTTTCGTTCTGCATACAAGAAATTAGAAATGCAAACTTAGTGCATGAACTTAGAGGTCCCATTGGCGTATGGCTAAGTTCGGAGAAGGTTCCCATATACATAAATATAGAAATTTGTTTCTGAATGCATCTACTTGTAAATAAAGGAATAATTTTTTTTAAAAAAAAAATTAGTGCCCCCACAACAATAGTCGACTTATAGCAATAGGTAAATACTCAAAAAATTCTGCTTGTGATTTCCGTCGGAATATCCGTCTGCATTTCAGACGGATTATGTCGATCAGAATATCCGTCTAAAAATTCCAACGTTATTTACAATGAACAATATATCGTCTACATTTAGTCTTAAATACAGACGACATATCATAGATGGTCAGAATTACCGTATGAAATTTGTAACGGAAGAATTTCTGTCTCAAATCTGTGGGAAAAAAGTTCTTTTCCCTAATACACGCACGACCCTCTCACCGTGCCTTTGCGTCCGGGAGACCGTCACCCACCCTAGCTAGCTCCCGCGTCCGGGAGGCCAACAGGGAGGGGGTCGCTGTGGGGTGGGAGGTGTACTGGGTGGGGGGGAGGGGCTAGCAATAGGGGGATTTCAGTGGGTGGGGGGGAGGGGGAGGAGCAGCAAGAGGTGGTCACTGGGGGGAGGGGGGTGCGGTGGGTGGTGGGGAGGGGAGAGGGGGAGGTGCCAGCAGGAGGGGGGCTCCGGTGGGGGGGAGGGGCCAGTAGGAGGTCTGGGAGGGGGTCATGACTCGCGACGAGTAGAACACTACAACAATATCATGACCCTATCTAACCCTTGTGAGGTATATGCTTACTCACCATCCTGGGTAAACGAAGTGTCACTAACAGTGCAAAAAAAGCCAGACAGGAAGTAGCACACAAAAGTGTAATCAGCGGGATTTAGATTAGAGATAGCGGCGATCAAAGACCAAGAAGATCTAGCAAGGTCACTAGAAAGGAACAAATGGTCCTTTGTTTCAGCATGGGGCATTCGATAGTAGAGACACATAGAGCATATGCAAACACCGCACCTGATCTGATTATCAGTTGGCACTGCCGAATGGTAGACCCTCCATAAGAAGAGAGAAGTATTTGATGGAATAAAGGAATCCCATATCTTCAAGGAAAAAGAACACATGGATGCTGAACCAAGAGTCCTATGAAAGGAGGCAACAGAAAATAAACCGATGCTATTGGGGCACCAAAATCTCTGATCCGGTCAGTCATTAATTAATATGGAGAACACATTTGTAAACGAAACCTGTTATGTCTACAATTCTTCTGATAACAAAAAGAGAAGCTTTATGAGAAACTATAAAGCTGCTTTTATTGCTGTTAACTTTCTGATCAGGAGAATCCTCATAGTCTTTTATGAAAGCCAACAGACATCTGACGTTCTTGGATGAACCATTAGAAAACACCAATGTGTCATCGGCATACAGTAAGTGAGATATTTGCATACTACCACGAGACACATGAAAGTGTTAAACCTTCCCACTGCTAAAAAGGCTGGTAATGCCTGTGCCTAAAGCTTCTTCAGTAATGATAAACAAAGCTGGGGCCAAGGGGTCACCCTATCGGACACCCCTTGTGGATTTAAAATAAGCAGTTGTCCTTCAGCAGAGACTCCTTATCACACCAATCTCCATTGTCAGTTTTGATTTTGTCAATGGTCATTCTAGCTCTCCTTTGTTTCACTTGAAGATGATAGAACTTTGTGTTTCGGTACTTGGGAGAGCAACGAAGACCTGGAAATCAGTCATGGAATTGATATAGCCCATAGTGCCCCCCTTTTTCTCCTCGGGAGATAAAACAAGATTAAAGTCACCCCCCTTCTTCTGGTCAACTAGATATCCTAGGAATCAAACACTTTGTAAATTACTTAGGAGACTTTATACATCCTGACTTTGACATATTTGTCTAAGTTGCACACACAAGATTAGATTGTTATTTTTTTAGTCATAATTAGACATCATCCAAATACTGAACACAACACATTGGTCTAGTTCTAAACAGCCCCCCTCCCCCTCCCCTGGGGCTTGTTCTTTATAAGAGAACCCACCCACCCAATTGAACCTTGTCTTATGATGATAAGAAGATATAGAGAAATGGAATGACCACATATCTTAAGTAGTACATATATACAAAGATGTGGATAAATGCAAAGAAATCAGAATTCTCTATAGCAATAGGTAAATACCCAAAAATTTCGTTTTGTGCTTTAAAATTATGTGGAATTTAATTGCATGTAAATATATTTTTGTATATGTTTGTAATAGAAATTTGATGTTAATTTGACTAGAATTATAGATTGTTTAGCTTCGTTGTTCTTCATTTGAAAAATTTTATAATTTGGGTGTTATTTAATTTGATATGTGCATAATGATTATTGCGTTGTTATTTAATTTTATGTTATATAAATGCATGGGGTATTCCCTGTGAGTTGAGGTGCGTGGGTGCGACCTAACATTACACGCACCTCAGGAGAGCGTGTTAAAATCATGTCAATGTGCCTTCCCGTTCAAGACTTTGGGATTGATGTGTATGTTCTCATTTGTTTATGAGAATGTATATATCTACCTCAAAGTCTTGAATTGTCCCGTTTGGACAGTCTGTGAATGTTTGATCGCACTTAGGCAGTCATTTACTATATATGTTTGTATGGTTTGTTGAGAATTTCGGTTGCGTCTCCTCACTCTTCTCTGATATACCATTATTGATTTTGAGTGTTTTCTTAACCACTTACTTGTAAGTGTTTAAGAAAATTTCAAAATCAATAAATATATTTGGTATATCGGAGAAGTGTGGGGAGATGATGCCGAAATTTTTAGCAAATCGTGCGGCACATATAGTAAGTGATTGTGCGATCACACCTTCATGGATGGGTTAAAAAGTGATAATCTAATCAATATTCCTCTTCCAACTGCAAATGGTCTATGATGAACGATGTGAGGAAAGGGTCGGGTGTAATATTATGAGTAATGATTTGAAAGTTAGGATGTGTATTGTCATTTATTGGGTGCAGGCAAAATGTCGACAGATCGTTCATGGATGTATCGTAGAATAGTTGACCGGGTGGTGTCAGATGACTTTAAGCTTGGGGTTGAGAGTTTCATTCAATTTGTATTGGGGAATCCAAATACAGCAATAGATCGCGACGGTCACATTCGATGCCCTTGTTCAAGTTGTAGAAACTTGAGGTGGTGTTCAACATGGGATGTGCAACATCATTTGTACACGAAAGGGTTCGTGGATGGTTATACGAATTGGACGTGTCATGGTGAGCAATTCTTGAGGTATGAGCCCGACAATATTGCAGGCACAAGTGGGTACATGGATATGGTTGTAGATGCTGTTGGTCCTAGTTTTAATATTCACGATGAAGCCCCGAATAAGACAGTCGGAAGATTTTATGAACTACTTAGGGATGCTGATGAGCCGCTGTGGGATGGTTGTGAAAATCACACTCGATTGTCTGCAGTGTCACAATTGTTGAACTTGAAATCTGAATTTCACATCAGTGAGACTTGTTTTGACCGTCTCCTCCTCTTGATCAAGAGTATGTTGCCTCGAGACGAGAAGTTGCCAAAAACTTTTTACCGTGCAAAAAAGATGGTCAATGACTTAGGACTTGGATATGTGAAAATAGATGCATGTCCGAATCATTGTATGTTATATTACAAAGATGATGCAGATAAGATATCATATTCCATTTGTGGCCATGACAGATTCAAACCTAAGGGGGGGGGGTCAATTCAAAGGCAAAAGATGTACCTTACAAGGCGTTGCGATACTTCCCTCTTGTGCCTAGGCTACAGCGACTGTATATATCCTCAAAGACGGCTCGGCATATGACATGGCACACCGAAAGAGTACGTCGTGCCGATGATATAATCAGGCATCCTGCCGATGGTGAAGCTTGGACTCACTTTAGTCGTACTCATCTTGCCTTTTCAAGGGAGTCACGTAATGTTCGATTGGGTTTATGCACAGATGGCTTTAATCCATTCGGTGGTTTAGTGGCAGCTTATTCTTGTTGGCCAGTGTTCATGACACCGTACAACCTTCCGCCGCACATGTGCATGAAGCGAGAAAATCTGTTTTTGTCCCTAGTAATTCCTGGTCCAAAAAGTCCCGGAAAAAATTTGGACATATATCTCAGGCCGTTGATTGATGAGCTCAAATTTGTATGGACTGATGGAGTTGTTACTTATGATGCATATAGGAAGAAAAATTTTATTATGAAGGCTGCACTGATGTGGATAATAAGTGACTTCCCTGCATATGGAATGCTATCTGGTTGGAGCACACATGGGAGGCTAGCATGTCCTTACTGTATGGAAGATACCAAATCATTTGTATTGAAACATGGGGGGAAATGCTGCTAGTTTGATTGCCATCGGCGGTTGCTACCAAGTGACCATCCTTTTCGAAGGCAAAAAGACTCGTTTAAAAAAAATACTATTGAAATGGATGAAGCTGACTTGCAACGGGTGTCGGGTCTACATATGGCGTCACGGGTGCACAATTTACCAGATGTAGTTCAATTGTCTGGTAGCACACGGCAACTCCCTAATTTTGGAAAGGATCACAACTGGGTCAAGAAAAGCATTTTTTGGGAATTACCTTATTGGTCAACTCTTCTTGTACGACACAATCTGGATGTCATGCATACCGAGAAGAATTTTTTTGATAATGTGTTTAATACGATCATGAATGTTAAAGGGAAAACAAAGGACAACGCCAAAGCACGTATGGATTTAAAGATGCTTTGTAGACGTCCAGAACTAGAACTACAAAGTGTCAATGGCAAAACTGTGCAGCCTAAAGCAACTTATGTGCTTCATGATACACAGATCAAGGAAGTATGCCAGTGGTTGAAACAGCTGAGATTCCCAGATGGATATGCATCCAACATAGCCCGTTGTGTGAATGTTAATGAGGGGAAAATATATGGTATGAAAAGTCACGACTGTCATGTGTTCATGGAGAGGCTACTGCCCATTGCATTTCATGATTTGTTGCCAAAGCAGATATGGGGAGCACTAGCTGAGATGAGTCAATTTTTCAAGATTTTATGTGCATCTGAACTCAGACTTCGGGATGTACAAACTATCGAACAAGAAGTTGTCACAACCATTTGCAAGCTAGAGAAGATATTTCCTCCGGCATTCTTTGATTCGATGGAGCACATGGTCGTTCATTTGCCATATGAGGCTATCGTCGGAGGTCCAGTACAATTTCGATGGATGTATCCATTTGAGAGGTATGTGACAATTTTTGTTAACTTATAAGTCGTCCATAGCCGCTACATATTGTTACCATCTGACTTGTTGTTGTAGGTGCATGCATGAATTAAAAATGAAAGTTCGCAACAAGGCACAGGTGGAGGGTTGGATTACTGAGGCATACATTCTTGAAGAAATTTCGAACTTCTGTTCTATGTACTTTGAGCCAGAGATTCAAACTCGTCGTACTCGACCTCCACGTAATGATGATGGGGGAGTGGATGAATCGTCCGATCGGCTCTCCATATTTAAACATCCTGGACGTGCGTTCGGACGTTGCTTGACTCACACGCTCGAAGATAGAGAGTTGCACGCCGCTGAGATATATATTCTTTTGAATTGCCTCGAGATTGAACCTTATGTTGAGTAAGATCTTAATTCACATTTCCAGCAACTCCATAAGTCTATACATCCTCAAAGTCTATACAACATTGACTTCATAAAGTCTATACATTGGCTTCCTCAAAGTCTATACATTGGCTTCCTCAAAGTCTATACATCCTCAAAGTCTATACATTAGCTTCCTCAAAGTCTATACAACATTGACTTCACAGAGTCTATACTTTGGCTTCCTCAAAGTCTATACATCCTCAAAGTCTATACATTGGCTTCCTCAAAGTCTATACATTGACTTCCTCAAAGTCTATACATTGGCTTCCTCAAAGTCTATACAACATTGACTTCACAAAGTCTATACATTGGCTTCCTCAAAGTCTATACAACATTGAATTCACAAAGTCTATACATTGGCTTCCTCAAAGTTCAAAGTCTATACATTCACTTCCTCAAAGTCTATACATTGGCTTCCTCAAAGTCTATACATTCACTTCCTCAAAGTCTATACATTGGCTTCCTCAAAGTCTATACAACATTGACTTCACAAAGTCTATACATTGGCTTCCTCAAAGTCTATACATCCTCAAAGTCTATACATTGGCTTCCTCAAAGTCTATACATTCACTTCCTCAAAGTCTATACATTGGCTTCCTCAAAGTCTATACAACATTGACTTCACAAAGTCTATATATTGGCTTCCTCAAAGTCTATACATCCTCAAAGTCTATACATTGGCTTCCTCAAAGTCTATACATTGGCTTCCTCAAAGTCTATACATTGGCTTCCTCAAAGTCTATACAACATTGACTTCACAAAGTCTATACATTGGCTTTATCAAATTTTTTTAATCATTTTTTTTACGGGGTGCTACATTTATATTGCAGACAATTTGATTCAGAATTAGCTGAAAAATGTCTAAATATCCAGGATGTGGAGATTGAAAAAGAACGCGAGAAGTTTTTTTCCAAATGGCTAAGAAACCGAGTTAGTGTGAACTCTGAATATATATGTTTGTATTTACGTATGTTGAGGTAATTGTTATTATTTTAACTACTTTAATTTGAATATAGGTTGAACAAGGTCTCATTACTGATCAAAGAGTACAACAGATAAGTTATGGCCCCTCGAACCAGACACGTGCCTATCCGGGATATATTATGAATGGATACAAATTTCATACAAGGGATTATGGGCGAAATAAGTCTACGATGAACAGCGGCGTATGTGTGAAGGGAAGTTTATACAATGAAATGGAATTGGACTACTATGGTATTCTTGAAGAAGTCTTAGAACTTCAGTATTTGGGACAAGACAATCATGTATACATATTTAAGTGTCAATGGTTTGATCCTAATTCTGTTCTACATGACACAAATTATGGGATTGTTAATGTCAAGCATAGGTTTAAACTTAAGACCTATGAACCGTTCATTTTAACCGCACAAGCCCAGCAAGTGTACTATTCAAGCTATCCATCATCCAAGAATAGAGATTGGTGGGCAGTTTGCAGGGTTAATTCAAAACTCTTTCCCACTTATGAGTTAACTATGAGTGGAGATGTCTCAGAGGTTGCTCGTGCTGAATATTATCAATCAGACGAAGTTGGCGTTGTCGGTTCCTCTAGGTTTAATATGGACGAATCTGATGAGCCACTGTCATTACGTACGCGAGATGGAGTGGAAGAAGTCGATCCGACGGAGCTAAATGTTGATGTTAGAGGGGAGGAAGAATCAGATGAAGACGAAGATTTTGAATCTCATGAGACTACTATGGATGACGAAGATGATGAAGTTGAGATAGATATATCAACATGAGGGAGGCATGTTTTGATAATTTAGTAAGAAGATTCTTACTTTTAAGCATAATTTTAAATAACATTTGTGTAGCCTTATATAATTGTGGATTAATATGTATTAATTGTTTTGTTATTAATAAGGAAATGGTGCGAGGAGGTCGTATTAGGGGTGGGAGGAGATCTAATAGTGAGAGGGGCACTACTACCTCCTCGCTACCATCTTCTTCAGACACAGGTATATTTGATCAATAAGTTAGCTATATAAATATTTTAATTATTTACAAACTTAAAAGAATTTATTTATAGGTGCAAGTGTCGACTCACCACCAATTGTACATACGCCACCACCTCCCGCTACAGGTATGTATATTTTAATTCAAATTCTTGAACATTTGTTCTACTTATGAAAATAAGTTCTTGCAGGTCTCAGTGGCCTCCCACCTGTTGTGCATACGCCACTCCCACCACCTCCCGCTGCAGGTATGTATATTTTAATTATATGTTCGTAATATTTGTATCACTCCACATGACAATAAATTCTTACAGGTCTCAGTGGCAAAAAGACTCGAGGATCATGTATATATATTTTAATTTAAATTCTTCAATATTTGTTCTACTTATGACAATAAATTCTTGCAGGTCTCAGTGGCCTCCCACCTATTGTGCATAGGCCACCCCCACCACCTCCCGCTGCAGGTATGTATATTTTAATTATATGTTCGCATTATATGTATCATTCCACATGACAATAAATTCTTGCAGGTCTCAGTGGCCTCCCACCTGTTGTGCATACGCCACCCCCACCACCTCCCGCTGCAGGTATGTATATTTTAATTATATGTTCGCAGTATATGTATCACTCCACATGACAATAAATTCTTGCAGGTCTTAGTGCCCTCCCACCTGTTGTGCATACGCCACCCCCACCACCTCCCGCTGCAGGTATGTATATTTTAATTATATGTTCGCATTATATGTATCACTCCACATGATAATAAATTCTTGCAGGTCTCAGTGCCCTCCCACCTGTTGTGCATACGCCACCCCCACCACCTCCCGCTACAGGTATGTATATTTTAATTATATGTTCGCATTATATGTATCACTCCACATGACAATAAATTCTTGCAGGTCTCAGTGGCCTCCCACCTGTTGTGCATACGCCACCCCCACCACCTCCCGCTGCAGGTATGTATATTTTAATTATATGTTCGCAGTATATGTATCACTCCACATGACAATAAATTCTTGCAAGTTTCAGTGCCCTCCCACCTGTTGTGCATACGCCACCCCCACCACCTCCCGCTGCAGGTATGTATATTTTAATTATATGTTCGTAGTATATATATCACTCCACATGACAATAAATTCTTGCAGGTCTCAGTGCCCTCCCACCACCTCCCACTTGTACAGGGCCCACCCCCACCAGTCAGCCCCTTGACGATGTCGGCAGTTGTCACGAGGGAGGCACGACCCATGATAGACGTCGCCCGTGTTGGGTATCCGGGTAAATCTATAAGGTTATATTACATTAATTAGCCCTCAACTGTCTAATATGAATATTTTGACATTTGCAATTGCAGTATGAAATTTGAACCCCACAGCGTTGTCCATCATTCCACCGAACTCATGTTGGCACATGTGCCCGGGGCAGCTTCCACTTTCAGAGATTTTCCGATGTCCGTCCGCGATTCATTGTACAACATGTTCTTAGTAAGTAATTACGTCATTTAATTCAAGTATTTCCCAAAGTCAATTTACAACTTTATACTAAGTGTGAAAAGCAATTGATTTACAGCGGTCTTTTCAATTCACATGTGGACATGACGCGGCGAGATGTCGTCGCGCCTGGGAGTCTACTATGCTCTCAAGTTACAAGAGGAGAATACATGAGGCCCGAGCACACGCTAAAAAATTGAGTGGGGGGAGTGAAGACCGACAATTGTGGAAGGCGCATCGCCCTCTATGGATGAGGCAGGAGGATTGGGAGATATCTTGTGACCATTTTGCCGACCCCAAGTGGATAGAAAAGTCTGAAAAAGCCAAAGCAAACAGGACGTCAAAACCAGGTTCAAATTTGCATACGAGTGGGTCCATCTCTTATGCGGCTCATAAACAAAAATTGGTAAGTAATATACCAATTTATCTTCTTACAATTTATCCCAATATTTGACTTTTTTTTACTATGAATTGTATAACAGGCTGTGGATCTTAATCGACCTCCGTCGTTCCTCGAGGTGTTCGACAGAACACACAAAAAGAAGGGGACTAATGATTTTGTGAGTGACACAGCTAAGTCAGCAGCGGTAAGTTTATCTACATATGTAACTTGTACCGTTCATTTAAATCGGCATGTAATTCATATGAAATTGACTAGTTATTTTATTCAATTTGTAGGAAACATATAGCAAAGCAGTGACAGAGAAGTACGGGGAGGGAGACACGTAGCAGCCGGAGTTCGATCCGGTGGAGTGGGTGGCAGCAGCTGGCGTACCGAAGAAAGGCCGACTATATGGTTTTGGGGAGAGCCTAGACGCAAGCGCGGTGACATCAGCGTGTGCGAGTTCTAGCTATACTTCTTCCAGTGGCAGTGCCTTCACTATACCTTCCGTTGCCCCTAGCGCTTCTGCCAGCGACATGATGGACATGGTCCGTTCGCAGATTTCTGATATGCAACGGCAGCAGCAGCATTTCCAGCAAGAGATCTCTAGCCAAGTGTCAGTATTCTTGCAGGCAATTAGTGGCCTCCTCTCCCAGAGCGGAATGGTCCCTCAGAAATCAACCACCACCACACCACAGCCCGCACAGGTGAGTGTTTACAATGTTTTTATTTTGATGGAATTACTCAATTATGTTCATTATTAATTTTAAAACTCATTTACTTCAGAAGAATTGAGAAAATCCAGGGGCCGGGGGTCTAAAACTTGAAATACCAGCCGGATGGCCGTGCCGATCATTCCAACACGACCGGGGAGATGAAAGTGACTTGTCAGAACTGACGGAATCCAAATCGGATGCCCGATTTGAGCTCAGCGCTCAAAGTTCATTTCTAAAATACACTTGGTTCAAATGAACTGCCAGGTCGGGGCCGGGGGTCTAAAACTTGAAATACCGGCCGGATGCCCGTGCCGATCATTCTAACACGACCGGGGAGATGAAAGTGACTTGGCAGAACTGACGGAATCCAAATCGGATGCCCGGTTTGAGCTCGGCGCTCAAACTTCATTTCTAAAATACACTTGCTTCAAATGAACTGCCAGGTCGGGGCCGGGGGTCTAAAACTTGAAATACCAGCCGGATGGAAGTGCCGATCGTTCCAACACGACCGGGGAGATGAAAGTCACTTGGTAGAACTGACGGAATCCAAATCGGATGCCCGGTTTGAGCTCGACGCTCAAAGTTCATTTCTAAAATACACTTGGTTCAAATGAACTGCCAGGTCGGGGCCGGGGGTCTAAAACTTAAAATACCGGCCGGATGCCCATGCCGATCATTCCAACACGACCGGGGAGATGAAAGTGACTTGTCAGAACTGACGGAATCCAAATCGGATGCCCGGTTTGAGCTCGGCGCTCAAACTTCATTTCTAAAATAGACTTGGTTCAAATGAACTGCCAGGTCGGAGCCGGGGGTCTAAAACTTGAAATACCGGCCGGATGCCCGTGCCGATCATTCCAACACGACCGGGGAGATGAAAGTGACTTGTCAGAACTGACGGAATCCAAATCGGATGCCCGGTTTGAGCTCGGCGCTCAAAGTTTATTTCCCAAATACACTTGGTTCAAATGAACTGCCAGGTCGGGGCCGGGGGTCTAAAACTTGAAATACCGGCCGGATGCCCGTGTCGATCATTCCAGCACGACCGGGGAGATGAAAGTGACTTGTCAGAACTGATGAAATCCAAATTGGATGCCCGGTTTGAGCTCGACGCTCAAACTTCATTTCTAAAATAGACTTGGTTCAAATGAACTGCCAGGTCGGGGCCAGGGGTCTAAAACTTAAAATACCAGCCGGATGCCCGTGCCGATCATTCCAACACGACCGGGGAGATGAAAGTGACTTGTCAGAACTGACGGAATCCAAATCGGATGCCCGGTTTGAGCTCGGCGCTCAAAGTTCATTTCCCAAATACACTTGGTTCAAATGAACTACCAGGTCAGGGCCGGGGGTCTAAAACTTGAAATACCGGCCGGATGCCCGTGCCGATCATTCCAACATGACCGGGGAGATGAAAGTGACTTGGCAGAACTGACGGAATCCAAATCGGATGCCCGGTTTGAGCTCGGCGCTCAAACTTCATTTCTAAAATACACTTGCTTCAAATGAACTGCCAGGTCGGGGCCGGGGGTCTAAAACTTGAAATACTGGCCGGATGCCCGTGCCGATCATTCCAACACGACAGGGGAGATGAAAGTGACTTGTCAGAACTGACGGAATCCAAATCGGATGCCCGGTTTGAGCTCGGCGCTCAAAGTTCATTTCCCAAATACACTTGGTTCAAATGAACTGCCAGGTCGGGGCCGGGGGTCTAAAACTTGAAATACCGTCCGGATGCCCATGCCGATTGTTCCAACACGACCGGGGAGATGAAAGTGACTTGGCAGAACTGACGGAATCCAAATCGGATGCCCGGTTTGAGCTCGGCGCTCAAAGTTCATTTCTAAAATACACTTGGTTCAAATGAACTGCCAGGTCGGGGCCGGGGGTCTAAAACTTGAAATACCAGCCGGATGCCCATGCCGATCATTCCAACACGACCAGGGAGATGAAAGTGACTTGGAAGAACTGACGGAATCCAAATCGGATGCCCGGTTTGAGCTCGACGCTCAAACTTTATTTATAAAATACACTTGGTTCAAATGAACTGCCAGGTCGGGGCCGGGGGTCTAAAACTTGAAATACCGGCCGGATGCCCATGCCGATCGTTCCAACACGATCGGGGAGATGAAAGTGACTTGGTAGAACTGACGGAATCCAAATCGGATGCCCGGTTTGAGCTCGGCGCTCAAACTTCATTTCTAAAACTGACGGAATTCAAATGAACTGCCAGGTCGGGGCCGGGGGTCTAAAACTTGAAATACCGGCCGGATGCCCATGCCGATCATTCCAACAAGACTGGGGAGATGAAAGTGACTTGTCAGAACTGACGGAATCCAAATCGGATGCCCGGTTTGAGCTCGGCGCTCAAACTTCATTTCCCAAATACACTTGGTTCAAATGAACTGTCAGGTCGGGTCCGGGGGTCTAAAACTTGAAATACCGGCCGGATGCCCATGCCGATCGTTCCAACACGACCGAGGAGATGAAAGTGACTTGTCAGAACTGACGGAATCCAAATCGGATGCCCGTTTTGAGCTCGGCGCTCAAACTTCATTTCTAAAATACACTTGGTTCAAATGAACTGCCAGGTCGGGGCCGGGGGTCTAAAACTTGAAATACCGGCCGGATGCCCGTTCCGATCATTCCAACACGACCGGGAAGATGAAAGTGACTTGTCAGAACTGACGGAATCCAAATCGGATGCCCGGTTTGAGCTCGGCGCTCAAACTTCATTTCTCAAATACACTTGGTTCAAATGAACTGCCAGGTCGGGGCCGGGGGTCTAAAACTTGAAATACCGGCTGGATGCCCATGCCGATCATTCCAACACGACCGGGGAGATGAAAGTGACTTGTCAGAACTGACGGAATCCAAATCGGATGCCCGGTTTGAGCTCGGCGCTCAAAGTTCATTTCTAAAATACACTTGGTTCAAATGAACTGCCAGGTCGGGGCCGGGGGTCTAAAACTTGAAATACCGGCCCGATGCCCGTGTCGATCGCTCCAACACGACCGGGGAGATGAAAGTGACTTGTCAGAACTGACGGAATTAAAATCGGATGCCCGGTTTGAGCTCGGCGCTCAAACTTCATTTCTAAAACTGACGTAATTCAAATGAATTGCCAGGTCGGGGCCGGGGTTCTAAAACTTTAAATACTGGCCGGATGCCCATGCCGATCGTTCCAACACGACCGGGGAGATGAAAGTGACTTGTCAGAACTGACGGAATCCAAATCGGATGCCCGGTTTGAGCTCGGCGCTCAAACTTCATTTCTAAAATACACTTGGTTCAAATGAACTGCCAGGTCGGGGCCGGGGGTCTAAAACTTGAAATACCGGCCGGATGCCCGTGCCGATCGTTCCAACACGATCGGGGAGATGAAAGTGACTTGTCAGAACTGACGGAATCAAAATTCATTTCTAAAATACACTTAGTTTAAATACTGTTTCAGGCTAGTGGTTGATTTATAAAATATGCAGTTATCAATTTGATATGTTTGCTTTCAATTTATGCTAATTTATTCGCACTAATTTTTTTATCTATGAATTAATGTTACTATTTTTTTAATATAGGGGGATCCTTCTGCGGGCGACGACAGAGGAGATGAGCAGGGCGGTGAGGATACGGACGATGAGGATATGGACGATGTACCGGATATTTCTTGATATTCAGACGGATCAGCAGGGTTAATGTCTTTTTTTTGTGGTATTTATTTGATCAGAATTTTATTTTTCGGTGGTGTTTATTTGATTAGCAGGTTCCCAATATTTGTTTTCAACATGTAGAATTTCTTGATGTTTATTTATGATTAAACATGTTTTGTAAAATAATTTAAGATTTATAAAAAAAAACGTAGATTTCAGACGGATTTTCAGACGGGATGTGCGACGATTTTTGTCCGTCTATTATCCGTCGTAAAATCAGTTTGAAATATAGACGGATTTCAAACCACATTTCAGACAGGAAATGAGTTGAATTTCAGACGGTTATTGTATCTGTCGTAATATCCGTTTGAAATAGCGACGGATTTCGGACGGCTTTTCATACGGTACTTGATTTCAGACTAAGAGTTGGGCTTCATTTTAAGACGGTAACTATATTCCGTCGTAATAGCCGTCTGAAATTTCAGACAGATTTTCACACGGAAAATACGTCCGTCGTAAATTTCAGACTGATAATTTCAAATTTCAGATGAAAATTACTCGTATGAAAGTCAGACGGAATTTGTGACTGATTAAATTCTGTCTTCGTTTAAGACGGAATTTCCGACGGAAAAATAAACTGTCACAAATTTGTGACTAAAAATTTCAGACGGTCGATTTCAGTCTTAAATATGTCGCAAATCCGTCACAAACGTGGTTTGTGACGGATTTTCAGATGGATTTCAGACGGATACGGGCCGTCTGAAATCCCGCTTTTTCTGGTAGTGGAATGAAGAACTGATCATATGGAAGCAAAGAGACAAGCAGATGGAGAGCGCAGATAATAACAGCAAACCACAGAAGAGGCACTCGGTTTTTAGGTGGTTCGATTGCAGTCCGCAATCTACATCCACCCCTCACTCCAACTAGAATGAGGATTCCACTAGACAATGCTAGAACACTGCAGACTTAGTCTGCGAACAACATGCTGCCACACAGCTTGAACAACCAAGGGAAACAAATTCCTCAACCAAGCTCTGCTACCCACAGAACTTGATACCTGTTCCAGCTACCAGCTAGAACAGAACCGGAGACACCTCTCCCCTCCTCCATACACCGGATGGAACCTGCTAATGACAACCTGTCACTAGCAACACCAGAGATCACCGATCTCTCTTCCTCTGCAGCCCAGAGGGAAACCGGAGTAACACTCCCTTCCTCCACACACCGGAGGGGAACTAATTCGAATCAGAAGAATGAACAAACTAAAACGAAAAAAAAAATAGAAACAAAGACCAATGAAGAAGCAGTCGGTTCTGAAACCAATACAAATGTAGCTTCAAAGGAAGCAATTCATCAAACCACAAACACTGCTCTCTCTCTCTCGAACATACTCCTCTCGGATCTGAACACTATGGAACTCTTTGCTCTTTTTCCTTTCTGGATCGTGCAGCCTCACACATATGCCTTCTGCTTTTTCTTTTCACGATCAAGCTCCTACTGAAGGATGAAGCTCCATATTTATAGCAGATATTGGGCGTGTGGTTGCCAGGTTCCCGCCCATGAACTTTTTGCCAGATCATTTGAATTTCGACCACATGGCAGCATCCTGACTGGGTTGCCATCCACGTGTCATGTTCCTGGTTTCTTGGATCATATATATATATATATCGGCACTATTCTCCACTCCGTGAGTATAGTCCCACGTTTCATGTTGATTTATCGATCACACTCAACTCTCATTGACATACAAGCTCTCCATTGGACATTCCGTTCCTTTGGACTAGCGAGTTAGTCATAGAGACCTCCGTAAGACTCCTCGTAGCCTTGGATTCCCTCAAGGCCGACTGAGCTGGTTGTACCCTAAAAACCCATTACACAGTTTTTGCCATGTCAATCTAAAGAAACATGGTATACCGGCCCTTATGATTATACAAAGAGTATATCATAAGAAATTCTTGATGGGATGATGATATCATGCCATATCGTGTCATTCTTGTAAACCCCAATTCTATGATAAGAATGAGGGTATCTTGCTTGATCTTATGTTCATGTGGACCTCAATTCTATATAAAGAATGTCCATATTGATTTGTCATGGTACCTAAGTTAAGGGAACCATATTCTACCTAGTTTTATCGATATCGTGATTATACCGTTATGATCGCCATTCTATGTCCTTGTCATATTTTTGGACTCTATTCTGTCAAAGTTGTCATACGTGTCTACAAGCTTGATGATTGAAATTCTATATTGGCTATATAAACAAGAGTGGATGTCAAAACACATGATAAATGCCTGCGCATATAGGGCCCGATCTGGTCCTGGGAGGAGCACCCGAAAGTACTTGTGCCCATGGGAGTTAAAATGATAAGGTATCTGGCATTATACCGAGTACTTGACTTGCTTGATTGGACATTCCACACACATCTTGTACTTGAATCGTACTTGACTTTACATGAAATGCGTGGCCCGAAAAAAAGTAATTTACTTGCTTGATACATGATAGCCAAAGTTCTTGACATGACTTGTTAAACGTGCTTGCTTGAATACCTTGAATATACTTGTCATCTTGTTGGAAGTTCATGATTAAGTTCATCTTATTTCTTTGATATTACATTCTCTCTATCTTGTCGTTTTCACGCGAGCATGCATAGCTTTATTGCATTCATGAAAATGTAATTACTTAAACCCCTTGCTAGTACTTGAGATATAATTTCCTACTGAGCGTTCGCTCATTCCGTTTATCCCTTTCTACTTTTCAGGTAAGTCCGACGACGATGGAAGTCAATCGGATAGGAATGGTCAAGAGTGAAAGTGATAGAGCTTCTACAAGTGTCGTCTAGTCTTTTCTATAGTTTTTCTCGAGTCAACTATGTACTTTTCTTTTTATTAAACAGAGTATTGGATTTGTAATAGTCTATCCATTATGAAATAAAGGATTGGGTTATCTTGCTATTTTGCGCATCTCTGTCTTTGTGTCGAATACACGACCACTCTGATTGACATGATTGATATAGACACGTCGCGCATCTCCGGGTATCTTCCGCGCTCGGGGCGTGACAGTCTTTGTGGTATCAGAGCCTAAGGTATTCAATTCCTAGGAAACCCAAGTCCAAGGATAGGTTTCAAAACCTTTAACCAAGTGAGAGTGGGTAGAACCAAGGGTTAAATGATCAATGAGTCCTTTATAAGATCATAGTGATATAATACTAACGTAGCTATCGTAATTGTAGGATAATGGCTGCCGAACGTGCTCAATGGCGCAACATGCAGCGTACCCTTCAAGGGATGACCCAAGTGCTACAACAGGTAGCACAAGGTGGTGCTCCACGAGCTGGAAGCTTACACCAAGCATTCAAGAATATGAATCCCCCGAAGTTCATGGGATCGACCGATCCAGACGATGCCGAGCATTGGGTTCGGGAGATTGAACGTATATTCCGTGTTATGCAATGCACGGATCAGGACAAAGTCTTATTAGCTACTTTCCAGTTAGAAAAGGATGCTAGATGCTGGTGGGAGTCGATTGAAGCTACTATTGACCCAACTCAAGTTACATGGGGTGAATTCGTTGAATATTTCAACGCCAAATATTTCTCTGATAGGGTCCAGGAAAAGAAGGCCGCCGAATTTGCCGCATTAAAGCAAAGATCTTTATCGGTGGCTGATTATGAAGCACAGTTCTCTAGACTATCTAGATATGCTAAGCATTTGATTAGCACGGAAAAGATGAAAGCTCGTAGATTTCTTAATGGGCTTAGGCCTCACTACATTACTCAATTGGCGCCTATGGATATTCAAGTTTATACTGAAATGGTGCGCCGAGCTCAGTTGCTTGAAGATGCCACGGAATTATCTGATAGGATCCGTGGGAAAGACAAAAAGGAGCAAGTCACAAGTTCGGGTTCTTTTAAACCCAACTTTAAGAAGAGGCCCAATAATGGAGGTTCTTCCTCTCAAGATCAGAAGTACAAGAAATCCAAGCCTTTCTCTATCACCACTACCCCTTCAAACGTAGTATGCAAGCATTGTGACAAGGCTGGTCACAAAACAGAAGAATGCTGGAGGAAATTAGGAGCATGTCTCCGTTGTGGGAGTCGTGAACATCGGATTCCCGATTGTCCATTAATGAATGACCAAGCCGGTGAGGGTAAACGTCCAGTGACAAAGAATGCTCGTCTTCATGCAATCCAAGGGACCGAACCAGAAGAAGAAGGCGGATTGGTGGAAGGTACATTAAAAATTTGTTCTAAATATGCACATGTTTTATTTGATACGGGTGCATCGCATTCCATTATTTCCAAGAAGTTTGCTGACCCATTACCTCTAGAACCAGAATGGATGAAGATAATATTGTCTACTCCTCTCGGAAACGAGACGGATATCACACATCATTACCAAAATTGTGAGGTATTGGTTCGAGGAAAGAATTTTCCTATTGATCTTATCTGCTTAGATCTAAAAGAATATGATGTTATACTAGGGGCAGATTGGTTATCCAAATACCAGGCAACGGTTGATTGCCGTGATAGCAAGATTGTTTTCAAGGAATTTCCGGAACTGACTTATACTAGTCCTAAGAGTCGAAGCAAATCCCCTCTTATCTCGGCTCTTCGAGCAAGCAAGCTCGTCAAGAAAGGATGTGTATCCTTCCTTGCTTTTGTCACTATTAAAGAAGCTAAAGAAACCAAGATAGAGGACATTCAGGTAGTGCGAGAATTTCCAGACATATTTCCGGAAGAATTGCCGGGATTACCCCCTCAAAGAGAAGTGGCCTTCACTATTGACTTAGTCCCTGGTGCCGGTCCTGTTTCCAAGGCACCATATAGAATGTCCCCTGCTGAACTCAAGGAGTTGAAGGAGCAGTTGATGGAACTAATCCGAAAAGGGTTTATTAGACCAAGTACTTCCCCGTGGGGAGCACCAGTCTTATTTGTAAAGAAGAAGGATGGGTCCATGAGATTGTGTATCGACTATCGACAGTTGAATCATCTTACTATCAAGAACAAGTATCCACTGCCGAGAATCGATGAGTTATTTGATCAGATTTCAGGATCCAAATATTTCTCCAAGATTGATCTCAGGTCGGGATATCATCAATTAAGAATCAAGGACGATGACATTCACAAGACCGCATTCAGAAGCAGGTATGGCCATTACGAATTTGTTGTTATGCCTTTTGGACTAACAAATGCCCCTGCTGCCTTTATGCAGTTAATGAATAGCATATTCAGGCCTTACTTGGATCAATTCATAGTAGTCTTCATTGATGATATATTGATATATTCTAAGACTAAGGAAGAACATGAAGAGCATTTGAGGATTGCATTGCAAGTCTTGAGGACAAATCAATTATATGCTAAACTCAGCAAATGCGAGTTCTGGCTTGAAGAAGTGGCTTTTCTCGGACATGTCATATCCAAGGACGGTTTATCTGTGGATCCGTCAAAAGTTGAAGCTGTGAGAAACTGGGAGAGACCCACTAATGCAAGCGAGATCAGAAGTTTCTTAGGTCTTGCAGGCTATTATCGGCGATTTATCAAAGACTTCTCTAAGATCGCCGTACCACTTACAAGATTAACTCGTAAGGAGATCCGATATGAATGGAGTGAGGAATGTGAAAGCAGTTTCCAAACTCTCAAGGATCATCTCACTACAGCTCCGGTCTTAGCCCTACCAATTGAAGGAGAGAAATTCGAGGTCTACACTGATGCTTCTGGCATTGGCCTCGGATGTGTTCTAATGCAACAAGGGAAGGTCATAGCATACTCTTCTCGTCAACTGAAGAAGCATGAGGAGAATTACCCCGTCCATGACTTGGAACTGGCCGCGGTAGTATTTGCCCTAAAGATATGGAGACACTATCTCTATGGGGTACAGTTTACTGTATACTCCGATCACAAAAGTCTCAAATATCTATTTTCACAAAAGGAGCTGAACATGAGACAAAGACGTTGGCTAGAATGTCTCAAGGACTTCGACTTCAGTATACAATACCATCCCGGAAAGGGTAATTATGTGGCTGATGCCCTTAGTCGAAAGCCGAGAGCAAGGATAGCAAATTGTATGATACAAGAATGGAGGTTACTTGAACAATTCTCCGAGCTCAATATAAGCTTGGACACGGAATCCAAATTTATCACATTATCTCATGTAAGCATACAGTCAGACTTATTATCTGAAATACAAATACTTCAGGATGATGATCCTATATTAGTAGAAATCAAAAGCAGATTAGAAGGACAATCTGATTTTCAACTAACTTCTGATGGAAGATTATCGTTCAAAGATAGAACTTGTATACCCGATTGTCCGGAATTAAAGAAGAAGATCTTAGATGAAGCTCACCGATCCAGGTACACTATTCATCCAGGATCAACTAAAATGTACCAAGATGTAAAGAGGAACTTTTGGTGGCCCAATATGAAAAGAGAAATAGCGGACTATGTATCACGCTGTCTCACATGCCAACAGGTCAAGGCGGAACACCAAAAGCTTGCGGAAAAACTACATCCTCTAGATATTCCTAAGTGGAAATGGGAGGATATTGGTATGGACTTCATCATGGGTTTGTCTAAATCTAAAGGAGGACATGATGGAATCTGTGTTATCATTGACCGATTGACTAAATCGGCACATTTCTTGCCAATCAAAAGCCGATGGTCAATTGATGTGCTAGCTGCACTATACATTAAAGAAATAGTCAGGATACATGGAATTCCTGTCTCAATCGTGTCTGATAGAGATCCCCGTTTTACTTCTCATTTTTGGAAGGGATTACAACATTCGTTGGGAACAAGGCTCAACTTTAGTACTGCTTTTCACCCACAAACGGATGGTCAGACCGAGCGAACTAATCAAGTTGTTGAAGATATGCTGAGAGCATGCATTATTGACTTTGGAGGAAGCTGGCATGACCACTTACCTTTAGTTGAATTTGCATATAATAATAGCTACCAAGCTAGTATCCAAATGGCACCTTTCGAAGCCTTATACGGAAGGAGTTGCCGATCTCCCATATGTTGGAACGAAGTTGGAGAGAAACAACTATTAGGTCCAGACATGGTAAGGGATACAACTGAGAAGATACAGGTAATCAGAGAAAGATTACAAGTTGCTCAGACAAGGCAAAAGGCTTATGCTGATACCAGGAAAAGAGATCTTGAATTCCAGGTTGGAGATCATGTATTTCTTAAAATATCCCCTGGACGTGGCATACGAAGATTTGGTGTTAAGGGCAAGCTTACGCCAAGATTCATCGGACCATTTGAGGTACTCGAAAGAGTTGGCGAGGTTGCTTATCGCATCGCGTTGCCTCCTCAGTTGTCCGAGGTACACAATGTATTTCACATATCTATGTTGAAGAAGTATGTGCACGATCCGTCACATATTATTGAGCATGGAGATCTGGTGATCCAGAAAGATCTCACATATGAACAGAGGCCTTTAAAGATATTAGATCGAGAAATACGAGCTCTAAGGAATAAGGTTATTCCCATGCTCAAGGTGCAATGGAATAAGAATCCTGAACGCGAAGCGACATGGGAGACCGAGGAATCTATGAAGAAACGATTTCCCGAGTTATTCTAAGAGGTATATGTCCTACACTCTCCGCGTGTATAATTATATATATATTGAATTTGGGGACCAAATTCTTTTTAAGTGGGGGAGGGTGTAGCAACCCTAATAAATGAATAATTGAAATGAATTAAAACATATATATTACAGAAGTAATATATATAAAAGAAATAGGGTTAATTGGATGAAGTAAAGCAAAATTAAAAATAACGCCTCTTATTAAGGCGTTAATTTATAAATAAACGCCTCTATCCATGGCGTGACTAAAGAAAGGACGCCCACACCTACGGTCGTCAGTTCTCACGCGACCAAATGGGTAAGTAAAAGAAACGCCCCTATCTTGGGCGTGTTTTAAAACACGAAACGCCCTTTGTCAAGGCGCTTTTTAAGAAACGCCCTAAAGTAAGGCGTCAATTAAAGAATAGACGCCCTGACCAAAGTCGTTAATTCAGTTCGAGAACCGATCGAACCCAGAACTTATCCAAGGAAAGATTAACCTAATCTAGTAAGTGTCTATTAGAGTAAGGACTCTATTAAGGATATATTACCCTCAATCAAACACTACTCTTGTTAGGACTTCAAAATCCTATAAATAACATGTTCGATCGAACCCTAAAACCCATTTGATCGAACGTCTGCTGCTAGGTACGTGAAGAACAAACTATTCCTTTGATCTCTGCTTTGCCTACACGAAGAACTAATGATTCTTCACTCTCTTTTCTTCTTACAGGTTGAGGAAGCCTAGACATCGTGAAGAACAAGGGTAAGTTCTTCTAAACTTCCATCTTCAGCCAAGCTTATGAAGAAATTTCTAATATCTCTTCATATTCCTCTGTAGGAAAACTCTAGGGATCGACCAAAGAACAAAGGTTCTCTGCCTACTGCTGATTCAGTTTATCCTTATCAACGTCTTCACGTGTCTGTCACCTTCAAATCCATTGTTAAGGTAGGATTTTCTCAAGTTATTGTAGCCCAAATAAGAATTAATGCAAGATATCTATACATACGTATATGAGCATGGCATGCATACTGTTTATAAGGTTTTATTACGTTTTCTGCAAAATTTTGAAAGAAACGCCCTTGATTAGGGCGCTAATTTAAAAGAAACGACCATTCTAGTGGTCGTCAATTTAATATTTGACGCCCTCTACGCAGGCGTTAATTTCATAAGAATCGCATGTGATTAATAATTGATCCTGTTTAAAAATTACAATACATATGAAATATTGATTTTTAATATCTTGCATGACTCTGTGAATTCCTGTTAAATTTTACTGCCATGACATGTCTCCTGTCTCTCGAAATATTATTTATTAAAATATCGTAAATCCCTTGAAATTCACGACTTGGACAAAGTCGTTTTACATATTCTAACGCCCCAGTACAAGGCGTGAATCTGAAAAGTAACGCCCCTTCCTAGGGCGTGTATCTGTTAAAATCCTTAATTCACATATTCTGTGAAATGGAATTAGAAAGTAACGCCCCTTCCAAGGGCGCGTTTTTTTATAAATTTCTGAGAATAATTATATCCTGTCGAATATGTAAATGATGAGACGCCTGCCTCTGCAGTCGTCAACTTTGAAGAAACGCCCCCAGGAAAGGCGTGTTTTTGATAAATTAATGAAATAATGGAAATTCTGCAAATTGGCAATATATGTAAACGCCCTTCTGTTAGGCGTTAATTATTCAATACACGACTTTACTTAAGTCGTTATTTTACTGTAAACTGATTTTATCCTGATTCTATTACCGATGGTTTCATATTATACATATATATATATATATATCGGCACTATTCTCCACTCCGTGAGTATAGTCCCACGTTTCATGTTGATTTATCGATCACACTCAACTCTCATTGACATACAAGCTCTCCATTGGACATTCCGTTCCTTTGGACTAGCGAGTTAGTCATAGAGACCTCCGTAAGACTCCTCGTAGCCTTGGATTCCCTCAAGGCCGACTGAGCTGGTTGTACCCTAAAAACCCATTACACAGTTTTTGCCATGTCAATCTAAAGAAACATGGTATACCGGCCCTTATGATTATACAAAGAGTATATCATAAGAAATTCTTGATGGAATGATGATATCATGCCATATCGTGTCATTCTTGTAAACCCCAATTCTATGATAAGAATGAGGGTATCTTGCTTGATCTTATGTTCATGTGGACCTCAATTCTATATAAAGAATGTCCATATTGATTTGTCATGGTACCTAAGTTAAGGGAACCATATTCTACCTAGTTTTATCGATATCGTGATTATACCGTTATGATCGCCATTCTATGTCCTTGTCATATTTTTGGACTCTATTCTGTCAAAGTTGTCATACGTGTCTACAAGCTTGATGATTGAAATTCTATATTGGCTATATAAACAAGAGTGGATGTCAAAACACATGATAAATGCCTGCGCATATAGGGCCCGATCTGGTCCTGGGAGGAGCACCCGAAAGTACTTGTGCCCATGGGAGTTAAAATGATAAGGTATCTGGCATTATACCGAGTACTTGACTTGCTTGATTGGACATTCCACACACATCTTGTACTTGAATCGTACTTGACTTTACATGAAATGCGTGGCCCGAAAAAAAGTAATTTACTTGCTTGATACATGATAGCCAAAGTTCTTGACATGACTTGTTAAACGTGCTTGCTTGAATACCTTGAATATACTTGTCATCTTGTTGGAAGTTCATGATTAAGTTCATCTTATTTCTTTGATATTACATTCTCTCTATCTTGTCGTTTTCACGCGAGCATGCATAGCTTTATTGCATTCATGAAAATGTAATTACTTAAACCCCTTGCTAGTACTTGAGATATAATTTCCTACTGAGCGTTCGCTCATTCCGTTTGTCCCTTTCTACTTTTCAGGTAAGTCCGACGACGATGGAAGTCAATCGGATGGGAATGGTCAAGAGTGAAAGTGATAGAGCTTCTACAAGTGTCGTCTAGTCTTTTCTATAGTTTTTCTCGAGTCAACTATGTACTTTTCTTTTTATTAAACAGAGTATTGGATTTGTAATAGTCTATCCATTATGAAATAAAGGATTGGGTTATCTTGCTATTTTGCGCATCTCTGTCTTTGTGTCGAATACACGACCACTCTGATTGACATGATTGATATAGACACGTCGCACATCTCCGGGTATCTTCCGCGCTCGGGGCGTGACATCATATGAACTGTACACACTTACATGATGAACCAGCATAAATCTAGAGATCGTAGATTGATTTATAGTGTGAGACATCATCAAAACCATAGGGATGCAACAACTTCCAAAAAGAAGGATTTGGGTATATTCCTCAAAACAAAAAATCTTTTGAGCATAAGATTACAACATCCTATATTCATGAAAAAGAAAATAAATGTGCATCATGCTCACACACTAAGCCATCACATGTCCAATCTAAACCACATAGATACCAAAAAAGATTTTCAAATGTCAATTGCTTTCATTGTGGTAGATTTGGTCATGTTATCGATAATTGTTGGTTCAAACAGAACGATCAAAGGAATTATGCTATTTGGACCAGAAAAAGATATATGAAGAATTGGACTAACCCTTATGGACCCAAATTAGTTTGGGTACCAAAAATAATTAGATGAGAATGTTGTTTCTTACAGATATGCCTTGAAGCCAGGGGGAGCAAATGGTACCTAGACAACGGTTGCTCAAGACATATGACACGTGACAAGAAAGTGTTCTCTACTCTGCAAGATAAGGATAGAGGCTTGGTTGCCTTTGGTGGAAAGGACAAAGGTAAGATTATTGGAATTGGTAACATAGGTAAGAATTCTAAAATTCTTATTGAAAATGTGCTCTTGGTGAAGGGTTTAAATCACAATCTTTTAAGTATAAGTCAACTGTGTGACAAGGGTTTTAAAATTATTTTTGACGAAACTCATTTCCTTGTCATGAATAAAATCTCTAACGAAATCAAATTCATTGGCAAAAGGAATAATAATGTCTATACTGTTGATCTTGATGATGTGTGCTTGGTAGCAAACAACCATGATAATGCATGGCTATGGCACGGAAGACTAGGTCATGCTAGTTTTGGAGTAACCTCGAAATTATCTAGACATGACTTGGTAAATGGGTTATCTAAATTAAAATTTGAAAGTGATAAGATCTGTGAGGCTTGCACAAAAGGCAAGCAAACACGCATCTATTTCAAAAATAAAAACATTGTGTCTACCGCAAGGCCGTTAGAACTGCTGCACCTTGATCTTTTTAGTCCGACTAAGACATCCAGCCTAGGAGGAAAATCCTATAGATTTCTAATTATTGATGATTACTCCAGATTTACATTGGTGTTATTTTTAGACAATAAAAGTGATGCCTTGATGGAGTGTCAAGTGTTTTGCAGGAAAATCTAAAATGATAAAGGATATCTCATCACCACAATTCAAAGTGATCATGGTGGTGAGTTTAAAAATCATGATTTTAGCAGTTTTTGCTAGGAGCAAGGATATACGTACAACTTCTCATCACCCAGGACGCCTCAACAAAACGGAGTAGTGGAAAGGAAAAATAGAACCTTGATACACATGGCACGAATCATGTTAAGTATGAACTCTCTACCCAAATACTTTTGGGCCGAGGCGATAAGTACGGCATGCTACATCATCAACAGGGCAATGGTAAGGCCCATT
The DNA here is from genome assembly GCA_022559845.1 of Amorphophallus konjac. Taxonomy (NCBI): domain Eukaryota; kingdom Viridiplantae; phylum Streptophyta; class Magnoliopsida; order Alismatales; family Araceae; genus Amorphophallus; species Amorphophallus konjac. The sequence goes on along the minus strand of CM040123.1, from coordinate 276,848,098 downwards.
TTGAAGAAAACATCATATGAGCTCTACAAGGGTAAGAAACTAAACATTTCCTATCTTAAACCCTTTGGATGCCCATGCTTCATCCTGAATAATGGTAAGTCTAACCTAGGTAAGTTTGATGAAAGAGTGACAAGAGAATCTTCCTAGGTTATGCACTAACTTCTAGAGTTAACAGGTTATTTAATAAAAAGGCTTTGGTTGTTGAAGAAAGTCCTCATGTCATTTTTAATGAATCTGAATTAAAACTGACAAATCAAATTTCTTCTACCTTGGATGTAGATGAAGCTCCTAAACAATCAAATGGTGCTGGAACATCTTAGGTTAAAAATGAACCAACTAAAGGAAATTCTAGCAAGGATGAAAATGATGAAGTCCCTCCATTGAAACACTTCAACAACGACCACTACAACACCCTGATTTACCTAGAGCTTCAACATACTTGAAAGATCACCCCGCTGAAAACATCATTGGTAATCCTGAAGATAGAGTAAGAACTAGATCTTCTCTTTGACAAGTAGAAGAAGAGAATTTGATGGCCTTAATCTCTCAAGAAGAGCCTAAGGATATTATTGAAGCTCTTCAAAATGAATCTTGGATCCATGCTATGCATGAAGAACAGCAACAATTCGAAAGAAACAAGGTGTGGACTCTTGTGCCGCATCCCAAGAATCAACCCGTAATAGGAATCCGTTGGGTTTTCAGAAACAAGTTGAATGACACGGGATTGGTTGTTAGGAACAAGGCCCGGTTTGTAGCCAAAGGGTATAGCCAGGAAATGGGCATTGATTTTGATGAGTCATTTGCACTGGTTGCTAGATTAGAAGCAGTCCGGATTCTATTATCATTTGCTTACTCTCTCGACTTCAAATTATTTCAAATGGATGTTAAATCTACCTTTCTAAATGGGTACATCAAAGAGGATATTTTTGTAGAACAACCTCCAGGTTTTGAAGACTCAAAACATCCAAAGCATGTGTACAAGTTGCAGAAGGCCTTGTACGGATTGAAGGAAGCTCCAAGGGCATGGTATGAAAGGCTCACTTCATTCCTGACTGAAAATGGGTTCAAAAGAGGTAAGGTTGACCAAACACTCTTTACGAGAAAATCAGGTAAAGACATATTAGTGGTTCAAGTATATGTTGATGATATAATTTTTGGATCTACTAATAATGCATTATGTGATGAGTTTACAAAAATAATGTAAGGAGAATTCGAGATGAGCTTAATGGGTGAACTTACATTTTTTCTTGGATTGCAGGTGAAGCAAACATCTGAAGGCATTTTTATAAATGAAGCTAAGTACACATTGGAGTTGTTAAAGATATATGGGATGACTGAAGCAAAACCCCTGTCAACTCCGATGGCCACAACCACGAAGTTATACAAAGTTGAAAATGGTAAAACAGTAGATCCCACACTGTTTCGAGGTATGATCGGATCACTATTGTATGTCACAGCATGCCGCCCTGACATTCGATTCAGCATATGTCTAGGTGCTCGTTTTCAGTCATGTCCTAAAGAATTTCATCTAATGGCTGTTAAACTCATTTTTCGATACCTAATTGGCACACTAGATTTTGGCTTATGGTTTCCCATCGGTAGTTCATTTGATTTGATTGCATACACAGATGGGGATTCTGCCAGATGTATTGTAGATCGCAAAAGCACTAGTGTGTACTGTCAGTTTCTTGGTGGGTGCCTAGTTTCATGGTTCTCTAAGAAATAACATTCAGTAGCTCTCTCAATGGCCGAGGCTGAATATGTAGCCATCGGAAGTTGTGGAGCCTAAGTACTTTGGAACAAAAATCAACTGCTTGATTTGGATGTTGAAATGAAATGTGTTCCAATCTTATGTGATAATACCAGTGCAATCAGCTTGTCTAAAAATCCTATACAACATTCCAGGACAAAGTATATTGACATTCGACATCATTTTCGGAGGGATCATGTAGGAAAATGGGTCTTTGAATTGAATTTCATTGACACACACAATCAGTTAGCCGATATCTTCATAAAACCTCTTAACCAAGAACAATTCAGCAAAATAAGAAGAGAACTGGGCATGTCCAAGGGTGAGAGTATACATACCTAGTTCTGCACTTAGGTTAAAAGTTGCACATGTAGAAAGAACTCATTTGCAGAAAGGGTAGACTATCATGCATATTATATGGATTTATTTTCAATACCTTAATGTGTATCTACATCCCTGCATGCTTGAATGTATTTATATATATACAACCCTCCTTGAAAATTTTTCTAATGCCAGACATCCCTTGATTAAATAAATGTGGACCCAGTGACTTTTGGATCTAAGGAACCTTCTGGGGGGAGCTAGAGAATTGTCTCTATATCCCATCTCTTCTCATTCCAAGTCACTCTCTCTCATTATTCCTCGGTGTTGGTTCAATAAAATGGTTGAAGGAGTTATTAAAAAAATGAAAATGAAAAATAAAAAAAAATGGAATTTAGGGCTAGGTCGACCACTTCGGTCGACCGCCACCCTCTCTCCGATCGACCGAACCCGGCGAACTGGACCGACCGAACCAACATTCGAACCCCTTTTAAAGGGGCCTTCTGTCACGCCCCGGGCCGATAGCAGCGGAACGTGTCGTTTGCTCGGAACGTGGCAGCTAAACAGTCGTGAATGATCAAGAGCAATCGCATAAGACCAAGATAATTTTGAACAACAATAGAAATTTTATTTCTAATATGAATCTCTTACAAGAACTTGTTGTCCATCTTGGAGACTTCAACATAATGGAAAAGAAGATAACGACATACTAACAGACTTAGACCAGATAACTGAATAAGAGACGATAAGTTAACTTAGCTAGACAATACTATCTAGACTCAAGAAAAAATAAAAGACTCGGGTTCACTAGTTTCCACAGCTCGCTTGCACACTTGCCCCGCCCGTGTGGGTCTCGGTCTTGCTAGCTACCTGCTTACCTGAAAATGTTGGAATAAAACGGAGTGAGCGAACGCTCAGTAGGAAATTATATCTCAAGTACTAGCGAGGGGTTTAAGTAATTACATTTTCATGAATGCAATAAAGCTATGCATGCTCGCATGAAACGACAAGATAGAGAGAATGTAATATCAGAGAAATAAGATGAACTAATCGTGAACTTTCAACAAGATACTTAAGATATTCAAGCAAGTACATTTAACAAGTCATGTCAAGAATTTTGGCTATCATGTATCAAGCAAGTAAATTACCCTTTTTCGGGCCACGCATTTCATGTCAAGGCAAGTACGATTTCAAGCACAAGATTATTGTGGAATGTCCAATCTAGAAAGTAAAGTACTCGGTATAATGCCAGATACCTTATCATTTTAACTCCCATGGGCACAAGTACTTTCGGGTGCTCCCCCCAGGACCAGATCGGGCCCTATATGCGCAGGCATTTATCATGTGTTTTGACATCCACTCTTGTTTATATAGCCAATATAGAATTTCAATAATCAAGCTTGTAGACACGTATGACAACTTTGATAGAATAGAGTCCAAAATATGACAAAGGGCATAGAATGGCGATAATAACGGTATAATCACGATGTCGGTAAAACTAGGTAGATTATGGTTCCCTTAACTTAGGTACCATGACAAATCAATATGGACATTCTTTATATAGAGTTGAGGTCCACATGAACAGTATATCAAGGTAAGATACCCTCATTCTTATCATAGAATTGAGGTTTACAAGAACGACATGATATGGCATGATATCATCATCCCATTAAGAATTTCTTATGATATACTCTTTGTATAATCATAAGGGCCGGTATACCATGTTTTCTTTAGATTGACATGGCAAAAACCGTGTAATGGGTTTTTAGGGTACAACCAGCTCAGTCGGCCTTGAGGGAATCCAAGGCTACGAGGAGTCTTACGGAGGTCTCTATGACTAACTCGCTAGTCCAAAGGAACGGAATGTCCAATGGAGAGCTTGTATGTCAATGAGAATTGAGTGTGATCGATAAATCAACATGAAACGTGGAACTATACTCACGGAGTGGAGAATAGTGCCGATATATATATATATGTATAATATGAAACCATCGGTAATAGAATCAGGATAAAATCAGTTTACAGTAAAATAACGACTTAGGTCAAGTCGTGTCTCAAGTAATTAACGCCTAACTGAAGGGCGTTTACATATATTGCCAATTTGCAGAATTTTCATTATTTCATTAATTTATCAAAAACACGCCTTTCCTGGGGGCGTTTCTTAAAAGTTGACGACTGCATGGGCAGGCGTCTCATCATTTACATATTCGACAGGATATAATTATTCTCAGAAATTTATCAAAAACGCGCCCTTGGAAGGGGCGTTACTTTTAATATTCACGCCTTGTACTAGGGCGTTAGAATATGGAAAACGACTTTGTCCAAGTCGTGAATTTCAAGGGATTTACGATATTTTAATAAATAATATTTCGAGAGGCAGGAGACATGTCATGGCAGTAAGATTTAACAGGAATTCACAGAGTCATGCAAGATATTAAAAATCAATATTTCATATGTATTGTAATTTTTAAACAGGATCAATTATTAATCACATGCGATTCTTATGAAATTAACGCCTGCGTAGAAGGCGTCAAATATTAAATTGACGACCACTAGTATGGTCGTTTCTTTTAAATTAGCGCCCTAATCAAGGGCGTTTCTTTCAAAATATTTCAGAAAACGCGTGAAAACTATAATAATCATATGCATGACATGCTTATATATATATATGTATATCTTGCATTAATTTCATTTGGGCTACAGTAACTTGAGAAAACCTACCTTAGTATTGTCTGGATGAAGGACACGTGAAGAACTTGATAGGGAACAATACTCTATTGGTAACAGAGTCTTCTCGGAAGAAGAAAAGTTGATGCTGATGAAGGCTTCCCTAACCTGTATAGAAGAGAAAGAGATGAAGAGTCAGTAACTCTTCATATGATAGAAAGAAAAGAACGTTCAGTTCTTTACTCACCATAGCAGACGATCGATCAAATAGGTTTAGGGTTTGACTGTCAAGGGTATTTATAGGATCTAGGGAAATCCTAATGGGCTAGAGTTATATTGGGAGTAATATATCCCTATTAGAGTCCTTGCCCTAGTAAACACTTACTAGATTAACATAATCCTTCCCTGGATAAGCTCCCGTGTCGAACGGAACTCGAATGGAATTAACGACTTTGGTCAGGGCGTCGATTCTTAAATTGACGACCTGGTTCAGGTCGTTTATTAAAAAGCGCCTTTAGCTAGGGCGTTCCTTTGTTTAAAACACGCCCAAGATAGGGGCGTTTCTTGGCCTTACCATTTTTGACGTTGGAATTTGACGCCGTGTGGTAAGGGCGTCACTTCTTGAGTCACGCCTTAACTAGAGGCGTTTATAATTTAAATAGCGCCTTTATCCAAGGCGTTATTTCCATTTCACTCTTTTATTTGTTCATTCGTATATAATATATACTTTCCTTTTATTTCTAGGTATTTATACATATATACAGGTTTATGTTATGTACTTATGTGTATATATATATATATATATATTGCCTATATGGGAGAAGATAATAAAACGTGTTAAAAAGCCCATTAAGCGTAAAATGCTTGGGGTTGAGTTTGGGCCAATGGAGCTTAGCATTAAAAATGTTAATCCTTTATCAAGGCCTAATAATTATATTTGTAACTAGTTATTTCTATTTGTTCCTTTACACAAGTTTACTTTGTTTGGAAGTCTTACTTGTTTATACGGCTTATATCTTTTAATAACTTGCATGTATTTCCGTCTATGCATAAATAAGGCTCTTAAGACTATCTCTAAGGTTCTATACCTCATTGATTTGGTGTGGCTAGTTCTCACTTACATTGAGATCTTAGTAATCTTCTATTTAGAGATTTTATTGCTCATAAGTTCTTTAACTTTTATTAGTCTTTGTCCTAGGTATCAGAGGCAGGTTCGATCTGAGCAACCCCTTGGGAATATCACTTGACCATTTATTTATTTGAATAAACATTTTATACTTATAAGAGTAGGTATATCATTATGTATATTTTTATTCCTGTTCCAAAAATTACCGGGTGTTACACCCTCCCCCACTTAAAAGAATTTGGTCCCCAAATTCACATCACCTTTCATTCCTAATAGAGAACTTATTATGAGCTTATACAGAAGAAATCTTCAGAATGAAAAAGGGCTAGTTTAGGATTACGGGTGAGGGATACCTTTCGCATCTTTCCCTTTGGCAAGCAGGGTTAAATCTTGAACTCCTCTTGGAGGCTTCTTGGGACATTATGCTATCTTGTGATTTAAGTTCCCGCAACGCAGACATGCACCCGAACACCACCAACACTCTTTCGATTGGTGACCATATCTCTCACAAGATCTACACTTATCTTTCGAGTGATCCACCGAAGCTTCTTTCTTATTACACTTCTTACATTTCTGACATTTCTTACACCTTTGTGAAATATCATCCTCATTTATTCTTTTCTTGGTAATGGTGAAACTTTCGGAGTTATTTGTTTGATCTTTCCCTTCAACTCTTTCTTTTTCTTCCACTACTTTCTCTAGTTCTTGAACTCTCCTGACAAGGCTCGCGTAAACTTGGACATCCACCAAGATCATTTCATGAACAAGGCTCGGCTTAGAGGCTTCCATTTTATCTAGGTTCCTGCAAGGATGAGTGGAAGGATAATTTATTGACTCAAGATTTAGTGTTAATGAAATGTAAATACTTTATCTTTCTTTTATAACTTTAACCCCAAGTTCTACCCATCTCTCACGGAATTCCTATAGGACGACTGACAAGGATACTCAACCTATAATCTGGTTTCAACAATCTAAGGATTTTGGAAAGTTGAATCCAAATATGACCGACCGGGATACCGGACCTATCACGGAAACTTAACGATTTCGACAACCAAAGCTATGATATGACTAACAAGGATATCTGACCTATCACTGAAACCTAATAACTTGAGGATAAGAAAGCCGAAGCTCTGATATGGCAGACAAGGATTCTTAATCTAGAGGATACGAAAGCCGAAGCTCTGATATGGCAGACAAGGATTCTTAATCTGGAGGATACGAAAGCCGAAGCTCTGATATGGCAGACAAGGATTCTTAATCTAGAGGATACGAAAGCCGAAGCTCTGATATGGCAGACAAGGATTCTTAATCTAGAGGATACGAAAGCCGAAGCTCTGATACCACCTCTGTCACGCCCCGGGCCGATAGCAGCGGAACGTGTCGTTTGCTCGGAACGTGGCAGTTAAACAGTCGTGAATGATCAAGAGCAATCGCATAAGACCAAGATAATTTTGAACAACAATAGAAATTTTATTTCTAATATGAATCTCTTACAAGAACTTGTTGTCCATCTTGGAGACTTCAACATAATGGAAAAGAAGATAACGACATACTAACAGACTTAGACCAGATAACTGAATAAGAGACGATAAGTTAACTTAGCTAGACAATACTATCTAGACTCAAGAAAAAATAAAAGACTCGGGTTCACTAGTTTCCACAGCTCGCTTGCACACTTGCCCCACCCGTGTGGGTCTCGGTCTTGCTAGCTACCTGCTTACCTGAAAATGTTGGAATAAAACGGAGTGAGCGAACGCTCAGTAGGAAATTATATCTCAAGTACTAGCGAGGGGTTTAAGTAATTACATTTTCATGAATGCAATAAAGCTATGCATGCTCGCATGAAACGACAAGATAGAGAGAATGTAATATCAGAGAAATAAGATGAACTAATCGTGAACTTTCAACAAGATACTTAAGATATTCAAGCAAGTACATTTAACAAGTCATGTCAAGAATTTTGGCTATCATGTATCAAGCAAGTAAATTACCCTTTTTCGGGCCACGCATTTCATGTCAAGGCAAGTACGATTTCAAGCACAAGATTATTGTGGAATGTCCAATCTAGAAAGTAAAGTACTCGGTATAATGCCAGATACCTTATCATTTTAACTCCCATAGGCACAAGTACTTTCGGGTGCTCCCCCCAGGACCAGATCGGGCCCTATATGCGCAGGCATTTATCATGTGTTTTGACATCCACTCTTGTTTATATAGCCAATATAGAATTTCAATAATCAAGCTTGTAGACACGTATGACAACTTTGATAGAATAGAGTCCAAAATATGACAAAGGACATAGAATGGCGATAATAACGGTATAATCACGATGTCGGTAAAACTAGGTAGATTATGGTTCCCTTAACTTAGGTACCATGACAAATCAATATGGACATTCTTTATATAGAGTTGAGGTCCACATGAACAGTATATCAAGGTAAGATACCCTCATTCTTATCATAGAATTGAGGTTTACAAGAACGACATGATATGGCATGATATCATCATCCCATTAAGAATTTCTTATGATATACTCTTTGTATAATCATAAGGGCCGGTATACCATGTTTTCTTTAGATTGACATGGCAAAAACCGTGTAATGGGTTTTTAGGGTACAACCAGCTCAGTCGGCCTTGAGGGAATCCAAGGCTACGAGGAGTCTTACGGAGGTCTCTATGACTAACTCGCTAGTCCAAAGGAACGGAATGTCCAATGGAGAGCTTGTATGTCAATGAGAATTGAGTGTGATCGATAAATCAACATGAAACGTGGAACTATACTCACGGAGTGGAGAATAGTGCCGATATATATATATATGTATAATATGAAACCATCGGTAATAGAATCAGGATAAAATCAGTTTACAGTAAAATAACGACTTAGGTCAAGTCGTGTCTCAAGTAATTAACGCCTAACTGAAGGGCGTTTACATATATTGCCAATTTGCAGAATTTCCATTATTTCATTAATTTATCAAAAACACGCCTTTCCTGGGGGCGTTTCTTAAAAGTTGACGACTGCATGGGCAGGCGTCTCATCATTTACATATTCGACAGGATATAATTATTCTCAGAAATTTATCAAAAACGCGCCCTTGGAAGGGGCGTTACTTTTAATATTCACGCCTTGTACTGGGGCGTTAGAATATGGAAAACGACTTTGTCCAAGTCGTGAATTTCAAGGGATTTACGATATTTTAATAAATAATATTTCGAGAGGCAGGAGACATGTCATGGCAGTAAGATTTAACAGGAATTCACAGAGTCATGCAAGATATTAAAAATCAATATTTCATATGTATTGTAATTTTTAAACAGGATCAATTATTAATCACATGCGATTCTTATGAAATTAACGCCTGCGTAGAAGGCGTCAAATATTAAATTGACGACCACTAGTATGGTCGTTTCTTTTAAATTAGCGCCCTAATCAAGGGCGTTTCTTTCAAAATATTTCAGAAAATGCGTGAAAACTATAATAATCATATGCATGACATGCTTATATATATATATATGTATATCTTGCATTAATTTCATTTGGGCTACAGTAACTTGAGAAAACCTACCTTAGTATTGTCTGGATGAAGGACACGTGAAGAACTTGATAGGGAACAATACTCTATTGGTAACAGAGTCTTCTCGGAAGAAGAAAAGTTGATGCTGATGAAGGCTTCCCTAACCTGTATAGAAGAGAAAGAGATGAAGAGTCAGTAACTCTTCATATGATAGAAAGAAAAGAACGTTCAGTTCTTTACTCACCGTAGCAGACGATCGATCAAATAGGTTTAGGGTTTGACTGTCAAGGGTATTTATAGGATCTAGGGAAATCCTAATGGGCTAGAGTTATATTGGGAGTAATATATCCCTATTAGAGTCCTTGCCCTAGTAAACACTTACTAGATTAACATAATCCTTCCCTGGATAAGCTCCCGTGTCGAACGGAACTCGAATGGAATTAACGACTTTGGTCAGGGCGTCGATTCTTAAATTGACGACCTGGTTCAGGTCGTTTATTAAAAAGCGCCTTTAGCTAGGGCGTTCCTTTGTTTAAAACACGCCCAAGATAGGGGCGTTTCTTGGCCTTACCATTTTTGACGTTGGAATTTGACGCCGTGTGGTAAGGGCGTCACTTCTTGAGTCACGCCTTAACTAGAGGCGTTTATAATTTAAATAGCGCCTTTATCCAAGGCGTTATTTCCATTTCACTCTTTTATTTGTTCATTCGTATATAATATATACTTTCCTTTTATTTCTAGGTATTTATACATATATACAGGTTTATGTTATGTACTTATGTGTATATATATATATATATATATATATATATATATATTGCCTATATGGGAGAAGATAATAAAACGTGTTAAAAAGCCCATTAAGCGTAAAATGCTTGGGGTTGAGTTTGGGCCAATGGAGCTTAGCATTAAAAATGTTAATCCTTTATCAAGGCCTAATAATTATATTTGTAACTAGTTATTTCTATTTGTTCCTTTACACAAGTTTACTTTGTTTGGAAGTCTTACTTGTTTATACGACTTATATCTTTTAATAACTTGCATGTATTTCCGTCTATGCATAAATAAGGCTCTTAAGACTATCTCTAAGGTTCTATACCTCATTGATTTGGTGTGGCTAGTTCTCACTTACATTGAGATCTTAGTAATCTTCTATTTAGAGATTTTATTGCTCATAAGTTCTTTAACTTTTATTAGTCTTTGTCCTAGGTATCAGAGGCAGGTTCGATCTGAGCAACCCCTTGGGAATATCACTTGACCATTTATTTATTTGAATAAACATTTTATACTTATAAGAGTAGGTATATCATTATGTATATTTTTATTCCTGTTCCAAAAATTACCGGGTGTTACACCTTCACACTCCCTTTCTTCATTCCAATGCCCCCACTCTCTTTCATACCCTATTTCCTAACCTTATAACACCAAAACTCAACTTCCCCCCAAAAACCTAATTCCTTTTTCACACGCACAAGATCTGGTCCATTCATCGCAGTTTCGGGACAATATCTCTGCATCCGTTCTTGCGTTCGTGAAGACCTACCCAAGGTTCTAGATTGTGGAGAAGATCATTCCAAGCCCAAGGAGTGTCCTTTGGTCCATCTTCATCACTAGGTTGAGATTGATCCTCTGAGGGTTTTCACAGTGAGTTTTCTAGTCTAGGATGCCGACTCGACGGAGTTCTCGGCGTTCCGCCCAAGGGGAACCCAGTGGTCAGAGACGAGAGGCCCCAGCTCATCCACCACATCTTGCACCTGCACCTCGTCGTGCACCTCGGATGCCTCCACGGCCCATTATCGGACCCTCGACTGGTCGACTTCAATGAGGTGAATGAGATTCTACCCGATCTATGTGCTCTTTTCGAGATTCAACAAGACTGGACCGATTTTGTCACTAGATATACAAGATATTCCCCAAATCTATTGTAGCAATTTTATGGACATTTGGTTGAGAGAAATGGAGAGCTATATACGGTTGTTCAAGGAGTTGAGATTCACATTACTCCGGACCTTTTTGAACATGCTTTAGGAGTGTCAGCCATGGGAGCTAACATGGTTTTTGGTCATGGCGAAGTTGAGGATACATTTATTGCTATGACGAACTGTGACTTTGTGCCTAGTGTTAGTAATTTGATTACATTAAATGCAAATTACTTTCCACCACTGCAGCGGATTCTACACCCCATGTTCACCTCTCTTACATATCCAAAGAGTGGGAGTAGGAATGAAGTGACTGAGGTTCACATATTTCTGTTTTACCATGTTATGAATGGGAATTTAGTCAACATGGGTCGGCTAATGACAGATTTAATTGGGACATGCCGAACCCAACTAAGGAGATCTTTGCCCTATGCTTTTCAACTGACGGGAGTATTTTTTTATGATGGGATAAACTTGGGTGATGAATTGTTCATACGAGTCCGATAGGATGATATCTACAATAAGCATAAAATTTTCACAGATTTTAGATATTACTATGGTCCCGATGGCGAGCTACGCCGGAATGTTCCCATTTATGGAGAAGAAGCTAAAAGTGAGGAAGAGCAGGAACAGGAGCAGCAGCAGGCTCAAGGGGAAGTCCCCCCTCCAGTCCAGGCGGAGGACCAGCCTCCTCCACCTTCACCTCATCACATGGATCCAGAAATGCCTCCTCCACCGTAGTTCTTTCATGGGGAGTCTTCTACTCAAGGGGCCAGACAGCACTCTTGGGCAGACTATATGAGACTTTAACATGCATCTTACTGGGATAGAAACTCTAGTGGATACTTTTGGGGGTCACCTCACTACCTTTGGGGATCGCATAGACACTATGGGTAATGTGATTGACACTATGTCAGGTCGCATAGATTCCTTCTCCACGGTCTTGGACACTCTCTCCGCTCAGATGACCACTCTCTCCACCCATATGACCTCCCCTACCGCCAGTCATGAAGACTCTAGCCAGGCCTTCCACCTCATGAACTTAACACTTCTTGGCATACAGTGTCGTGATGTGGCCCGTGACAACTCCATTTCCCATATTCAGGATCGTCTTCAGCTTCAAGACCATTCTCTTGAGGACATCTGACGCCGCCTTGGATATCAGTCTCCTCCTCCTGAGGATCACCCTCCTGCAGATGGCCACTAAAGATTTTTTTTTAGTTTCCTTCTTCCAGTCTGTGTCCTTAGGTCGTGTGTCTTTCGGGTCCAATTTTCCTCTATCCTATCCCCTCCTTTGATTATGCCAAAGGGGGAGAAGTAGTTATGTAGGTCTTATATAATTTATGCATGCATGTTCTTATGTTCTATATGAATGATCATTTGTGAGAACATTTTGTGAGTCAGTTTTGCATTTCCCTTTGTTATGATGTCTAGAAGTCTTGCATTCTCTCAAGCATCAATGTACTTGTACTGAACTAATGGTATGAAATGATGAAAAGAATGCACTTGGTATTTGACGTTATTTGATTGGTTCATATCTTTTATTCCTTCTCTATTTGGCAAATAAAATGGTTGAATGGCTTAAGTGGATGTGGCTTGATGAAATGATTACCTGGTTTGATCGCCTTGTGGATTATCATCTTGATTGGTTCTTTGTATATCAAATGGTGTCGGATGGAAGACGAGCTAGCCAGTCTGAAATCCTTCACTATGCGTGAGTGTAAACTCCGCCTCGTACAAGAATCATGTGGATCCTTGCGCGGATTGAATGCAATGTTTTGCAAGTCCCCTATTCGCCAATAGCACGCCAATGCACTTAAAAATCTAGAGTTTTGTCATCATCAAAAAGGGGGAGATTGTTGAGTTTTTCCATGAAATTTTGATGATAACAAAACCCCAAGATGGCAAACGGTTTAAGTTCATCCATTCTTATAGATGTAAGTGCTGATGTAGGCTCTCAAAGCTATTTTTTATCACAAGAGTACGCTCAAAAGGATCATGTTTCAAAAGCCTAGACTAAGTCCAAACCAACTCAAATTGAATAGAACAAAGTGTGGTCTTACAGTATATTTTATAAGGATATGATCCATGGGCTGACAATTTTATTTCTACAGGTTTTTCAGAGTTCGATCGACCTGGCCAGCAGGGGCGGTCGACCTGGCCAGCAGCGGCGGTCGACTGAATCTCCGAGAATTGAAAACTCTGTAAAATTATAGAGTTCGGCCGACCACCCCCACTGGACCGGTCGACCGATCCTCCCAGCAACGAAACCTTCAAAACCTGTAAAAGTTAGGTCGACCGCCCAGCCCCATCCAATCAACCGAACCCTTCGCAGCCTCCATCATTGACTTTATTTTCTTCACGAGGTTAAGGCATCTATTAAGGATTTTTTAATCCCAAAAGTCTTCAGCATCCTTGGAATTGTGGATCTGTGTCTTGGCCTGTCCTTGACCATTCAAGTGTTATAAAAACACCTCTTAGGGCAAAGAAACCCTAATTACTCAAGGCATATCAAAGGGGGCTGCCAAGGGAGAAAGAGTGATGCAGGAAGAGTTCCGTGAACAGTGCTTTGCCCAAAGGTTCTCCATCCAAGATCAAGATTTTCAAGATCAAGCTGAGGCCATTCAAGTGGAAATCAAGCTGAGAAGCAAGCTTCATCAAAGATCTTCTTCATTCACTAAGGGGGAGCTTAAACCTGAAGTTTTTCTTTAATGTCTCTTGTTCCAAAATTCTTGAGCTTCAAGTGTTTGTTTCTTGTAATCTCTAAACTCTCAAGTGTGTGTGGATCTACTCAGATCTGTGTGTGTGTGTGTATTGGATCTTTCATATCCTTGTGTGTTTTTGGTGTATTTGCACCTTCGTGGGAGTTTCTCTAATCCTACGAGTGTGTGTGTGTTCAGATCTTGTAATCCTTACAAGATAGTGTGTGAATCCTCACAGTCTGTGTGGGGTGAACGTAGGTTGCCGTCGTTGCATCCGAATCACCTAAAAATCGTTATCTTTTGTGTGGTTTGGTCCTTTTCTCCTATCTCCTTTCTGTGCATGCTCTCGTAGATTAAATCATTTATTTTTCTCCGCTTTGATCTAGCTTAATGTGGACACACTTTTCGACACGCTCGTTTGTTTGTTTTCTTTAAGTCGGTTTATTCGGTGGGTTTATTCATTTATTAAGTGCGTGGGCGTGCTAGTCACCTAGGTGACGATCTCTTATGCGCTCGATCTGACTAATCAGACGATTGTATGGTTCGTGTCGGGACCAGAACCCGCCGCGCCATAAAGGTCACAGCGTCATTTACATCCCCTCGGAGAGGGGAACAACCTTGATTAATCGTCGGGACTCAGGGGCCTCATGGCTAGAAAATTAGTTACATGAAAAGTCTATTAGGAAGCATTAAAATTCCCGTGCGAGGGTGAGAAGAAAGCATTCGAGATCATGTCGGTCGTATGTTGATGATTTGATGTTCGGATGAGTGTCCAGCTTGAGAATCATGTAATCGTCACGGGAAAATTGGAGCATATGTATGCCGAGGGTACGACAAGTTTATTGTTCAAAGGGACGGGAAACGTTCAGTTAAATCCCGTTTAGAGCGGTCGGAAACCGATGTGTTTGTCGGCCCGGTGCGAGATCGAGTCAGGACCATTCCGGGGGCGCCTGTCGCGGTCCAAACGAGGCTTGCGTGGGCATCATTAATATTTCCGGTGTCGAAGGGCAGTGGGAAAGTGTCCCGGGACTATATTCCAAAACAAAGATGTGTAGAGAGATAGCCGGCTATAGGCCTAGGATGTGGGTCAGGCGATGACCATGGTTGGGGCGAACCCGAGGTCCAAACGTGACTCACGAAGGTCTTATTGATATTCCCACACGTAGGGTTCGGGGAAGACGAGAGCCGTCTCGTTCCATTCGGATTTTGTTGGTCATTCATGGACCATTTTATGTTCGGACAAAGGTCCGTATAAAAAAAAACAAGACGGTGACGGGAGCGAATCCGTGCAAATGTCTGCCATGAGTACGGCAAGTTTAATGCAAGTGCGGGATTAGATCCCGTTATATATATATCGGTCACTAACGGACAATTCATTGTTCGAACGAGAGTCCATGTTTGAAGCGTCGAAGATGATGACAAAGACATATGGATGTCTGCCGTAGATACGGTAAGTTTAATGTGGATGCGGGATTGGATCCTGATAAAGGTGGGTCAAGCTGATGAACTATCGGCCCGAGATGGTTTCGGACTATGGCCATAACAGGGTTCCCGAGGTCCACGTCCGATGCCATGGGGCGTCATTGCTTTTCTCTTCACACACAGTTCGGGGAAACGAAGGTTCCAAGGTATGCACGAACATCATTCTCGATGAATCACATGAACGAGTTTATTCCACAAAGGAGGGTGTTCAGCAACTCGTCTTAGGCTTGTACATTATCAGGGGCGACAACATAAGCGTAATCGGAGAACTGGATGAAGAGCTTGATGCAAATCTAGACTTGTCGAAATTGAGGGCTCAACCTCTGAAGCCTGTCATACACTGATTCGTTTGGCAGACGCCCAAGCTGTTCGTATGTTCTGTTGATGTGGGTGGTTATGACCTGTGGGCTCTATGGTCAGTACAAACGGCGGGAAAAGAAATCTGAAGCAAAGCCTTTAATGTATCATTAAGAGTGTCTCATCGTCTCTTGCATCCACTTGATCGAGAACATAATCTTTTGGCAGATGAACGCGTCGCTCTGAACTTAATGTATGTCTAAATGTTTTGCTTGTTAGTATGGCTTCAGGTGGAGGCAAGTTCATGTCGGTATTGTCTGCATAGGTTGAAGTAAACCCCAGGCAGAGGTTCTGCCGTTTGCATGAGAACTAGACTTTATAGTCACATCTTTAATATGAGAACTTTCTTTAGTCTGGCAAAAAAAAAAAAAAAAAAAAAAAAAAAAGGTTCCAAGGTATGCGTGCATGTCGGTCACGGTCGGACCATTCATTGTTCGGACGCGAGTCCACGTTTGAAGCATCGAAGACTATGATAAAACTGTGCAAATGTCTGCCGTAGACACAACAAGTTTAATGTGGGGTTGCGGGATTAGATCCCGGGGGAAGCGGGTTGAGTTAATGAACTATTGGCCCGAGATGTGTTCGGATCATGACCATGTCGGGGGTTCCAAGGTCCACGTCCGATACCATATGGCATCATTGATTTTCTCTTTACACCCAGTCCGGGGCAGTGAATTGTCAAGTGTGAAGCCCAAACTCACCAACGTGCAGCCTCTCACGCGGATCGACCTGCACGGTCAGGTCCCGGGGTTCGACCTGCCCAGTCAGGTCGTAGGGGTCAAGGAGGCAGCGCCCTTGGAACAAAATTTTAATTAAGGCGCGGGTGATAGAGTTTCTTTTATTTTTTTATTAGCATGATTGACCTTTTATTATTATTTTTTGCTTGTTTATTTCCCTTTTGTATTAAGCAGGCGCGCCGGATCAAGGATGGGTAGGGGAGGGCGCACCGGATTTGGCAATGCCGTAATAAAATGTGCAAGGGACGGGGGGCGCGCCGTTTTAGGGAGGTAAGCAGGGGAGCACGCCATTTCTGGATTCAAAGAAGGAGCTGAGGGCTTTTGTGAGAGGGGCTAAAACGGCGCGGGGGAACAGTAACCGCACCGGATTAGCCTCTCCCGAGGGTTTAGTTCATTACTTTTGACTGTGTCTTTCTTTCCTTTCACCTGCAAGCCGGTTTGATGGTTGCTTTGTTCATCCATTTGGAAGATAAAGTTGATGAAAAGGGGGTTTAATCGTTTTAGTCGTTTATTGAGGTGAATTAGCATGGATGCTTAAGTGTTCGTTCGGGGGGGTTTAGTTCACAGAGTTTACTGTGTATTGGATTAAAAGCTCAGTTTGTTCTTTAGAGGCTCAATTTGTTCCCTTGTTCTTGTGTGTTCTTAGCCCCTGGCGAAAATCGGGCAGCACCTCCCCCGGACCGGGACTTGCAAGAGAGAAGCGAGAGCCACCACACGGATTACTCCCGGGTAAACTCTCAAAATGCAGAACGGCCTCACGGCAGTCCGTTAGCCCAAGTGTGAGTGTGGAACGCTCGAGGGCGAGCCTACGAGAGCGACCACGACTCACGGGCGATGATTTAGATGTTCGCCATAGAATGTTGTAGCTCTTCATCCCACGGACGGGTTCTCCAAAGGTCACGCCACGGAGAGGCAGACCTCCGAGGCCCCTAGATGATAAGAAGATCGAGAGGAAAGGGAAGAGATCACAATAGTGGAAGGCTACGCATGCTCAGAGAACCCATTCTTTTCATTCATCCTCAAGGGAAAAAAAAGGGGAACATTGCAAGGGAGAAGAGGGAGAATACATTGACGGGGGATGAACGATGGGGGAGAGGGAATGGAGCACAAGCTCTTCCCCCCTCCGGACTCACCTTCCCTCTCTCACACACTCTTTCTTTCTTTCATTTCACCTTGCCGGTGCCAGAGGGCCAAACTCCTTCTCTCTTCTTCTTCTTCTCTTCACTGCACATAGCTGAGAGCCTTTTCCTCCAAAATGGCCAGCCGGGGGAAAGCCAGCCTCTCTTTTTTTTTGCTCTGTCGAACATGTAGAGTATATATAATTGGTTGCCTTTTCTTTGCTCGAACGGAAGAAGCTCCCGCCACTTCATTCCTCTGCCAGATGAACAGGGTTGGCATGTCGCTGGCATCCGGTAATTCGTGTCGTACACCATCGTTCATCCAAGGATGGGATGTTCACGATTTGTCGGGAAGATCTATTGTTGCTGCCATCGCTGCCGCTTTGCTGTCGAACGGAGGTGAAGGCACGGCTTCAAACATTAAATGTTCTATGCATAGCATATGGTGCAGAACAGAGCATCGGAGTGTTGATCTGATGGTATTTAAGTTAAACCGGCGCAGTGGAACAGTGACCGCGCCGGATCAAGCCCAAATGCAATTGGCGCGCCGTTTTAGCATTTGAAGGCAAAGCTTCTGAAAATTGGGGCACGATGGGTCCTGTAGCGCGTCGGATTAAGTTGCCGAAATGGGGGTTCTTTGAGCGCACCGGAATAGCCTTACAAATGGACCGCGCCAGTTTGGCCAAGCAATTGGTCATGAAGGGTTCTTCGAAAGTGGCACGCCGGATTAAGACATCAACATGGGCGCGCCGTATCATAGCATCAAAGGGGGCGCGCCGTTTTAAGGCACACCGGTTTAAGGCACGCCGGATTAAGGTGAATGTCGCGCCGATTGGGGTTTCTTCTCGGAGTCGCAGCCATTCACATGAATGTTAGCGTTCCCGGAATGTTATAATTGCAATGCATTGCCTTCACAATGTTTCGTTCGTAGCCTCTGGGGCTCGGTCCCAGACTTTGCATGACTTTCGATGCATGCCGAGATTGTGCCAGAGTTCCCGACTTTTCTTTGATTCAGCTCTCGGCACGGCCTGTTGTAGAGTTGTAGCCGTATCTTCCGCCTAGGGGGCTTCCTTAACGGATAGCGGACCACCAAGTGAGTTCTCGTCCTGATCGGGCGAGGCATGAGGTTTGTTCGGTATTTCCGTCTTTGGCTTGCTCTCGAGTGTCGAGACGTGCATGCCGTGTGATCATCGTCATCATTTTTTGACGTCCACACTTAATTGATCATTCTTACAGCAGATCCTTTTTTTTTTACTCCAAAGCCCATGATTGGCCTAGCGGCCCATCATAGGTGAAATTTTATTATGATAAAATAAAGTTTAAGTACAAGCGAGAAGCCACATAATCGGCCATAAACAGCTCAGGAGCAGGAACGCCAACCCACAGTAACCCATTAACTGAAGCGAAGATTTGGAAGCCCCGTTCTGTCGAGCAGAATTGCTCCTTTAGTCAGGCGAGGGAGGTCTCTCTCAGTCTGGAAGATACGGTAGCACCCGAACGGCAGGCATCAATGACCAGGCTGTCTGCCACGGAGTTGCCTTCCCTGTAAACATGTTTGATTGGGCATTTGAAGAACTACGGCAGCTTCATGATTCCTCGGAACCAGGGGAAAATGGACCAGTGTGGAGCGGATTGATTGAGGATCGCATTAACAAGCACCGCGCAGTCAGAGTAAATAACAGATAGAGTGCTCCCCATCTCACGGGCGATCTGGAGGCCATCATGGAGCGCCCTTGTCTCAGCAATCAAACTGGAACCAACACCATAGAAGAAAGAGAACCCCACCATAAGATTGCCATTTGTGTCTCTAATGCATCCACCTCCTCCATAGGGACTTGGGTTACCTTTGGAGGCTCCATCCACATTTAGGCAGTAATTCAAACTCGGAGGCCACCATTTGACAATTTTTGGGAACTTAACTATAACTTCAGGCCGAAGGTTGAAGGAAAGAAGAAGCTGGGCATCACTATATGATATAGCCTTAGTGAATTTGACAACCTTAACAGCCTCGGCTAGATTATTGATGATAGAATTCTGAATTCTTCTCAAGGACGGGGTGGAACCTTCATACCTTCCAGCACAACGAGCTTTCTAGATTTCCCAGACCATCAGGGTGGAGGCATAAAGACTAGCAAATTGAACTGCAGACTGAGGAGAGGATTTTAAGATATAATTCCAGCACCGTATGGTGATATGGTTACTGAGGTGAATTTTGGGGCTGATAAGAGGAGCAATCCAAGACCACAGAGCCACAGCAAGATCACTATGAATAAACAAATGGTTGAGGTCTTCTGTTTGTGGGTATCGACAGCAGGCACACTTGGACGCAATCTGGATGCCACAATCCCCCACACGGCTGTCAACAGCTACAACTCTATGAATTACTTTCCAGGTAAAAAGGCATGCCCGCGGGAGGAATGCTCTATGCCACAAGTTCCTCTAGGCATTCCGTCAAACACCGTGGGACGCAATCATCCGATAATCTGATGAGGAGGTGAAGCTGCCTAAGCTGTGGCCGGTCCAAACGCATATATCCTTCTCACTACTTGTATCAACCTTGAGCAGTTCAGCCTGAATGCTCATGTTCTGCCATAAAGGGTGTTCCTGGTCAATTAGCATATCATGAACACTTATTCCTGGGTAATTACCAGCATTAGTTCCTGGCTTTAAGAGATGGATGAGGGGTCTGTCTCCAATCCAGGTGTCTCAGAGAAAATCAATATCGGCCCCATCTCCCACAATCCACCTCGAATGAGTGAGAATCAACTCCTTAGCTCGGAGGAAAATATTCTTTTTTATACCAGCTGGGAATTACCTCTATTCCTCCTGAAGGTGCTGCTTGAGATAGCGATTCCGAGCAAAGCGGGACCACAAGAAATTACTATGTAGAATATTCCAAAGCTGCTTGATAGAGAGAGAGAGCTGGACATCCTGAAGGCTCTGAATGCCCAAGCCCCCTTCCTCAATGGGTTTCTGGATTTTCGACCATGCAACCCAATGCCTTTTGCTTCTATTCTCAGTGCCACTCTAGAAGAAGTTGGCGCACAGGCGATTCAGGTGCTTGCAAACTCCAGCCGGGATGTGGACAGAGGAGGCCAGGTAAATTGGCAGGTTTTTGAGGATAGTTTTGATTAAAACCAAACACCCTGCCTCCGACAGGAGACTAGAGCTCCAGCCAGCCAAGCGATTGTTGAAGGCATCAACAAGCGGGGCAAAATATGCAGCGTTCAGTCTACCCGGCTTGAGAGGGATACCAAGGTAGCGGAGTGAGCCTACATGATACCTGTAGCATGTATCATCCTGAACTGGCTTCATAACACTTCTCGGCGCTTTTGAAGATATCGTAAAATAGCTTTTGCTTGCATTAATCTTTTGACCTGAAGTGGCCTCATATTTCTTCAAGAAGCGGAGCATGTTGCGAATGTTTCTGCTAGCCGCATTAGTGAAGATTAAGGTATCATCCGCATAAAGGAGATGGGATATAGGCTCACTTCCGCGCTTAGTCTGGTAATATTGTATTTTACCTTCTTGATAGAGGTCTTTAAGACCCCTACTCAAAACCTCAGAGCCTATTATGAATAGGATAGGGGCTATAGGATCGCCCTGCCGGAGCCCTCTTGTTGACTTGAAATAACCTGCCAGCCTGCCATTAAAAGAGATGGAGAACCAGCAATTGAATTTATTCATTCCCACATATGATAGAAATATGTTCCTGAATCTGAATCTTCTCATGACCGCTAGCAAGAAATCCCATTCCATCCTGTCATAGGCTTTAGCCATGTCTAATTTAAAAAGCACATTATGGCCCCTGACCTTCCTATTGAGGTCCAGCATAAGATGGCGAGAAAGTGAGACATTATCTAATATATATCACCCTTTAACGAATGCTCCCTGTTCTTCAGATATAATACTAGGAAGGAGTGGTGTCAGGTGAGTGCAGAGAATCCTCGACACTATTTTGTATGCAAAGTTACAAAGGCTAATTGTACGAAAATGTCCACAGGAGGTGGGCTCCGGCACCTTAGGAATCAATGTTATGATGGAGGAAGTGATGCCAATTGGCATCGAAAATCCTGCAAAAAAATCTTACACCACCTTCACAACATTAGTTGAGACAATGGACCA
The DNA here is from genome assembly GCA_022559845.1 of Amorphophallus konjac. NCBI lineage: Eukaryota > Viridiplantae > Streptophyta > Magnoliopsida > Alismatales > Araceae > Amorphophallus > Amorphophallus konjac. Next base: position 276,826,279 of record CM040123.1, on the reverse strand, counting down.
GCAATGAGTGAAGAAAATACCAGTGAAGCCGTCAGGTCCAGGTGCACTAGAACCTCGCAGGGAGAAGACAACCTCCTTGATCTCCTCTGCAGAAGGAGCTTCACAAAGTTGTTGGTTTTGAGCTTTAGTGATGATGGCGGGAATCGACTGAAGAAGGTCCGCATCTAGGCTATGCGTTTCAGAGGAAAGCTGTTGCTGGAAAAACTCCACAATTTTGTCTTGGAGAATTCCATGATCTGAGCACCAGTACTTATTCTCTCCCACTTTCAGTCTGTAGCACCCCTGAAAAGTTAGAAAAAAAATTTCCTAAATAGATTAAAACTTCCCTAGAAATAATCGATTATACTCTTAATGGGAATTAATACTCAAATTATATCTTAACAGCCAAATAAATGAGCCACAAATAAAACTTTGACTCATACCAATAATGGGCTTAAAGCATATATTGTCTTATAAAAACCTCAAAATAATGCAACCCGTAGTTATACACAATGCTATATAAAACCCATATATGTCCACAAAGAATAAAAGCCCAAAAACTCCATATAGAAGCCCAATCCACAACCTACACCTCGGGACCTCAACCCATACTCATTAAATAGTCTCAACCTTTTATATATATACATACAAATAGGTCTCACGTAGATGAATTTAGCTTAATAGACTAATGGGCCTAAAAGAGAAGCCCACACATATGGAAGATCCATTAATTTATTGTTGCATTAGATAAGTATACAAAGCCAAAAGTGAAATTAGCTATATTATAAGCTAGCCCATTAACTAAATAAATAAAACCTTAGCTAAAATATTACGGCTCATATATAGAATAAAGGGGTCACAAAGTCATGGGTTATAAATATATAACATATAAATCAACCCAATAACCCAATTATAAATATATATACACTTAGTGGGCCTTCCCACGTAAACCCACTAACAAGCTTAAATACTACCACATATACATATATGTATCCAACCCATGATAATCTCTACGCTTTAAAACCCAAACCCAGGTATTAATAATTAAATCGAAAACCCAACTTGCATGACCGAATACCCAATAATCCATACACATGAACCTATAAATCCACGTACGAGAACCGCACCAAAAACCTAACCATAATACATGTTCGGATGAAGCATGGGTTTAGCTATTAGGGTTTCAGTCACGAAAATGGCAGGCGGCTATTGATATAGTATGGGAAAGGGTAATACACTGAAGGATTTTAAAAGATTACCCCCTTTGCCTTCCCACCCTTGGTTAGTATCTCCTCTCTATAAATACCTCAACCCATCAAACACATCAACCCCATTCGATGCATCGTCGTCCGGCCACAATTCCCTTGCTGCCATCCGTTGAAGCCTGCAATTGGACGTGGGGTGTCGTCGTCTTCCTCTGTTTCTTCTTCTTCTTCCTACAACAACAAACCATGTTCTCCTGCTGTCGACTGCGACTGCTGCTCTTGTGATCACGTGGAGGGCCTCTCTTCTGTGCTTCACTATTATTGCTATTACCCCTCTGCCGCTGTTGTTCTTGATTCCCAAGAAAGGAGAAGAACCTCTTCTGCTGTTACTCTTTTCTTCAAAGAGCTACGGAGGCTCTGTTCTAAGTATAACAGGAAGAATTGCTGCCGTTTGCTATCTTAATCTCTCTATTCACCGTCCAAATCATCACACGAGGTAGGTGTTCTCTCTGACGGCTAAACTCAATTAACAAAGATATTACATGCTCTTATAATGATAAACAACATTCGCATATCTCGTGTTCGAGTTCAAAATCTCTAGTTTTTCGTAGGTTTTCTCAAGTTTCGTAGCCCAAACAAAGTTAAATCATGATTTAAGGCCAGCATGATAGATAAAATCATCTTTTATATCATGCATATGGTTATCGATGTGTTCGGTCGAGAATTGAAATTTTACAGTAAATAGCGACCCTTTCTAGGGCACTAATTCATTTTGACGCCCATCAAAACAGTCGTCAATTTCCAATTGAAAATGACGACTTGATGTATGTCATGTCTTATGAAAATGACGCCACCGTTTAGGGCATTATAAGAATAGAAGGTGACAACCCCCATGTCGTCATTTAATGAAATTCTAAAAAGATTGATAAACGACAGTCGTCAATTGAACATATGTTAGTTATGAGTTTTAGCATTAATAGTTGTTCATAGGTATAGAAGTATCCTTTGGCCATGAAAATTTATGGGCGTACTATTGGGGTGGAGACCGAGGTAGTGAAAGTAGTTGCACCGTTTTTCCTATCCCCTATCGCAAGATCCCCCGTCTCTCAACGAAAAATTATTTTGAACGTATGGTTAGGTAGAATTTTTCGAGCCCGTCATTTCGGTATATCATAGGCTAGATTCCGACGTGGTTAAGTCGGGAAACGAGAGGACGAAAGAATAGACAAAATTTGACAATGTTGAAATGACGACATCTCGTATGTCGTCAAACATCATTTTTGACGATGTACAGTAAGGTCATCAAATTATATATATATATATATATATATATATCTTGTAATTATAGCTTTGAAAATTCATATTTATTAAACTATACAACGGAAAATTATAAAAATTATATATTTGGAATCCTTGACTTTTTCTCCTAATTATCACATATTCTATTTTCATAAATTATTTTAAATAAATAAATATGTCTTTGAATGTGTATTCTTCAAATTATTCAATTAAATAGATATTGACCTGAATTCTTGTTAAATAAATTACGTTAAAAATCATATAATTAACGTCCCTCTAAGTGGATGCTAATTAATAAATGACACTACTCATGGACGTCAATTAAATAAGTTTATTTAATTATAGTTAATTATAGAATTGGTTTGACGTGAATTCTATAATTAACGCATTCATATTCTCACCGTTTTCTTCCGGTTTTGACCCATACCTCGGGTCTTTTGACAGTCTCATCTCACACCCGTAGATGGAGTCCCTTTTTCATAATTGGTTCACGTTATACACCTCAACTCTCGATGACATACGAGTTCTCCGTTGGATATTCCATTCCTTCGGACTGGCAAGTTAGTTATTGAGACCTCTGTAAGTCTCCGCTAGCCTTGGATTCCCTCAAGGCAGCCGAGCTGGTTGTACCCTAAAAACCCTGGATCTGATCCGTGTTACTTGACACTCTACTCCTTTTGGAATCTTCTTCTCATCAATTCGAGAACATAACACTTTGACTCTGTATTTGGCCAAATCTGATTCTGAAACATTAAGGGCTGCGGGTCCGCGACTTTTCAGTGCCAGGTAGGACGGAAGTCCAATTCTGTAAACCATGGGAATTCTGGGTGTGGCATTGCACCAAACTCTGTACATCTGTTATATTCTGTTATATTCTGTTATCTCTGTTATTCTGCAAACTCTGTTATTTCTGTTAATTCTATTATTCAGATAATTTATGTTCGGTTATTCTGATAATTTAGATATTCTGCTAGATTGTTTAATTCTGCTTATATTATTGAAACTCTGTTATAATCTGGCCAATTCTGAAGTTATGTTCATCTAAGTATCTATCCTTGTTATATTCTGATAGCTTGTCCTTGACTCTACATGGGAATTCATCCCTATTTCTCTTGAGCTCGTAATTGCCTTTGACTTTAATATTCATCTTTCCTATTAGATTGATCGTCATGATTTTCTAGTTCCATGCATTGCATCGTCACGAATACGTTAATTGGCTAATCACTTATATTCTGCTTGATGAGAGATGTAATTCCTACTGAGCTTTTTGCTCACCAGCCTATTTTCAACATTTTCAGGTCATGACATTGAAGATAGTCCGCCAGATGGGGAAGGGCAAGAGTGATGAGCGTTATGGAGAATCATGTCGGTGTCTTTAGTTTTCTTGAGTCTTATCTTATCCTATCATTGAGTCTTTTCCTTTTTATTAAGAGTAATGAGTCTGTTCATTTAAATATGTAAGTGAGTCAAGAATTGTAAGTTTGACATTTGATATTAATAAGAATTGTATTTTCATCATTGTTGTCTGGCCTTGAAGTTGTGTCTTATGAGTTGCTCTAATTATTCACGACTGTATCGCTGCCACGTTACGACCAATACGTTCCGCTGCTATCGGATCGGGGCGTGACATAGTCTATTGATATAATTCCTCCTACGATGAGATTGCACTGCGGCATGGTAAAAGCTTGTGTTTCTATCTCCATTCTTCAACCAGTTGATTCTAGCTTTCTGGCTCTGAAATACATCTTCACATCGCAGAGTCTGTTGAAGCTTAGCATTAGCTGCATTTAAGGCTTCCCTGCTTGGTTCAGTAGGGTCACAGTCGAAAATAAGTTGACACCTATCCACATCCAATTCTACTTTCTTAACGTTCTGACCAATATCCCCAAAGCTATTTTTATTCCAATCAAGTAGCTTAGCTTTAGTTTCTTTGAGCTTAAGTTGAAGACGGACAAGGCCATTCGGATGATTAACATTAGCACCCTCCGAGGCCTTCTTGACCACACCGAGAAAGTCCTGATGGAGCGTCCACATCTCCTGAAAGATGAATCTGCTAGGCCCTTAGTTTTGATATGTTGCTACATACTAAAGCCAGTGGTGCATGGTCTGAGGGACCTCGTGGGAGATGATTAACTTGCATATGGGGGTATTGGATTTGCCTTGGGCAGTTAAACAGAACTCTATCAAGCCGGGCACTAACGCATGCCGACCCCGTCCTTTTATTAGTCCAGGTATAAGAAGGACCAACAAATCTAGCATCGAAGACACCCGTTCCATATATGAAAGCGTTGAAATAAACCATAACATCTAAATTACAGGGCAACCCTCCTCTGTTTTCAGATGAATGAGCTATACAATTAAAGTCCCCTCCCATGATCCATGGGATTTCTGCCATAGCTCCAAAAGTCATGAGCTGATCAAAAAGGTCCCGACGTTCAAGCATGTTACAAGAAGCATAAGCACTTGTGAAGTATCTAGTGAAAGAAGTGCCCTCGATTTGGCCAAGAGTTATAAATTGCTCTGAAGACGCCACCACCGAAAGAGAGATGGAGTTTTGCCAGAAAACCCAAATCTTGGAGTCTTCGCCTTTATTCCCAGCCACTTTGTACATCTTGATGTATCTGGCCACAGAATGTGCTTTAGAGAAAGCAATTTTTGGCTGACAAATAGCTACAATAGCCGGTCAAAGCTTCTGAACAATCCGTTTCAAGGCTATTTTTGAAGCCCCATTTCCAATTCCCCGAATGTTCCAAAATAAGGTAGAATCCATTAGGAGAGTGAGGGACCAGCCCCATCAACCGAGCGAGCGCAGGCTCTAGTTATAACCCCTTCCACATTGGACTTAGAGAGATCCTCTTGATTAAGATTACAGAGAGGCATTGATGTGTGTTCCTTGGCCGCTGTAGTCACAGTAGTAATACCTTGCAGGTCTCTCTCCAATGTAACAGAACCCTGCTTACTTTGAGAAGCCTGTTTGCATATGGTGTCAGGAGGTTCATTTTGGGTTACTAGCATTGACTTCTGGAAAGTCGGTTCCTTGGGCAGAGAAGAACCATACTCAACCGCAAGAGGAGGATTGAACTCCCAGCCCTGGGAATTCATGGAGCTAACTGTCCTTGCAAGTTGATGTAGGCCTTGCAAGTCGATAGTATCCACATTGTGGGGGTACTGGTGGTGTTGGCAAACCTCCTCAGCATGGGGAGGGGATTGTTGTATCTCTTGTTGATTCCCTCTGTCCACATCCAGATGGTCTTTATCACCATAAGAATTTGATTCCTTCCACTGAGTAAGCCGAGACCCACGGCCTGCTGACTGCATCTTCAGGAGACTTTGCTTGTTGTTTTCTGATTCATTCTTGACCATAACAGCCTGCAGGCTCTCCGCAAGTTGCTTCCCACCTCTTGCATCCGACTTGGACTTGGATCGGCATGCTTCTTGGTCATGACCTTGTCGTTTTCAGGTCATGCTGTATAGCGAAACATTAAGGTATTTGATCTCTTGCCAAAATCATCCATAGTTCAGTCACATGCCAATCCAAACCCGCTCTGGTCGACTGCTAAGTAGCTGCAACTCTACACAAACCCTAGCCGCCTTGGTGTTCACCAAGAACTCAGATGCATGCGCTACTTGTAAAACTGGTCCTACATTTGCTGCAATAGACATTAAAAACTTTTTCTGATAAAGGTTCACAGGCAGGTTGGAGAATTCTATCCACACCGGACTAAACTTCGGCTCCTCATCCGAGCAAAACATGGGAGTCCATTTAAAGAATCGGAATAACCTGCCTTGAACATAGAGGACTTCACATAATAAAATGTAGAGGTAATCATCTTCGGTTTGAAAATGAAGCAATAAATGAAAGTTATCAAGAGCACTTATGACGAAAGATTCTTTCAAACCACACCGTTGCGTCAAGTGCGATCGGATTTCAGGAAAACCTCGTCTCCCGTATGCAGTTTTAGCGACCACTGCAAATTTGAAAGGCACCATGGAAGCTTCTATCTCCTCCTAGAAAAGGAACATGCCGGCTCTCCTCTATCAGTCGAGGCTAGGGGGTGGACTTCAATATCCACTTGAGGAACTGCCAGGAAAGATGCGAGGACTTGGGCAAAAGACCTGCCATATCTGGCTACGTGCTCCACATGCAGAACTTCCTCTGTCGGCGGGGGAGCCCCGCCGGCACCCACCGAAGATGCCACCTTAAACACCAAACCCTAAACTCAGTCTCCACATGCAGACGCCATCGCTAATGCATTTTCAGGAAAGATACAGTGCTTACAGCAGATCCTTGGTATATCAAAAGTTGGGTTCAGATTGACAAGCTTAGTACTGTTAGGACGATAACACCTTGCGTGAGAGAATCTCCTGATTCCAACTCCACCTGGTACCAAGGAGCTATTGTGGTGGTTAATTTTTGATAGATCTAACTTGCCTTGTATCAGATCTAAATTTGATAGTTGCTATTGTATCATACTTGGTTTAAATCGGCTAAGTTTTCCTAAAATTTGTATTCACCCAATTCACCCCCCCTCTTGGATGTCATTGATCGCGGGACTTCAGGCAAGGCATAACTGGAGGGAGCTGCAACGCGTGAGTGGCCATCAAAGTCCTGAAAATATCAGTAGAAGACTCCGACAATGGAGGATGAGGAACTCGCTTTGGGCAAGGCGGATGCCGAGGGGAAGGTTGTGGAGGTTGTGTAGGTAAGGGCACGTGGCTAGTGGAAGGACTAGGCGAAGGCATATGTGTGGATAAAGAGGTATGTAGTGGATGACATCCACTTGCTCGGAGTGTGGAGTTCCCTTGACTAGAGGTAGAGACGCAGGCAGATATGCGGGAGCGGAGGGCTGACCGATGAAAGGTTGACTCATGGTGGTTTGATATGTGGAGGTAGGCAAATTTGTGGGGGGTGGAGTCACAACGGAGTATGTGGCGGAAGGCTAACTCGTGGAGGGTACATGAGGGGTATATGTGGATGACGGGGCGTAAGCGAGAGTGGGAGGTAAAGGAGACTCGAGGTCAAGGGAACCTTGAAGTTGTTGGCGAATGAAGCGGGCTCGGCTGTATAGTTGCTGCCAGGAGGTAATGTAATTCAAGGCTAAGATGAAACGATACTCGGGTGTTGCATTGGAAATGAGCATCTTGATTTGTTCTCCCTCCGGAATATGCCCTGGGACTTGCGTGGCGAGGTGACGCCAACGATCAGCAAAAGCTGAGAACTCCTCGTCAGGCTTCATCTTCTCATGGGCCAGATCCACAATGGAATACCTGGGCCCAACCTGGTCTTGATACTACTGAATGAACTTCTCCTGAACGACTTGGAAATTCACAATCTGATCTTGCGGCAGGGAAAAGAACCAATCTTGAGCTGGGCCTTCCAAAGACAGACCAAATAGGTAAGCCATCAAGCGTTGGTCATGTCGAAATTGGGTCGACTCATAAACGAACTCCTTTAAGTGCACATAGGGGTCACCAGCTCCACCATAACGGCGATATGCGGGGATTTGCGAAGGAGGTGGAAGCTGAAGATTTTAAAATACTGAGGGGACACTCAAGGAGGACTGGGGATCAATTCGATGTTGTAGCTCATCAAGCTGGCGCTGGGCTTGAGAAATCATCTCCGGGGTAGGGAGAGATTAAGAGAAATGTGGGCCAGCCTGAGCAAGAGGTTGTGAATGTGGACCAGGATGATAATGGGCCGGATAATGGGATCCGGGCTGAGAAGAAGAATAAAAGCCCATTACAGGAGTGGAAGGGTACACAGGCCTGGAAGAAACATTAGAATATGGACCCATTGGGCTAGCAGCATGGTAAGAGGAATGAGGCCCATTAAGACAAAATTGACTATTAGAAACTGGGCCAACCGCATCAGAAGGAGAAGGCCCATTAAGATGAATTTGGCCATTAGACACTGGGCCAGCAACATAGGAAGGAGAAGGCCCATTAAGATGATTTGCAATGAGTCTTTGGGCCCGGGCCGGGTCCATCTGACGAACAAGGCCTGATAGGTGGGCCATAAGGTTAGCTTGCTCCTCAGATGGGTCAGAGGAACCACGAGAAGATGGGCCCGCGTGGGAAGAGGATTCCACACAGGAATAGGAATAAGATTGGGAAGGAGAAGGGTACAAGGGATTAAAGTAGTGCTCCATGAGGGCAAATGGAGACTTTCCACAGGAATATCAAAGGAATACAGCCAGGGAAGCAAGGGCGTGAAGGGCTAAAGAAAGGAGAGGGTTGACTCAGTAGGACCAATGCGAGACCGACCTAGGACAATGGGCACACAAAATGGGCTATCTTAAATGGGTCTATGAACCAAGTCTATGTGGATGATGAGAGAAATGCAACACAAAACACCACAAATGAGCTTGGACAAGCCCAAACAAAACAAACAATGTGAAGGATTTGACCCAAGTCAAACAAGTTAATATGATAGGAAATTTTTTATTCTCCAAAATTTTGGTGGGCCTTTTAATGTTTTAAATTAAGCACACTTCTTTCAAGATAGGAATCCTATAGGGAAGGTCCAAACTTTGGGTTGACTAAGGTTAACTCCTTCACACTTATGCAAAATGCAAGCCTAAGGGGTGGAAAGGTACAACCGGCCCGGCGTCCGTGTGGGAATCCACGACTCATGGGGGCTTACAGAGGTCCCGAATAAGATCACCTAGTTGACTCCAAAGAATATGGAGGCGAGAGGGTCACTTACCAAGGTAGGAATGCGACTATGATATGTAATGCATGGCTATATGCGCATCGGAGTGCATGTAGAATTTTAGTATAAAAGTGAAAAATCAAGGCAACATTAAATTACAAAAACAATACAATATGGATGCAAATGATGTATGAAAATGAAGACAATACAAAGGATAGCAAGATGAGGGCAAAAAACTCGCAATCAGACCTTGGGAGACAAATTAGATCATCAATGTAAAACAAACCTGTGAGCCTGTCCCGGGTCTGGCTGCAGATTTCTTGCACAAAACTTAAAAATCAAGGCAATGTTACAATATGAAAACACCACAGAATGAATGCAAATGATATATGAAGATGAAGACAAACGAAAGGAAAATAAGATGAGAGCAAAAAATGTGCATTCAGACCTCGGGAAGTGAATTAAATCATCAACACAAAACATACCTGATAGTCTGTTCTTGGTCTGCCTACAGATTTCTTGTAGAAAACTCAAAATTCTAGACACTTTTAAATTATGAAAACATGACCCAAACAATGCAAATGATATATGAAAATGAAGATAATATAAAGGTCTACAAGATAAGACAATAAAATGGCACAATCAGCCCGCGGGAGGCATATTTAAACATCAAGGAATACGCTCCTCTGAGTCTGTCGCAGAATCTGCCAGAACCAAAACGTGGTCCCCTGGGGACCACTACCAAATAGTAGTGGTATCCTGGCAACCGCGACTAGATCCCAGAACTATGAAAACCGCATAGATAAATGCGAGGAAATGCTATCTAAACATGCACGGACACACACCAAAGTTGTAGGGCAGCACAAACAACGTGATGGGCACTAGGCGTCCCACTGTGATCGCCAAAAAAATAAGGATGTAGAAGTTTATATATACCCACCCCAAACTTAACAAATAATATGCATATAAGCATGAAATAGCATGAAGGAAAAGGGGCGATGAAGATAAGAAAATAAACCGTGATCGCCACCAAGTATAACAACGCTAAAAGGATAAAAAGAAGAGAGTAGGGGCGCTGCGTTCCTTGGGAAAAGTGGAAGAAAAGAGACGGCCCAAAGAGGGACCACTACAACATGATCGTGTGAGAAAAGGGATGCGGGGAACCATGTGGGATAGCACCTCCTTTCCTTCCAGTCCGCTAGAAGAAGAGGGCCTCACGTTCTCTTGCTCTCCTGCGAATCAAAGACAAAGACAAAGGTAAAAACCCATTAGAAACTATCAGCGTAGTATCAATCCCGAAGTGCATAAAATAGTGTGAGAAATTGAGGTAGAACACACCGGCGGGAGGTTTTTAACCCCTGTAAATGGGTGCAAAACATAGGTGCGTGTATTGTGAATTCACATGTATGATGAACATGAATTAACACGCAATATAACTGCGGGAATATGCCATGCAATATAGAGAAAAATGCATTAGAGTGTAGAAAGTGCAGATTGTGATGATTTGTGAAAATAGGTGATGAATAACTAAGAGGAGAGACAACGAAAACAAGCCCTTGAGCGTGGAAATTAAATAAAATACTTCCCTCTTCAGGTTGAGGTCGAAGAGATGAGTCGGAGATGTAGGATGGCTTCGCCCCGAACCGAGAAAGAGCCCCCCGTTGTGCATGTGAACTGGGCAGTTTATATAGGAGACCCAGAAACCCAAGCCCGGATTTAAGAGATAATGACCCAAATATTGGATATTGCTTGATTATTCTGTGAGATAATAGTGGGATAATGGCCCCAGGATGGATAGAAATCGATCTGAAAGGATATTATCATCGAAAATGGCGCCAACAAGGAGTCCCAAGCGCCCTCGAGTGAAGAAATAGGAGTTGGGAATGATCTGGACTCTGTTCAAGAACGCGCTTGGTCGATCAACTGTGGCTTCATGAACGCGGTTATGCCGAAACCGCGGCTATAAAGGGGTCAACTGGGGTTGACGCAGGAGGCCCACGGGGTCGATGCAGCCCTGAGAGACAGGATTTGAGAACGCGATTTGTCTAAAACCGCGGCCATATGGGCATGGTTTCACTCAAACTGCGACAAGGCCATCATTAAAATAATATAATAAAATAATACAATAAATAAATAAAAATGAATTTGTGAATGCGGTAGTGTAGGGGACCGCGTTCATAAGAACGCGGTCTCCTATCAGACCGCGTCTAGGGTGAATTTATTAAATAAAATAAAAAAATAGTGAATGCGGTCTCCTCGAGACCGCGTTCAGAGAACGCAGGGCTTGCGCAGGGTAATTCCGGGCACCGTTTGGCCATCCAGACTGCCTGAAACGGTCCCAAAAGTTAAGGAATCAAAGCTAAAGGTCTCCAAAGCTCAATGGGCTCACAAAATGGTCAAGATATGGGCTCAAAATATGGTCAAAGGAGACCCCAATACAATGGATAATTCGGAGCATCATGAATGGAGGATAAGAGAATAAACTCAACTTGTAGGATAAAAATGGGTGTCAACAACGGCGGCCAACATGGCCTCACTGTATCAACTGCTTCCTGAAGACATAACAGAAGCCAACATCTAGCATGCCTATGAGGCGTATATCTTAATACCCGCAAGAAAGCCTGAGAACTGGTGGGTAATGCCAAAAAAAAAAGGGGGCCAACACCTAGTTCTGGCCCAGGTGTCGACATCCATGGCATCATGCCCCGGTCAACGCTGTCAACTGTGGCTGTCTGGCATAGGGCAACCCCTTAGGTAATTATAAAAAGATCTACCAGCAATGAGAAAGGGAAAAAATCACTATCAATGCATAAAGAAGTGAGCCCAACAGTGTCACAACTGCAAGCAATCATAGACGGGTTAGATGAATAAGAATAACCCAAATTACGGCCCGTGCAGTTGAAAGACTATGTGCTCTAAAAGGTATTTTGAGCTCCTTGAGTTATGGCAGGAAGCCGAGAAAGAAGTACAAGATGTGAAAGGTGGTATGTTCTGGGGTCAGATACTAATAAAAAAAAGAAGAGGGAAAAAAGAAGAGAAAGAAAAGAGAAGAAAAGCAAAGAAGGAAGAAATCCAAAGATGAAAGAAGAGTTACGACTCTATATTGTAATACACTGTCACCACCACTCAAGTTGACAAATTCTAAAAAAGAAGAAGAGAGAGATGGGGGCATCCTCAACAAACCAGCAATAACATAATATTCAGGGGCGAAGGTCATACCAAACTCCTAGGACTGAAGTTAGGGGTGTACAGATCCCCACCTCCACCCAGCCTTCACGTAGTGGAGGGGAACAACAAAAGCACCCCGCTCATTCACTAAATTTCTACAAGCAAAGAGTCAGCTAAGCATACATAATAAGCCTGAACAAATACAAGATAAGAAGAATAAGTCACCCTGCGAATCGACATCACTGGTACAGAATGATGCCAGGCGGGTTACGGCCGAAGAAGTGAAGTCGGCCAATGTCAGGGTCGGCAATAGAATGATGAAGTTATTGAAGAAAGTCTTTGAGAGATACTCTCTCCGAATGAAAAGACCCAGCAAGATAAAATTGCTACTCTTCAAATCCTAGCACATTATAGGGGATGCTTTATAGAAATGCAGTCAGGGACAACCATAACTCTCTCTGAGGAGGATGTGCTCCCACCCTCCGCAACCCATAATAGGCCAATCTATACGAGAGGGGGCAACTGAATGATCAACCATTGAATAGGATTTTAATTTATTCTGGGGCACCAAGCAGCATACTCCGTTCCTGGAGTCTTCAGAAATATTGTTTCAATATACATTTGATGGGGGCCGGGGATATGAAAATAGCTGGATGCAATCGAAAATTTGAAGTGCCTTCAAGTACGGTAGAATTCCACCTCTCGGTTGGGGCTTTCACCACCAAGGGTGGAGAAGAAGATAAAAAATCCACTGAGTTACACTCACTTTGGGTGTTTGGATGTCACTTCCTTGAAGCATGTCTATGTATGAAAAGGGGTGAAGAACAGTCACCAAGGAGGCTGAACATAAAGAAAGGAAGGTAGTGGAGTCTAACGATTAGTTCTACTTGCCGCTACCTGGTTACTTGACTTTGCATGAAAAAACAAAACTGCCTAAAGCTATCCACCCCAACTTGTGCACATCAAGGTCCCATCGGAAATCACAAGACCCATTACAAATGCTGACTACTAGACGGCTGAACCATTGAAGATTTTTGAAGTTCCTCGCTTAGAGGACCCATCTACTATATTCTATGCAATAGAAGAATAATTGTTAAAGGGAACTACGATTGTCGCTTCCCTAAAGAAGTATATGATCCGGTCATCGTGACCATAGGACTCCCCGACGAAGCCAGCAAGGTAATCAAAATAGAAGAAAAAAAGCATCAAACTCCTCTCCTCTCGCTTGGGAGTAAAAAAAAATGATGACGAATGAATGAAATGCTCCAAAAGTTGGGGCATCCACCAAATATGACCAGGAGCTACTGCATATTACTTAATATCCAAAAAGAAGAAGAAGAAGAAAATAAGAAAATTTATGAGATAGGCATGGCCTCGGCATCCACCTCTACAAGCAAAGGCTCCCTAGAAGCAGTGCATGATGCACATCTAGGGGGACATAAAATGACTGCGCCGTCTGTGGAACTAAAGAAGACCCCGCAATTGCAACTACCGATACAGGAAGGCCAAGAAGCTAGCACTTGGCACAGGCGCTGGGAGCCTATTCTTGTAGGAGATAAAACTTTTCGGGCCATCCCTTGCATAAATCAATGACAAAAGGGCAGCCACTGATTCTGTACATAACTATTGTCGAATATCTTCAAGGGACAATGCTGACTTAAAATAATGATAAAGGAAAAGAATGGGTTATCTACTATCAACACCAAGACGGATGAGAACCGAAGGGAGGGGCACTCCAATCATGAATTAGCCCATCAAAGGCTTGGTGATTACAAATTTCTGTGTAGCACATTTGATGCCTGAAGATTCCCCTCTGATCATAGAGTCGTCTGATGATGAAACTCCTGAGGTGGACCAAGTCCAAAACATTGTATGGAGGCTACACTTTGACGTGGCCCCGACAAAAAATAATAATAGAAATATCTCTGTTAACACAAATAAAAGTTCGGGCCGAGACGGACATGTGTCCTCTAACCCCCAAATGGCGAGGCTCCGCACATCTCGTGCTTGGTCAGCGAGGCCTGCACGAATGATGAAGCAGATTGCCCTCAATACAGAGAGCCAGATTCCCCTGTTATATAGCTCATGGGGCGATTCTCCTCTATCAAATGAGCCATGTTAGTAAAGATTAAAATGCCCAGACTGATGGACTAGCAAAGCTGTCAAATTCATTAGTAATCCCACCGGACAAAGCACCCCGCATTGCGGACGAATCTATACCAGGGAGCCTAGCAAGCTAGAAGAAGAACCTGGCAAAGAATAATATAAAGCTATGACAGACAAGAAAGCTCAAAAGTCTAACTGCAAAGGACCGTCAGTGCAGTGATCTAGATAACAATAATTGCCCAACGAAAGAAAAAAATATAGAAAAATGATAATGATAATGAATGTTGAAAAAAATGAAGAAAATGAAAATGATGAGGAATAATAATAACAAATGAATGAAAATGAATGAAATGATGATGAATGATCACAAGAAATAAATGAATAAAAAATGAATGGAAATAGTGATCAACAAGAAAAGAAGAAGAGACTACCTTTGGCGAATATCGACCCTCAGTCCCACCAGCCAACTATTCTACCTTCGGTGTCACGACGTTTCGTCGAAGGTGACATATATTCTACCTTCGGCATCACTACATTCCATCGAAGCCGATAGATATTCTACCTTTGGCTCAGACCTTCCATCTAAGTCAAGTTCTTTAGCATCACGACAGTCCGTCGAAGCTGACATATATCCTATCTTCTGAAGTCCCGTGACCAACGACACCCAAGAAGAGGGGTGAATTGGGTGATTACAAATTTTAGGAAACTTTGACTCGATTTAAAAAGATATGATAAAACAATAACTAAGAAGTTCATATCTGTTTAATTACACATTAGATCTATCACGATATACCAAATATCTATTTATAGAAAAGATCGATTGTGCTAGATCTGAAGTGACAAATGCGGAAGAACAATCACACAGAATAGAGGTAGAAGAAATGAATCAAACCACACAGCTCAAACCATAAGACACAAGGAATTTTAAGGTGTTTCAGATGCAACGACGGCAACCTACGTCCACCCCTCACCAAAACCCGGTGAGGCATCACTACTAGAAAATCAACACAGGGATAAATCCCCAACACAGAGTCAAAACTCTAACAACACACAGGTCGACGCCTGCACACACACGGGAAGCAAACCCCAACACACACACACACGGAAATGGAGTTTCCAACATGATTCGACGACCGGATCAACAACATAGACACACACTACAACAGATGCAGCACTTTACACACATAAACACCCGGATCTAGATAGATCTTCACACACATGTAGATCTGAAGAGATCCACGCACAACCACAGATTTGAACTAGACAACACACACAACTATGGATCTTAATCGATCCACACATACACGGATGTTTACAAAACACAAAGAACACAAACTTGAAGCTCAAACACTTTAGAAGATGAAACACGAAAGAAAGACTTCTGATTTAGGCTCCCCCTGAGTATATGATACAGATCTTGAACAAGGCTTGCTTCTTCACTTGATTTGAGGTTGATTGGCTTCAAATAGAACTTGAAAATCTTAGAGATGGATGAAGAATCCTTGGATGAATCATTGTTCACGCAGTGCTTGCAGTAGCTCTCTTTCTCCCCTTGGTAGCCTCCCCTTCATTCCTTGAGTCATTAGGGTTTCTTGGCCCAAGGAGATGTTTTTATAAGTCTTTGGTTGGTCAAGGGACATGCAAAAACATAGATCCACGTTTTCAAGAATGTTGGAAGGCTTTGGGACTCAAAAGTCATAAAGAGAGGCTTTGAACACGTTGGAGAAACAAAGTCAACAAAAGGGGCTTCGAAGGGTTCGGTCAACCGATGCAAGTTGGTCGATCGACCGAACTGTGACAGGTTCTGTAACATTCAGTGCTGGAAAATTCGATCGACCGAACTCTATAATATTCCAAAGTTCTGAAACTTGGGAACTTTGGTCGACCGAAATGCTTTCATTGGTCGACCGAAGTCTGCTTTGCCTGCAAAAATAATTCATTAGTTCAAGAGAACATATCCATATGATATGGCCTTGGATTGAACGTATGTTTACATTGATTTGAAGTTCATTTGAGCTTGGTTTATGCATTTTGAAAGCTTTAAACATATGAGCATTCGACTTGACGAAAATTAGCCTTAAACAAGTTCAATGCTTGCACTTAGGCACGACACGAGATGAAAACCAAGTCCAGGGTTTTGTTATCATCAAAATAACATGGAGAGATTCAACAATCTCCCCCTTTTTGATGATGACAAAATTCTAGATCAATAAGTGCATTGGCGTGCCTTTAATCAAATTTGGAACTTAGAATTCAACGCAATGTATCCTTGCAATTTCCTGCACGGCTCTTATACGAGGTGGAGTTTACACTCACACATAGTGAGGGATTGCAGACGGGATGACCTGTCTTTCATCCAACACCATTTGAGATACAAAGAATCGATTGGAGGATAGACTAAACAAACGATCCGCAGGGAAATCAATTCATTTATAAAGATTTCATCAAGCCAAACCATTCAATCATATTTGCCAAATTCAAATTGAGAAGAAAGGCAAGAACCAACATTGTATGTCCAATAACAAGCACATTCCATTCAATTCATTTCAAGTTCATTACATATTACATGGACACTGACTCACAATGCAAAAGACTCAACTAATGCAAAAGCTCAACGAATGCAAATGAGGGATTGCAAATGCTAATGCCAAATGGCAAACATGCTAAATGCAAAACTGACTAAAATGCAAAATGCAATGACTCACAAATGTAGACATGCATACAAGCATGGGACACGCATGCATAAGATATAAATATAAACCTAGACTAGCTAATTCTCCCCCTTTGACATCATCAAAAGAGGGGAGTGGATACAAGAAAAAGTAGATCGTGGTGAAACTGAAGACCATGGAGGCAACAACTAAGCAGGAGGAGTAGAGTTCTCTTGGGCACCATCATCATGAGAAGGCTCAGCTGGAGGCGGATGATAGCCAAGACGGCATTGGATATCACCTAGAGTGTGATCTTGATACTGAAGGTGGTACGGAATATTGGCAAGGGTTTTGTCATGAGCCTGGTCACGGTGCTGCATGTCAAGAAGAATGTTGTTCATGATGTGAAAGGCCTGGCGGGAGTCTTCTTGGCTAGTGGTTAGGGTGGTCATGTGAGTGGACAAGGTATCCAAAACTGTGGAGAAGGAATCAATCCGGCCAGTCATGAAGTCAAGCATATCACCCATTGTGTCAATGTTACTCCCAACATGAGATAGTTGCTTCCCAAAAGTATCCACGTGAGTTCCTAGTCCAGAAAGATGTCAATCAAAAGTATCATAATCTACCCAAGAAGGCTGTCCAACTCCCTGAGTAGAGTACTCCTCGTGAAAGAACTGAGGTGGAGGGGACATCTCCGGATCTGCATGTGGAGGAGAAGGTGAAGGAGGCTGTCCCTCTGCTAGAAGTGGAGGTGGGGCTTCCCCTTGACCCTGCTGCTGCTGTGGCTCTTCGTTCTCTTCCTCACTTTCAGATTCATCTCCATAGACCGGCACATTTCTGCGTAACTCACCATTTGGACCCCAATAGTAGCCAAAATCTGAGAAGAGCTTGTGTTTATTATATATATCATCCTTCCTCACTGAAATAAACACCTCATCGGCCAGACTAATCCCAGCAAAAATGAATACGCCAGTCAACTGTGATGCATATGGCAATGATCTCCTCTGTTGGGTATGGCATGACCCAATCAAGTCTGACATAAGTTGGCCCATATTGACTCTTCTCCCATTCATAACATAATAAAATAAGAACTTGTGGACTTCGATCACTTCATTGCGGCTTCCACCCTTGGGATAGATGAGGGTGGTAAACATATGATGCATGATTCGCTGCAATGGAGGAAAGTAGTTGGCATTTAACGTGATCAAGTTGCGACACCTTGCACATACTCACAGCCGGTCATGGCAAGAAAGGTGTCTTCAACAAGTCCATGTCCAAAAACCATATCTGCGCCCCTAGCTGAAACTCTTGGGGCTCTTTCAAATAAGGCCGGAATAACTGTAATCTCAATACCTTTAACTACTGTATACATATGTTCATTCCTCTCGGTCAGATTTCTATAAAATTGTTGGACAAGGCTGGGGTAGTAACGGGGATACCGTGTGACAAAATCAACCCATCCATCTTGTATTTCAAAAACTGCACATAAATCTGGAAGAATTGCATTCACCTCGTTGAAATCAACTAGACGGGAGTCAATGATTGGCCGTGGGGGTAGCCGCAGTGCACGTGGAGGTGGAGGTGCCCGCTGAGGTGGAGGAGCCAGGGCCTCACTTCTCCGGGCATTGGATTCCCCCTGGGTAGAACGTCGAGAGCTTTTTCGAGGTGCCATCCTAGACTTGAAAACCTTTGTGGAAACCCTTGAAAAGGACTGATCTCTTCCCTTGGGATGAGGATGGACCGGTACACACACCAAAGGCTTGAAAAGAACTTCTCCACAATCTGGAACCTAGAGAATGGCTTCAAGGTCGCACAAGCCGCCGCGAAGGTTTCGTCCCGAAACAGTGACGAACAGGCCGGATCTTGTGCGGTTGGAAGAAAGAGGAGGTTTTGGGGCTTTAGAAGTGGAGTATTGGTGTTTTAGGGTTAGGGAAGAAGGTTGGATATGGAATGGGGGCATTGGAAGGAGAAGATGAGGTGAGAAAACCCCTTATTAGAGGGTTCGGCCGGCCAGTTCGTCGGATTTGGTCGACCAAACTCGGGGCGGCGGTCGACCAAAATGGTTGGCCTAGCCCTAATTTCACCATTTTTTATTTTTTAAAAACTCATTCAACCTTTTTTTTATAACTCTTTCAACCCCCCCCCCCTTTTTTAAAACTTCTTCAACCTACATTTTTTTGTTTGAACCTTCACCTTGTGTTGTAGTTGAAAGGGAATGACTTGATGAAAGCGGTGATGGGGAATTGAAAAAATCCTCTGACTCTTCCCCTCAGAAAATGCCTCAGATCCCGAGGTCACTAGGTCCACATTTATTTAATCAAGGAATATTTGGCCTTAGAAAAATTTCAAGGAGGGGCTGTATGTATAATTACATTCAAGCATGCAAGGTGATATTTCAACATACACGAACTGAAAAAGTCATACAAAATATTCATGTATCTAATGCAACCTACCCCTTATGCAAATGATCTTTCAATTTATGTAGCACTTAAACTTGAAGTAGACCTAGGCATGCATACTCTCACCCTTGCTTATGCCAATATCTCTCCTTATCTGGGTGAATTGTTCTGAACATAGGGGTTTTATGAAAAAAATTGCTAATTGATTATGTGTATCAAATAAATTCAACTAAAAAACCCTTTTACCTACATGATCTCTCAAGAAAATGATGTTGAATGTCAATGTGTTTGGTCCTAGAATGTTGTGCAGGATTTTTGACAAGTTAATTACACTGATATTGTCACACAAAATTGGAACACATTTCATTTCAACATTCAAATCAAGCAATTGATTTTTGATCCAAAGTACTTGGGCTCCACAACTTTCGGTGGCTGCATATTCAGCCTCGACCATTGAGAGAGCTACTGAATGTTGTTTCTTGGAAGCCCACGAAACTAGGCACCCACCGAGAAATTGACAGTACCCACTAGTACTTTTGTGATCAACAATGCATCCAGCATAATCCGCATCGGTGTATGCAATCAAATTACATGATGTACCGATGGGAAACCACAAGCCAAAGTCTACTGTGCCAATTAAATATCAAAAAATCCGTTTAATAGCCAACAAATGAGATTCTTAAGGACATGACTGAAAATGAGCACATAAACATACGTTGTACTGGATGTCAGGATGGCATGCTGTTACGTACAGTAGTGATCCGATCATACCTCGAAATAGTGTAGGATCTACTGTTTTACCCTTTTCATCTTCATCTAACTTCGTGGTTGCGGCCATAGGAGTTGACATGGCTTTTGCTTCTGCCATCCCATATTTCTTTAACAGCTCCAAGGTGTACTTGGCTTAATTTATGAAAATACCTTCAGACATTTGCTTCACCTGCAACCTAAGGAAAAAAGTAAGTTCACCCAAGAGACTCATTTCAAATTCACCCTGCATTATCTATACAAACACATCACATAAGGCATTATTAGTAGCTCCAAAGATTATATCATGAACACATACTTGAACTACTAATATGTCTTTACCTGATTTTCTCATGAATAGGGTTTGATCAACCTTACCTCTCTTGAATATATTTTCAAGCAAGAAGGAGGTGAGCCTTTCATACAATGCCCTTGGTACTTACTTCAATCCGTACAAGGCCTTCTGCAGCTTGTACACATGCTGTGAATGTTTTGGGTCTTCAAAACCTGGAGGTTGTTCTACAAAAATATCCTCTTTGATATACCCATTGAGAAAGGCAGATTTAACATCCATTTAAAAGTCAGGGAGCAAACATAGGACAGGAGAATCCAGACTGCTTCTAATCTAGCAACTGGTACAGGGGACTCATCAAAATTAGTACCCATCTCCTTGTAGCAATTGAGGAAATTCTCATCATCTTCATCCTCGCAAGATATTCCTTCAGTTGATTCAAACTTGGCCATAGCTGGCCCAACATCACTTGAATTTTCGGAGTGTGATCTACATCCAAAATTGAAATGATTTGATTTGTCAATCTCGATTCAGATTTATCAACACTAACATGAAGACTTCCTTTAGCAACTAAAGTCCCCTTATTGAACATTCTAAAAGCTTTAGACTTAAATGCATAACTCAAGAGCGAGCCTAGACACTAAGTTCACATGACTAATTTGGCAACTCCCCTTTAATGTGTGCAAGAATCTGAATTGTTCAGTGAAATTTTAATGACATATGCAGCCTATAAATAATTGACTCATAGTACTAGGCGGAGAACTTAGATCCGAAGATCACCTCACGTGTAGTGATAGTTTTTAGATAGGCTTAACTTGTCATTCCACATGTCACCATTTGATATACTATGTAGTCATGCATGTGATGAAGGCAGGAGGATTGCAATACATTATGACATGAATTCATTCTAGTTTGAAAATAGATTCTTCAACTTTTGTGCATGACAACATATGAAAGTGTATGCAAACTCAATGTATGCAGTGAAATTATGATTTGAAAAATCTTCAAGCTCCCCTTCAACAAGTTGCTATTTGACAAGTGATATACACAAAGATATGCAAACAACTATAGATGGGATGCATGTACAAATATATGCATTATCACATAAGATTTAGCACAAAGCAAATAAAGACAGCACCTTTTCTAGAGAAATGAGAGAGATATCACCTGAGTGTTCAGATTTTAGTTTTTGGTTTTTCTTTTAACCTGACTTATGTCGCTTGGCCCATGTGCCTTACCTTCTTGACTGAAAACATATTTCACGCTTCATATTCCCAAGGCACAACTGTAAAATAGATTTCTCATTTTACATTCTTAGGAACCCAAGCCATCTTGGGTCATTGTGGGTTAGCACTCTTGGCACGTAGCTTCCACTTTTTGACAACATTCAAATTATCACTTTTCATCAAAAAATAATCATGCATGTTATGCCCAGATTTACCACAGTACTGAAAACATGACTTTGAATACTTAAAAGCATGAAGATTATTTGAAGCAGGTGACTTTCTGTTCCAATGTTGTTTCCAATTAGCAGGGGGTGTGTTAAACACATTAGAGATCTCAGATCGACCTGCCCTTGGATTTTGCTGAGAATAATGGGTCAGAAACACAGGATGTGTTGACACCATAGGTTGGTAGTGTCGACCTGTCCAATCCTTTTTCTTCATGAATTATTGTCTAGCCTTGGGGTGCATCGACCTACCCTTACCTTTTCCATTGTTCATTCTATTCTTGCATGCTCTTAAATCATCATTTCTCATGATAAAACAATCATTCATCACATGACCATATTTTTCACAGTAAAACATGAGATTTTCTTTCTTGGTGCATGTGTGTGTGTTGCAGGAGTGTGTTTAACATGCACAGTGGTGCTAGCATCATTTTTGGGTTTTTGAAGTAGATTGATTTTCTAATTTTTTTTTATTTTTGAATCTTTTGGACAGAATACTGCTTTGGGGGTGAAATTGAGGTACTGGGTATAATTGAACTTTAAATAAAATAAGTATATACCTTGTTCTTAAAAGACTTCTTCTTGACAAGATTATAGCCAAGCCCTTCCCTTTAAATATTAATTTTCATGCCCAAAAGTTTATCCAGATTATCCTTTCCATCCATAAATGTAGACATTGAATTATTTAAGTCATGGATTTCACTTTCTAAAGATGTAATTTGTAATTCAGCACCAGCAAGCTCTTCTTCATAATTAGCAAGACTGACATTCAACACTGCATTGGTATTCTTGAGGCTATCAACTTCTTGTTTTAATCCATCAACATCTTCACAATCACTTACAGCCACAAATTTTCCTTTTTCTAAAGTCAACAATCTTTCCGATGTGGCTGTGTTTAGTTCCTTCAGGTTCTTATTTTCTTTCATAAGCTTCTCATCACGAATGAGTTCATTTATCAAGGTTTGATCATTGCCCATGGAGTTCCCCTTTTCTTTTAGTTCACTGAAGTTCACAGATTTTAGCTAGGAGATCCTTATTTTCATTTCTTAAGGCACAAATTTGATCTTTATGAACTTCAATGCCCAACACATGAGCTTCAATCAATTCTTCTAAAAGAGAGCATTTTTTGCAAGAGGAATCACAACTGTTTTGTTCTATTGTCATCTTCAACTTTTTATTCTCATATTCTAACTTCTTATATTTTCTTGCAAGCTCATTGAATGCTTCCACTAACTCATCAAAAGAGACATGATCTGAATCGGATTTTACCTTTGAGGGTGATCCATTCTGTTGATCACTGATATGATCGCTCATGTCCGCCATGAGACATCTGTCCTCCTTCTCTTCATGGAGGCCAACTAAGCTATCCAATATGTCCTTTGCGGAGCTGCAGCTTGAAGCAAAAGGAAAACTATTAGCATCAACTGCCACAGTGAGCAAACTTAAAATTGTTGTGCCCCTGTGGTCATTTGAGTCATGCTGTGGTCATTTGAGTCATTTGATATTCTTGGTTTTGATAATGGCTGAACACTATAAGTCATTGTTGTTTTCCACTCTCATATGATTGACATACGTGATGTTTTGTTCATAACAGATATGCCAATGAATGGACAAGGAATGGAGTGGAGATGGCAAATGTTAAAGCCTAATGATCGCGCCCATGCAAGGATGGAAATCCTTTCAAATCGTGATCAATCAAACGATCAAACTCATGGCAGTCGCCTGGCAAACCAAACGAGTGGATAAGCATCTTGCCTCTCTACCATTCAATACAGGTGGTATATGTCATTTACTGTCAAGCACCATTGGTAAGATTCTTACCTTGTCATAGCCATCAATCTCACCATGGGTATTCCATTTACCTCTCATTTCTAAACATCACAATGATAACTTGGATTGATAACTATCAAGTTCACTCTTCAAATGCATTAGTTTCTCATTCCAATCATGGTAACATGCTCAAATGATCTTGATGTTCCTAATGCATAAACCAAGTGAAATCCAACCCCCAAATGTATGAAATAAACATCTACTTAAAGTCATTATTATTTGGATGTATTTCATTGGGCTAACACTTCAACTTTGCAGGACTAGGTTATTCCAGTCGACACTTCACATAGCCACGGTCGATGCACAAAGAAGCATCACCAAGAGAACCCAAGGTCAAAGACTCAGTTGACACCTTTAATACTATCAAGGTTGATGCCATAGATGAGAACGGGATGCTAAAGGAGTTAAGTGACTGAGCTAAAGGGTTACCGGACTGAACCGGGGAAACTCGGGGGTTTGCCCAGCTGGCAGTTGACCGCCAGCACAGGGGCGGTCGACCGCCCCTGCCAGCAGCCCACTGTCTACAGCACTCTCAGTGGCGATCGACCGCCAGCTCAGTAGCGATCGATCGGAATTTCCAGGGACCAAATTTCTACGGGGTTTCTCAATAGCGGTCCACCGCCAGCTTTCGCAGGTCGACCGCCAGCCCCGAGCCAACAATTGTTGACTTCGTTTTCCACCTCGAGGCCAGCCCCTTTCCATGGATTTGTTTAATCAAAAGTCACCTAATCTCCCATGATTTGTGGATGTGGTCTGGGGGATGTCTATGGACCATTCAAAGTCTATGAAATCAATGCAAGAGGGTTAGAAACCCTAGTTGATCAAGAGAATCAAAGAGAGATCAAGAGAGGCTAAAGGAGGTGCTTAGAAGAAGGGGTACTGTAGCCATGAATAGTACTTTGTGCAGAAGTTCTTCATCCATTCCAAGGTGATTCAAGCATAGATCTGAAGCAAACAACCTCCAAGGAAGCTAGAAGGAATCAAGATTCTCAAAGGTGATCAAAGCTGCATCCTTAAACCTCTTCATCAACTCAAGAGGATCAAAAGAAAGATCAAAGCTACATCCAACACTCTCTCGATCAACTCAAGGTGATTCAAGCTCATATCTTAATCCAGCAACCTCCAAGGAAGAGTAGAAGCAAGCAAGGCTATCAAGGTGAACCATGGAAGCACATTTCTCAAGGGAGATCAAATCTGCATCCTTATCTTCTTCATCAACTTAAGGTGATCCAAGAAAGATCCTTTCACAAGGAAGAAGATACCACTGAAGCATCAGATTCAAGCTCCAGCAATCTCAGACAAGATCTTTTCTCTTTGAGCATATTACATATCTTGTTTGAGTGTTTTCATCTTGTTCTTTTTCCATTTCATTGAAACATTTGAAACTGAAGATTGTCCCTACCGGTGGTTAGTATGAAGGCAATCGGAAGTTGTCCGATCTGTGGTGATTGACGTCCCTATCAGTGGTTAGTAGGAAGGCAATCGGAAGTTGTCCGATCTGCGGTGATTGACGTCCCTACCTGTGGTTAGTAGGAAGGCAATCGGAGGTCTTTCCGATCTGCGGTTTGGTTCGCTACACTAGTGAAGTCTCACCGGGTTTGGTGAGGGGTGGACGTAGGACTGGGGATTCAGTCCGAACCACCTTAAAATTCTTTGCGTTATGGTTTGCTTGTGCAATTGCTTTGTGCTAGATGCATGCTTAGGTTTAATCTTTATATTAATTATTCATCTTGCTAAGCAAATCATTGTGAGCTATGCTAAACTAGTTATATTCCAATGTAATTCTTTTTATCTAGCTTTAAAGAGGGATGCTCTACGAAAAGAGGGGTAGATCTATTCACCCTTCCCCTCTAGATCCGCCATCCACTACTCAACAAGTGGTATCAGAGTGAGGCTCTGCCATTCCCAGATCCTACGATCTGCATGGAAAGATCCCGGTGTATTTTATTTAGATGGCTTCATATGCTACATATGCTTCGATGGTTTCTCTGCCCATTTATGATGGTTCAGATTTTTCTACATGGGTAGGGAGAATGTTCATCTATGTTAGCATTATAGATCCACAATTGTGGACTCTTATATACGATGGTCCTCATGAGCTGCCATCAAATTCAATTGATTGGTCAGCCGAACATGAGACCAAACACAATGATAATCTTACTGCATATAACTTAATTATAGCCGTAGTTGATCTCAGACTAACTCATCTTGTGTCCTCCTGTAGCACAGTCAAGCAAGTACTGGATAGGTTGGTGAAAATCAATGAAGGGAAGGAACAAGAACAAGAATGCTTCATGGCCGACCGTGCAGAACAGTCCAGCAATACATCCTCATCATTGGTAAACTCTGACTCCGAGGAATTCACTTTTGAAGAGCTTATGGAAGCCTATGATGAGTTGATTACTCAATACAAAAAAGTAAAATCAGAAAACAAAAATTTGAAAAAGGATCTCAAGAAAAGTAACCAAAATGAAAACTCTTTTTGTAAAAACTGTTCTACTTTTGAAGAGCTTAACGGCACTCTTTCTTTTGATCTAGATACGCATAAACAAAGCATTGCATGTCTAAGGGATGAAAATGAAAATCTTCATGATGAAATCACTAGGTTGGAAGAAATTGTAATAAAACTTCAAAACCAACCTAAGTCAATCTCTAATGATCAAACTATGGTCGATGGGCTAATTCATGATGAGAGGTTGATTGAAGAAAGTAAAAATTCTGAAACTCAAAGTGAAAAGGTCCTAAAAGAAATTGAAGTTTATGCTCTGCTAATTTTGCATGCAAAGAATGTTCGTTCTTGAAAAAGATAAATATGGGTCTCCATGATGATCTTGAATGGCAACAAAATCTGATTGATTCTCTGAAAGAAGAGAATTGTTGAAAAAGAAAATTGAACTTGAACAAGATGAAGAAGAACATAATGAAAAATTGGTTGCACTTGGAAAAGGTAAGACTGTCATTGATGATTGCTCTAAAACATTGCATGCTTTAGAACAAGAAAATCAAAATCTTAAAGCGATAAATGCCATGCTCAATGAGCAATTGGCAGCATGCGAAGAGGGTCTTGATGAATCTAAACAGCATATTTTCTCACTTGAAAATGAAATTCAAGGTTTGAATGATTTCCTGTCAATGTTTGCCCAAGACCATGATTCTGGCTCATTAGAACCCACCACTTTCTGTGGTCACCAAAAAGGGCATACTGCTCGAAAGAAAAGTAAAATTCAGCATGCTCATCCAAACATGCACCACAACATGTCTAATGCTAAATACCATGCTTTCCACAAAACGAATGTCCATTGTTATTATTATGGTAGACATGGTAACACTGTGCATGATTGTTTCATCTGAGAAATGATGAGCTTAGAGTAGGACAGCAAGTGAAAGGGCAAGGAAAGAAACAGGTCAACACTGGCAGAGGGCCTGCTCAGCAGAACTCTGCACAAAATCGCATGGAGAATCAGAAGTGTCGACATTCCCATTCAGACAGGTCGACACTCCCCATGGCCTTCAAAAGAAATGCTTCTCTTTGCTGCTTTCATTGTGGTAAGACTGGTCACACTGACAAGGAATACTGACATCTGAAAGAAAGACACCACACTCATACCACAAAAGGTAAGAATCATGCTCGCCCACAAAAGCATAGTCCACATGCACACGCACATGAACATAAAAAGAATAATCAATCTTTTGTGCATTGTTTCTATTGTGGGAAGGATGGGCATGAGATATATGATTGCCACACAATGAGAGAGGATGATGTGATTACCCTGAAAAAGATGAGCCAAGATGCTAAACATGTTGCTAACCTACAAGGACCCAAGCAAGCTTGGGTACCTAAAAATTCCAAATGAGAATTTTGGGTGCAGGATGCCTTGGAGCCGAGAAATGAATGGTCAGGTAAATAAAAGCTCAAGGCACAAGTATGTAAATATATTTTTTCATTTCCTATCATTTTGCATGTTTAGTCTTGACATGTAGATGGTGCATCATAAGTTTGCCCATTTTGTTCAATAAAATTCAGCAAATTGAATTGCTTGTTTGAAATGATGATTTATCCCTCGTGGTGTGAAGATGAACACATGAGCTAGATTAATTGCTCACACCCTGCTTGACCTCTGGTATTTTAAATGGTCTAGCGTTGAAAGGCAAGTCATGCTTGCCCTGAACTCTTACTATGTGTGAGAAGGATCTAAGATCAAAACCTCCGCCGTGTACCAGAGATCAATTATTTCAGCTATTTAATTCATGAGAAACTTGTTATGCTGATGAAGTTGATGTGATGATGAGTTGTTTGGTACCTGATATCAGCCACATGAAATTCTTGGATTTTGATTTTGATGATGCATACCATGGCTGCATTTTCAACTCGTTATC
The DNA here is from genome assembly GCA_022559845.1 of Amorphophallus konjac. Classification (NCBI taxonomy): domain Eukaryota; kingdom Viridiplantae; phylum Streptophyta; class Magnoliopsida; order Alismatales; family Araceae; genus Amorphophallus; species Amorphophallus konjac. The sequence goes on along the minus strand of CM040123.1, from coordinate 276,798,124 downwards.
CATGTTACCATTGTTCAAAGGGGGAGCCTAACAATTGACATCATCATGTTGCATTCAGTTCAAAATCAATTGTGAATGATTTGTGTTTGCATCATCTTGTGATCTCATATACTCTAATGCAAATCATGTTTAGGAAAACATAAAAAAATGTGTAATCATCATGCAACATCTTCATTGCATTGTGCATTCACATAAGCCTTAGGCTGCATAGTTCATTGCCAACACATGCATGCTTTTAGTAGGAGTCAACATCTAAAACCAAGCTGCATGCTCCCTTAGAATAAAGTTGTATCAAATGGATATAAAAAGTGCTTTCTTGAATGGTGTGATCAAGGAAGAAGTCTATGTGGAGTAGCCCCCTGGCTTTGAGAACATTAACCATGCCGATTTTGTATACAAGCTAGACATGACGCTTTATGGACTTAAGCAAGCACCAAGAACTTGATATGAGAAACTAAGCTCGTTCCTCATTGAAAAAGGGTACACACGAGGTAAGGTAGATCAAACACTTTTCATTAAGAAGCAAGGTAAAAACATCTTGATTGTTCAAATTTATGTTGATGATATTGTGTTTGGTTCTACTAAATCTGAAATGTGTGAGGAATTTGATAACCTCATGACCAGCGAATTCGAGATAAGCCTAATGGGAGAACTCAAATTTTTTCTTGGTTTGCAGGTCAACCAAAAAGAAGATGGGTGATTCATGAGTCAAGCCAACTACATCAAGGAGCCGCTGAAAAGATTTGACATGACAAACAGAAAAATAATTGCAACTCCTATGAGCACCTCAACTTCACTGGATTCGAATCAAAATGGTAAATTAGTGGATGCAAAAATCTATAGAGGTATGATCGGATCCTTGCTTTATTTGACTGCATCCCGACCAGATATCCAATTTAGTGTTTTCCTTTGTGCTTGATTTCAAGCTAGTCCTAGAGTAGGACCAAGCATATTGAGATTAGGCATCCTTTCATTAGAGATGAGATCGTTAAGAAAAATGTTGAGCTACATTTTGTTGATACTCTAAATCAAATTACTGATATCTTCACCAGGCCCTTGTGTAATGACAGGTTTACAACACTCATAAGGAAGCTTGGTCTTTGCCGACCTCAAGGCCAATAAAAATTGAACTGGTGATCTTTTTCATTTTGGCTGTGTGCTGTTTGGTATCCATGCATTGTATATATGTATCCATGTCATTCTGCACTCATTTGCATAATCACGTTGAATTCATGATCATGATGCATTGCATAGCATCATTCTTGCATGGCCATGGTATATTAAATATTGATGTATGGAAAGGTAGGTTATACTTGTCTAGAAGCACTCAATATGCATGAGGTTTCACCTCCGCCAAGTACCATGCATCATTGTCGCATATAGGCCATATAGTAAGGGGGAGTTGTCTCTTTGAAGCATTCATACATATATTTCATCTTCATTCTATTGACATTAATAAGTGTACAACCATGTGTTGGGTCATGCATTTCATCTCTGCCAACTTCATGTCAGACTAGGTCAACCCCTGCTTGGTACAAGTCAACCGCTCCTTGACAATTGTCATTCCAATTGCTTGCAAACATAATTCCTTAAGTGCATCGATTGCATATCCTTAGGGGGAGTCTTGTTGCTTCTCTTACTCTCTTACAATCTGAACTTCAATGGCCTCTAGCCTAAATATGTGATCATGAGATAGACGGAACAATGGCGTAAGAGCTTTCTATTAAATGAACTGATGATTGTCCATCCAATGAAAATGATTCAGATTTAATGATTTCCTTAAAGTTCTGAAATATTTGTTATGAAACCACTTATGTTCTGTGGTTTTAATAGACTTTAACTAGAGATTGCATGTTGTGCCTTGAATGACTATCCTGAAATCTGAAAATTCAAACGTCATTGCAACATTGGTTGAAGTTGCTAAAGCTTAGTATTTTTGTTAAACACCTTGATGAGCTGGAATTCATGAAAATCAATTTGACAGAGCAATGATATTGTTGCACGGAGAAATATGTCATGTCCTCAAAATAAGTGACGAATGATATGTCATGATGTGCCCCTGTTATCTCTGTCTTAATTAATTTAGACTCTAGGCAGAGCATTGGCATAATTATTGAGAAATATATCTTCTCATTAAAGAAATGAAATCGGATATGTCATGAAGTGACTTTGCTATCTATGTTCATTCTGAAGGATAATAGTCAGTCTTACCAAATACCTAGGAATACTAGCGTCTAAACAACGTGTATTCTTACGGATATGAGGCATGTACTAGACTCGATTGCTCGTAAAATATGAGTCATGTGCCTTCAAATATAAAAGATACTGAAAATCAAATATGCTGCAATCATAACATTCTATGCTTTAGTCATGCTTGTTTAGCCTCAATACTAGTTTTTGTGCTATCCCCTTTGTAGTTATTGAATATGGATGTATAAGACAAGGGAAAGTTAAACATTGTCATGATATGCACTTCTGGTTCATTTATATTAAAACATGGATGTGGATGCTTTTTGAACTCTATTGTTGATCTCAGAATTTATTAGCTTTGAACCATGTATATTGCTCACGACTTGTTTCAAGTTTGCATATAATGGCTTGCTCTCAACTCCTATTCAGCTCTGGTCTCTCGGACATTTGTCCCCATCTCTACCTTATCCCTCCTTTTTGCTGTTGTCAAAGGGGGAGAATTTCTTTGTGCGAGTCTTTTGTGAGTTGTGCGTTGTCAAAGAGGGAGAGATCAAAGGGGGTTGTCAAAGCGGGAGAGATCAAAGGGGGTTGTCAAAGGGGAGAAACCTTTGTGAGCTTTGTGTGTGAGTGTTGAGGGAGTCTTCATATGTGATGGGGGATTGCATAATTGCATAGAATTCACATGCCTTGATCATCCATGCATACATATCCGCATTCACATGCTTTCACTATCATGGATCTTGATCTCCACATGTCGCATATGTCATAAACTTTGCAATCTTGGATATTACTGTCACATAATGACTCACAGTGTTGCCATCATCAAAAAGGGGGAGAATGTTGTGCCCCTGTGGTCATTTGAGTCATGTTGTGGTCATTTGAGTCATTTGATATTCTTGGTTTTGATAATGGCTGAACACTATAAGTCATTGTTGTTTTCCACTCTCATATGACTGACATACGTGATGTTTTGTTCATAACAGATACGCCAATGAATGGACAAGGAATGGAGTGGAGATGGCAAATGTGAAAGCCTAATGATCGCTGTAGTGCCCCAGAATTTATATAATAATTTCTGGTTTATTTATAAATTTTTCTGGAATTTATTAGGAATTTATAAATGCTAAATAGACTAATAAAAGGATTATTGGATTAATAAGTCATTATAAGGCCCAATTATGTTAAATAATTAACCTTGCCTATTTAAATAAAATCCAAAAGGTTTAAGGACCAAGTCCATTAAGTTTGGCCCATATTCTAGAAGGTTATTTAGCCTATTCACGTATTTTAAGGATAAATACCATTTTTATAGATAATAATATGGATAATTAACAAAAGAGTTTGATTGATGTTGAACTCTGTGCACGTTGGATGTAGCGGTCTATCGTGCGACCGCCACAGCCATGTAACGCACCAGTCTTGATGCGTTACATCCTATCCGTTCCGTGAAAGAAAGAACGAGCAAAAAGATTAGAACTTTAAGACCTTATCTACAAGAGATCGACTTGGGAGAGTTTTACAATATTACTAAGGACTCTTAGGGATTAGGTTCTGGAAAATTAAGGACTCTAGAATCAATCTAATCTTCAAAACCCTATAAATAAGACCTAATTCTGAACTGAGCGACCCTTACTTTAGGCTAGTGAAGAATCAAGGTAAGGAGATAGAATTTCGGGTAAGTTCTTTAAAAGATTTTGTTTAGTATACTTTAGACTAATAGTTCTCCAAACTTCATGTTAGGAGATCAAGCAACTAAGGAGATTGAAGCTTCCAAAGTTACTGGTTCGACCATAGTAACTCAGGATTCAGAGCAAAAGACCCTTGAAGATCAAGAGATTAGGACGTCTAAACGTGGTAATTAGAATTCAATCCTTTAGAACTTTTTGTTCACCTTAGTTTCATCTTCTTACCCTCAAAATTTCACATCTTTAGGACAAGAGGTTGGAGAAATAGAGCAGCAGGAAGTTGCTGGAAAATCGCTGGAAAATGAGAGCTAGGGCTTGATTTTCAGATTCAAATTAGAAGCTTAAAGCCTAGTTAAGAGGTAGGTTATCTCATGATTGGTAAAAAAATCTTGTTAGGGATAAAAGCCCTCTGATTGTACTTGACTTCATGCATTATAGACTATGAATTCCGTGTTTAAGTGGGTTCATGCATACATACATATTCTTAGCCCTAATCAAAGATCAAAGATATTATCTTGTCAATTCACTGCAATCTATGCATCTAGATGACCTTTACTTCGTTTTGTCATGATTGGGGTAGTTAAATCTTTTCAAAACATGACATGGTTTCAAATCATAGTCTTTTTATTTCATTATAATGTTAGTAGGGACTCTGACGCATCATACTTAGACCGTCACGGACTGTAACGGCTTTACGATAAGCCGACACACCCTCTACTGCATCTTAATTACTCTGTTGTCTCCGACGCACCTTAATAGGAGCGTTACAATACTGTAACGGCCTCACGATAATTTGTCACAGTCACTGTGACGCACACATTCTAGACCGTCAGGTTAACTGTAGACAGAATAGGAAACTAGTTAATTTAATTTATAAATAAGCCTAGTTATCTAAGTTTTGACCTAATTTCAAGTCATTAAGATTACCTACTGATTCATGATAGAAATTGCATAATTAAGATATCTTAAGTTATTTTAAGTTATGTTAATTTCATGTGCCAAAATTCTATAGTTTTGTATCTAAATCATGATTTTCCAAAGATGTATTGATGGAGTTTTATCATGATTTCCTATTGTTACACATCCTCTCTATCAATAGAGTCATTTCTTTAAGTACATGGCACATATTCCGGTATGTTGTCCATTGGTTCACTTTGCACTATAGGAACATTATTCTTTGACATGAGGACCTCTCTATTGGATATTCCTTCCAATGGACAAGGAAACCTTGTTTCAAGGCCGCCGTAATTCTCCGTGAGCCTGAGATTCTCACTAGGACGCCGAGTTGGTTGTACCATTAAAACCCAAGTGATTAGATGACAATATCGATGTTTCTGGTTATCAGTAGTGTAACAGATCTATATTGGACCACCAGGCACATGTAACGGCCCAATATACGACCGTCACATTCAACTAAGTCCGATTTCTTGATTCAGACTAATGTAACGGCCCAATACTGGAGCGTCACATCATGTAACGGCCCAGTACACGACCGTCACAATGCTTGAGTATTTTAACCCAAGGTTTGACCAAGGGTTGATATTCCAAGGTTTCTAGATGGACTCTTGATGATTTAGAACTTATCATATTGATCAAGAAACCTAATATAATGAATGGAAGATAAAGAATGTACCGTTATGCTACCGATTTATTTCCCTAAGCATAACATAGTATAAGTCATTCTTGATTTCTCATAACTCTTATTAAAAGTATTCATTCATTAAATTATTGTTATCAAGAGCTTGTTGGAATTGTACATTCATGGCCATACTTTATTGTTACATGCGTGGAAAAAGCTTGATTTATACTTGAAGATGTGATCGAGCACTGATTGTGTTCAAGGGCTCTATGCTAGTCCCCTCGACTGATTGTCGGAAACATACTATTATAAACCATGGGTTATGATGCTACTGGCGTCGCATTGCGCTGGGAGTACTTTCTTTATAAATAAGTGACAATCCACAACACAATATAGCATGACTGATACTTGACTTTCTTGATATTCCACAGAAATTCACGATGTACTTGCTCATAAGCAAAAGATACTAGAGTGATGATTATGTGGGTTGCTAGTACATTCTCATTACATTCTTGTTCATGAGAGGCTATACTATGTTCTTATAACATTCTTGTTAGTTCATACTTGCTCTCATTCTATCTTACATACTTTGGTTTAATCGCATGATTGATCGCATTCGCGTGATTTTACCTTATTTCTCTAGAGCTAAAATGTCAATTACTTTAATGATGCCTTCATGTTGATGTGAAGATACCTACTAGGCAAGTGTGCTCATTACCTATTTCCATTCTTTTTCAGGAAATGGAAGTGAGTCGGGTTCGAATTCGGAATGTTCAAGTAGCGGATCCGAGAGTGAATAAAGAATGAGCGGAAACTTAAGAAGTTTATATTGTTTAGATCGAGTCTATGTAATTTCTTATTTCTTGAGTCTAGCATGATGGAAGTTGAATCAGTGGTTGCATTCGAATATTGCATTTAATTATTAATGAAAGTTGAAGTCGAGTAAATATTGTGCGATTGCATTCTTATGTGTGATTGCCTTGCGCTCTGATCGTTCTTGCTTGCATGAGCCTTACCATGCCGACTGTTTACATTCCTTGAGCGAGTCTTCCGCTGTAATAAAGGTTCGGGGCGTGACTGTTAAGTTGGTATCAGAGCCTAAGTCTCAGGACATAGGGAGAAGAGTCATGTCATAGGATAAGTCTAAGGTTTTAGGACCACTACCTATGAACTAAGGAAGAAATTTTCACACCCATATGAGAATTGGGTAGAACCCGGGATAAGATAGTTAATTAGCTTTAAGATTAATTTTCCTTCCAATTCCACGAGAAATAACAAGTTGTTATTTTTCTCTGAAGTACCCTATTATTATCATTGCTCATCGCGTAGATTGGAATGGTATGCAACAAACTGTTGCTGGCCTCACTCAGGCATTACAAACCATGGCGGATGCTGGCGTAGGAGCAAGTTGCTATAGCTTGCACATTTTACGAAAAATTTGGCCATTTAGCTGAAGAATGGTGGAAGCGCCTTGGTGCGTGTCTACGTTGTGGAAGCTGGGAGCATCGTATGCCAGATTGCCCCCTTATGAAAGATCAATCGTCTGGTGGAGGACGTAGGAGGCAGGCTCGCCTCAATGCCGTCTTAGAAGAAGAGGAAGCGCCCAGGGATGGTGGGCTTATGGAAGGTACTCTTCAAATTTGTTCTCATCCAGCATTTGTACAATTTGACACTGGTGCCTCTCATTCTTTTATCTCCACTACTTTTGCAAAAACATTATCAATTGCATCAGTCCCCTTACCTTCAGATCTCGCTATTTCCACACCCTTAGGTTCAGGAACAAAGCTTACCGACTATTATCCTGACAGCGAAGTGATAGTAGAAGGTCACAATCTCCCCACAAGCTTAGTATGCCTTGACATGAAAGGTTATGATACCATTTTAGGGGTAGATTGGCTTGTAGATCATGATGCTTATATCAATTGTCGAAATAGGATTATATCCTTTCGAAACCCTAGTCTTCCAAGATTCTCTTTTCTTGGCATCAAGTACAAGAAGCATCCTATTATTATATCTTCTCTTCATGCTTACAAACTTATCTCGTAAGGATGTGAAGCTTTTCTTACTTCTGTCATTATTACCGAATCCAAGGAGATTATCTTAGCGGACATTCCTATTGTAAGTGAGTTCCCCGATGTGTTCCCATCCGAATTACCCAGTTTACCACCCGAGAGGGAAGTGAACTTCACTATTGAACTCATTCCAGGAGCAGCACCTGTTTCTATAGCCCCTTACAGGATGTCCCCCACAGAACTCAAGGAATTAAAAATGCAGTTGCAGGAATTACTAGACAAAGGCTTCATCAGACCTAGCACATCCCCTTGGGGTGCGCCGGTTCTATTTGTCAAGAAGAATGATGGTTCTCTCAGGCTATGCATCGATTACTGGCGACTGAATCAACTCACAATTAAAAACAAGTATTCGTTGCCGCGTATTGATGAACTCTTCGATCAGCTTTCAAGAGCAGAATATTTCTCTAAGATAGACCTCAGATCAGGTTATCATCAGCTTAGAATTAAAGAAGAAGACATTTATAAAATGGCTTTTCGAAGTCGTTATGGCCACTATGAATTCGTGGTAATGCCATTCAGATTAACTAATACCCCGGCAGCATTCATGCAACTTATGAACACTGTCTTCCAGCCATATCTGGACCAGTTTATCATCGTCTTCATTGATGATATCTTGAGATATTCCAAGACAAGGGAGGAACATGAAGAACATTTAAAAATAACTTTGCAAACACTTAAAGAACATAAACTCTATGCCAAGCTAAATAAATGCGAATTCTGGCTCAATGAAGTTTCATTCCTAGGCCACATTATTTCAAAAGAAGGTATCGTTGTGGATCCTTCTAAGGTAGAAGCTGTCAATAATTGGAGCTGGCCAACGACCGTATCGGAAGTACGAAGTTTTCTGGGTCTAGCTTGTTATTATAGAAGATTCATTAAAGATTTTTCAAAGATTACAGTTCCTTTAACTAGACTGACGAGAAAAGAAAATCCTTTTGTCTAGTCAGAGGAATGTGAGAAGAGTTTTCAAACTCTTAAGAATCATCTTACTATAGCTCTTATTCTATCACTACCGATGGAAGGTGGTGGATTCGAAGTATATACGGATGCATCTGGTATTGGCTTAGGGTGTGTCCTCATGTAAAATGGAAAAGTAATCTGTTATTCTTCTAGACAATTGAAGCGTCACGAGGAAAATTATCCTGTGCATGACTTGGAATTAGTAGCTGTCATTTTTGCCTTGAAAATTTGGGGTCATTATCTCTATGGAGAAAAGTTTACGGTCTACTCGGACCACAAAAGTTTGAAATACTTATTTTCTCAAAAAGAGCTAAATATGAGGCATAGAAGATAGTTGGAATATCTAAAGGATTTTGATTTTTCTATTCAATATCATCCTAGCAAGGCTAATGCTGTTGCGGATGCACTTAGCAGAAAATCAATGGGTATACTATCAAGTCTTATGATTTGTATGACTAATCTTATTCTTCAATTTGTTCAGTTGAACATAGATATTGACAAGAAGGAAGAAGATTGCTCATGGCTAATATCCGAGCTCAACCTACCTTAATAGAGGATCTAGTCAAGTTGCAAAATGATGATCTCATGTTACTAGAAAGTAAGGCTAATATTGAACAATGGCTGGATTTCTCTATTACGGAGGATGGAAGATTGCTATTCAAGGGTCGAGTGTGTGTACCGGATCATGAGGATACGAAAAAATTGATTCTAGAATAAGCACATAAATCCAGGTATACCATTCACCCAGGTAGTACAAAAATATATCAGGATCTCAAAAGAAATTTCTGGTGGCCCAACATGAAGAGAGAAATAGCTGATTTCGTGTCTCGCTGTCTCACTTGTCAACAAGTAAAGGCAAAACATTTTAGACCCGCAGGTAAACTACATCCCTTGAATATTCCCGAATGGAAGTGGGAGAGTATAGGGATGGATTTCATTATGGGGTTACCTAAGACAAGAGGTGGACACGATGGTATATGGGTAATCATAGACCGATTAACTAAATCTGCACATTTCGTACCAATCAAAAGTCGATGGTCTGTGGATATCCTGGCAGCATTATACATAAGGGAAATTGTTAAATTACATGGTGTCCCAGTCACTATTATATCCGATAGAGATCCTCGATTCACATCACAATTTTGGAACGGTCTACAACAGTCACTAGGGACTAGATTGAATTTCAGTATAGCCTTTCATCCACAAACTGATGGTCAGACAGAAAGAACGAATCAGGTGGTAGAAGACATGCTCAGGGCTTGTGTTATTGATTTTGGACGTAGTTGGCATGATCACTTGCCTCTGGTAGAATTTACATATAACAACAGTTACCAAGCCAGCATACAAATGGCATCTTTTGAAACTCTATATGGAAAAAGTTGTCGATCACCAATATGTTGGAGTGAAATAGGGGAAAGATAATTCCTAGGCCCCGATATTATCAGAGATTCTACAGAGAAGATCAAGCTTATTCAATAGAGAATAAAGATGGCACAAGATAGGCAAAAGTCTTATGCTGATAATCATAGACGCGACTTGGAATTTCAAGTAGGAGACCATGTGTATCTCAAGGTTTCTCCTAGTCGTGGGATTCGGAGATTTGACATTAAGGGCAAATTAACTCTAAGGTTCATTGGTCCCTTTGAAATTCTCAAAAGGGTCGGTGAAGTGGCTTATAGACTAGCTTTACCTCCACAATTAGCAGGAGTTCATGACGTATTTCACGTCTCTATGCTAAAGAAATATGTATATGATCCTGACCATATTATCACTTATGACAATCTGGACATTCAGAAGGATATGACGTACGAGCAAACGCCAATAAAGATTCTGGAACGAGAAGTGCGTCAACTAAGAAATAAAGTTATTCCTATGGTCAAGATTCAATGGATGAAAGCATGGCCATATGAAGCAACATGGGAAACCAAAGAAGCCATGGAGAAAAGATTTCCAGAATTATTCAACTGTAAGTACACTCTCCATAATCCATGTATTGAATTTGGGGATCAAATTCTTCTATGTGGGGGAGGGTGTAGTGCCCCAGAATTTAAATAATAATTTTTAGATTATTTATAAAATTTTTTGGAATTTATTAAGAATTTATAAAGGCTAAATAGACTAATAAAAAGATTATTATATTAATAAGTCATTATAAGGCCCAATTATGTTAAATAATTAACCTAGCCTATTTAAATAAAATTTAAAAGGTTTAAGGACCAAGCCCATTAAGTTTGGCCCATATTCTAGAAGATTATTTAGCCTATTCACGTATTTTAAGGATAAATACCATTTTTATGGATAATAATATGGATAATTAACAAAAGAGTTTGATTGATGTTGAACTCTGTGCACGTTGGATGTAGCGGTCTATCGTGCGACCGCCACAGCAATGTAACGCACCCGTCTTGATGCGTTACATCCTGTCAGTTCCGTGAAAGAAAGAATGAGTAAAAAGATTAGAACTTTGTGATCTTATCTACAAGAGATCGACTTGGGAGAGTTTTACAACATTACTAAGGACTCTTAGGGATTAGGTTCTGGCAAATTAAGGACTCTCGAATCAATTTAATCTTCAAAACCCTATAAAAAAGACCTAGTTCTGAACTGAGCGACCCTTACTTTTAGCTCGTGAAGAATCAAGGTAAGGAGATAGAATTTCGGGTAAGTTGTTTAGAAGATTTTGTTTAGTATACTTTAGACTAATAATTTTCCAAACTTCATGTTTGGAGATCAAGCAACCAAGGAGATTGAAGCTTCCAAAGATGCTGGTTCGACCATAGTAACTCAGGATTCAGAGCAAAAGACCCCTGAAGATCAAGAGATTAGGACGTCTAAACGAGGTACTTGGAATTCAATCCTTTAGAACTTTTTGTTCACCTTAGTTTCATCTTATTACCCTCAAAATTTCACATCTTTAAGACAAGAGGTTAGAGAAAGAGAGCAGCGGGAAGTTGCTGGAAAATTGCTAGAAAAGGAGAGCTAGGGCTCGATTTTCAGACTCAAATTAGAAGCTTAAAACCTAGTTAAGAGGAAGGCTATCTCATGATTGGCAAAAACATCTTGTTAGGGATAAAAGCCCTATGATTGTACTTGACTTCATGCATTATAGACTATGAATTCTGTGTTTTAGTGGGTTCATGCATACATACATATTCTTAGCCCTAATCAAAGATCAAAGATATTATCTT